>JACGCM010001830.1:0-600000 GCA_014058105.1 Kingdonia uniflora | reverse complement strand
CAAATTCCTTGAGAATTGTGGATGATGCTGTAACAATGGATCTAAGGTGCATTTTTGAATTGGCTTAACAGGGGATTATTGCAGGTTGGTGTCACTGGTATTCGATGTCTTCATCGATAAATTTAATTTCGTAAATATAGCTTCTTTGTTTTTTAGTCATTTTCCATTAAAGGCCAGACACAACTTTTTGGATATTTCCTGGACAGATACTCAAACCAATAGGGGCAGCTAGGGTCAAATTCTTAATCTCAAGAGTTAATGTCATGTTAGAATTACTAAAACTATTTTGTATTCTGCATTCATGTTTCTTTTAGGCATTAAAATCATAAAGCCATTCTCTACCCGTTCTTTTTTCATAATTTTATGCTTTTGTCCAAAAGTTCTAGTCTTCCAAGTTCCAAGTGAACATTATATTCGCTTTATTCCTATGCAAGCTAGGTTGTTGCACTTTAAGATATTCCTAGGATTTTCTGTCCTTCTATATCATAGTTGTAATTTTATATTTTTGTAGTACTGGTATTCGCTGGTTTCTCTGTTACTCTTTCTGCATAAATTTATGTTTTGTTTTTTTGTTTTTGTGCCCTATCTTCAGAGAATATCTGCGAAGGACGCACTTGATGCAGAGTACTTCTGGGATGACCCCTTGCCTTGTGACCCCAAGAGGTATGATCTATACTCTTAAATGGCTCTATGTATTCTTTTGAGTCCGGCTTATGGCATTTTTAATATGTAGGTTCAACTTTTGACCTTTTGTGAGAGATTAAGATGCAAAAATCTGGGCCCTATCCATGGTAGTGTCATCGAGATGGACATTCATGACACATCTCATGATCTCAATGACAATCACATGAGATTTGAATCTTGATCTCTTTTGAGATGTTTAAATCACTTTTTTTCGATTTTTAACAATTGTTGATTCTACAATATAACTTTGCACCACAGCTTACCAAAATATGAATCGTCTCACGAGTTCCAGACAAAGAAAAAGCGTCAACAACAGCGTCAGCATGAAGAAATGGCAAAGAGGCAGAAACTACAACACCCTCCACAGCATGCACGCCTTCCTCCTATCCAACATACTGGACAAGGGTACGCTCAACATCACCATCGGCCAGGATTTAACCAACCAATGCATCACCCTCCAGTGGTTGCAGGAGGACCGAGCGGTCATCACTATTCAAAGCCTCGTGGACCATCTGGAGGACCAAACCGATACCCACATGTGGGAGGAAATCATAGTGGAGGATATAATAATTCTAGCCATGGAGGACAAGGAGGAAGTTACAGTGGTAGTGGGTCACATCCACAACAAGGACAGAATCCACCATATGGTTCAAATGGTACGACCGGTCCTGGTCCCAAAGGGTCTGGTGGTCAAACATATCCCCAAGGTGGTCCATACCGAAGTTCAGATGCCGGTCGAAGCGTTAGTAGTAACCGAAACCAACCGTATGGTGCTTGGCAGTGACAGAGTCACGCGTAGCTCAAAGGTCTGAGCTTTATGATTGAATAAACGAAGGAAAATGACTGAAAGATATAAGTTTGTGAGAAAAGCTCGTCTGTTTGGGTTTTGCAGGCATGAGAATATGTGAAGTTACTAGCTCATTCGTTGCCTGCCTAGTTACTCGAAACTGATCCAATGCCATTTGCCAACAGCTCATGAAGCCTATGCGTGGGGGCAGGGTGAGGACTCATGGTAATATACCCGGGGAGTTGTCCCTTTGATAGGAGATAGAAGATATACACGGTAACATGTTTATTTGATGCTTATTGCTTGTCTGCATAATAAAATGATGGTAATTGTAAGAGTACCCTATATAATTTCTTTGAGTTCGTTATTTGTCAGCTTTTGATTTCCGACCCTGTTGCCTTATCTTTGTAGCAGTTCTTATGGTCCCATGTATCTGCGAGATAATGCTACATCGGAGTAAGGCATTTCATCCTACGATATGGAATTCCATGCCAAGTGTGAACTCCATTTGAACTCGTTGTCTTGCTTTTGGGTGCACTGTACATGGCACAGATCTTTGATGGGTCTAGTATATTCAGATGTATCGGGGCACTATACTCTGATTAAAGATATATATTTATTTTGTTGGAAAATTCAAGTAATAAAATTCCCCTAGGTTTTGAAATTTTGCTTTCCAATCTGAAATTTTTATCCTTGCTGAATGCTCCGCCTAGGTTTTCAATTACCACTTTGAACAATTGAACCCTCATTTTCTGTCCTCATCGTATAAAAGGTTACCGTTTGCTGCTTGGGAGTTTTAATCACATAATTCTCCAAATATTTTTGACGAATATTGCAATTTCAGAGAAAATGCAACTTAATATCACCATTCACCAATAATATTAAATTGTTCCCATAGTGAATGTTTTTTTTTTTTTTTTAAAGCAACAGAAAGAAAGATCAAATAAAGCTCGCCTAAGAGCGAGGGGGGAAGAGAAAATACGAAGTCATTGGCCTCATGGCCTACAAAATAACCGGCAGTAGGGGAACCAACTCCCCTAGCTGCTAAATAGTGAGCCGAAAGGTTCCAACTACGGTTTACATGCTCGAATCTATAAGCAGAAAAACACTCGGCCAAAGCTCGAAAATCTGGGGAAATAGTAAGAGCTCCCCAACTGAGATCCTCTGACCGCTCTCTGAATGCACGCACGATCCTCTGGCAGTCAGACAAAAGTAAAATCTTCTGCAAACCTAAGTGCCGAGCCGCCTCCAATCCTCTAAGCGCTGAGATCGCCTCGGCCTTTTCAGCGTCAGCTGCTCTGGTCTAGTCAAAACCTGCACAAACAAAAAAGTTTGAGTGATTTTTAATAGTGAAACCCGACCCCCCAGGCTTATCCTGGGCAGTCCAGGAGGCATCCACATTGATGATGTGCCATCCCTCTTGGACCTGGTATTGGGTCTGGGTTTGCCTAATGGTGAGATGGGGGTTCGGCGGCAGGTTTGGGATGGTGCAGAGCCTTTTTGCGTGGTGCAGGATGTCTCTCGTCGATTTTGATAGTTGCTCAAAGACAAGCGAATTTATGCTATTCCAGATAGCAAAGGAAATGGTGCTAAAAGATCTGTAGAAAGACGAAAGATCAGAGACATGACCGTTAGTTTGAAAACATCTAAAGAGAGTGAGCGGAACCGATTCGGAGTAGCTCCAGCTTCTGAAATCGATCATGAGGTCAGACTCGAGCCAGATGTCGCTGATCCTGTTGTAGAAGAATAAGGCGTGGGTGGTGGATTCCTCTTCCACTCCACAGCGCGGACAGTTGGTATCCCAGTCTTCGTAACCATGCCAGAGTTTGAGTTTAGTGGGGATACCATTCTGGAGGATTTTCCAAAGGAACACTTGGATACGAAAAGAGACTTTTAGCTTCCAAATAAAATCCTAAGGAATGGAAGGGGGGTTTGATTGGGGGATGGCGAAACGCTCACTCGGAGAAGTGGAAGTCGAGAAATTGTGGACAGATTTGACCGAGAACATGCCATTATTCTCCTGAGTCCATCTTAGGGTGTCTTTCGCAGGGTGCTTGCTGAGGGGGATATGGAAAATGGATTGGATGAGGTGGGTTTTCCAGGTACGACTATGAGACCAAATAAGATCCACCACTTTAGTGACCTCTCTGGCCTCTGGTACGGGACCAGCTGGTCTCCCGAATCTAATACTCGGGATCCAGGGCTCTATCCAAAGATCCACGCTTTTTCCGTCTCCGATGTGCCATGTGAGCTCAGACCAGATGTCATTTCGGGCTTTAATGATACCTTTCCAAATCCAGGAGTCAACAGGTTTAGAGCGGGCCAGCATTACTGAGTCTTTGGCCGAATAGTTTACTTTCAGGTTTTGGGTCCAAGCCTTGTCTGGTTCTTTGATGACCCGCCAGAAGGGCTTAGCCATCAGGGCTTAGTTGTGGTTAAGGGCCGTACGGATGCCCTGACCCCCGTACTGTGTGGGTTTGCAGATTTTCTTCCATTTGATAAGGTGGGCGTTAGGCCGGCCCTCTATGTTGGAGCCCCAAAGAAAACGTGCGTTTATGGAGTCGATTTGCTTGCAAGTTTTACTAGGAAAGGGGAAAACGGACATGAGGAAGGTCGGGATTGCTGAGTTAACAACTTTAATAAGGGTGATGCGGCCGGCTTGGGAAAGAAATTTGGTTTTCCAGCCTTCGATCCGCTTCGCCACCCGGGTGATAACATCCTGAAAGTTAAGGCTCTTAGTACGGTCAGACGTAAGAGGGGCCCCCAGGTATTTGTCTCCATAGGAATCTCTCTTGATGCGCAGGATCCTCTGGATGATTCTATGGTGACGGTGATGACCGTTCTTGCTGAATAAAATGTAGGATTTGTCAAAATTTATCTCCTGGCCTGACACCTTGGTGAAGGTGTCAAGGGCTTTCTTGAGGGTGTCGGCTTCGCTAAGGGTTGCATTACAGAAAATGAAGCTATCATCAGCAAACAGGAGGTGAGAGATCGGTGTGCTGCCTCTGGCAGTCTTAATACCATGAAGGGTGTTTCTTTTTCTTTTTGGAAGATAATTCTGGATAGGACTTCAGAGCAAATGAGGAAAAGGGAGGGGGAGAGGGGATCGCCTTGACGAATACCCCTGCCGGGTTTCATAAAACCATATGAAGAACAATCCAAGTTGAAAGAGAGCGCGGCGGTGGATATGCATTGATGGATCCAATTGTACCATTTCTCACAGAAACCCATGGCTCGCATCGTGTCATTGAGAAACTCCCATTCCACGCGGTCGAAAGCTTTGCTGAGATCGAGCTTAACAACCATGCAGTTACGCTTCCCTTTTTTCTTTTTCAGGGTTTTGCGAATTTCTTGGGCCAGAATAATATTGTCGAAGATTTGATGACCAGGGATAAAGGCATTTTGAGCAGGAGAGATGATTTTATCGAGAAAAGGTCGAAGCCTCGTAGCTAAAATCTTGGTGATGATCTTAAACTTGACGTTGCAGAGGCTGATGGGTCTGAAGTGCTCAGGCTTTTCAACGTTCTTCTGTTTGGGGATAAGAGTGACGTTGGTATGGTTAAATTCGCCCAACATATAACCCGTCTGGAAAAAAGCACTTGCGGCGAGGTGGAGATCATGTTTGACCGTTTCCCAGGACTTCTGATTAAACAGGGGGGTGAAGCCATCCGTCCCCGGAGATTTATGCAGATTCATGGCAAAGAGGGCTTCTTTGACCTCTTCCAGACTGGGATCTCTCGTAAGGAAAGAGTTATCCTCAGCGGTAATGGAGGGTTCCAGGATGTTGAGGTCACTGACTTTGATAGGGGGGTGGGACGGGGTGAAAAGTTTACTGAAGTGCTGGATGAAGGTGTCGCCGACTTCTTTTCTCCCATGTCCCCATGAGCCATCAGGACGCCTGATTTTTTTAATATTGTTAACCCTTCTGCGTCCTAAGGTGGGAAAGTGAAAATTTTTTGCATTTCTGTCTCCCTCCCGTAGCCACGTTTCGCGCAATTTTTCCCGCCAAATGGATTCTTCAATGTCCAGAAGGTTCTCGAGACGGCTATGGAGGTTTTGTTCTCTAATGATGTTCGCTTCTGTTGGTTGGTCTTTCTGGATGTTGGCAATCTGGTTGCGGATGTTGGTGATAGAGATCGGGCTGGCATTGAATTCTTCCTTATTCCATGCTGAGAGTTCCCTCTTAGTGTGTCTGAGCTTGTTACATAACCTGAGTGGCCTGGATCCCAGCTGCTCTTTTGCCCAAGCACGGGTGATGATATCCTGGTATCTCGCGTGCTTAGTCCAGGCCGCGAGGAAATGGAATTGTTTTGGGGGCTCCGATCTCTTGGGTTCAGTGTTAAGAAAGATGGGACCGTGATCCGATCCGATGATGGGAAGGTTGTGCAGAGTTGCGTCAGGGAAGCACCTACTCCATTGTGTGGAGCTGAGGGCTCTATCCAACCTTTGCTTGATGAGCTCTCGCCCTTTCCTCTTGTTAGACCAGGTATACGGGACTCCCGAGTAGCCGAGATCAATGAGGCGGGAATCAAAAATGAAGTCGTTGAAGGGATTTAAAGCGTTAGGGTTGAAAGGGATTTTCCTGAATTTTTTGTTCTGATTAGAGATACTATTGAGGTTGCCTATAATCAACCAAGGAATCTTGACGTTGGTTGCCATGGCACTAATCGCGCTCCAATAACTCGTTTTGTTCTGCTGTTCAGGGGGACCATAGTTGAAGGAGCAGAGCAATGGGTGGGGTCACTATCAAGGGGTTGGTTTGTAGTGGGGGAGGAAATAAGGGCATCGATCCCCCTCGGGGAGGAGGAGAGAATGGTGAGGTTGATGTTGTTGTGCCAGGCCAACCAGAGGCCACCACTATGCGTTTGAGTTGCGTTGACCATATGGGAGTGAGGGAAACCCAGGCTGGCTAGGTGATGGAGAGATTCGGGATTGGTAGCTTTGGTCTCAGATAGGAAAATGATATCTGGGTGTAACTTGTTGTTGTGCGCCCTTAGTTCTCTAGGGGTGGACGGCTTGCTTATCCCCCTACAGTTCGAGGAGAGTATAATCATTGTAAACCGAGGGCCGGTGTCGGGTCCGCTTCCGAATAATTTTTGTGAGAGGGGGTGATAGCCTCCTGGTTGTTACCAGGATAGGAGAGTGTGAGATTTTTAGTGTGAGAGTTGGGGTGCCCCTGAGAGCCTAAGGTGTCCGTGGGTGTTTGGATTTTATGGACTGGAGTCTGTTTATTTATAGTATTCCCAGGTTGAAGAGGGGTGATGCTTATAGTGCAGTTTTTGTCGATGGATTGTCTCCTCAGATAGTAAGAGGGGTGTTCATCAAGCCCACCCATTCTTGATCGAGTGCCTATGAAAATAGTTTTCCTAAGTCTTCTAAGGATTTCCTTTTTAGAGGAGGTTGACTTGGATTTTTGAGGTCTATCGTATTTTTTTTGTGATATGGAGGGTCCGGAATTGTGGGTGTGTGCGAAGTGGGAGGTTTGCCAACTTAGTTTGACGATGAAAGTAATGTACAAATTGGGTCTGCGAGTAAAATCTAGAAATTGGGAGTACCCATGAAAGCTTATCATAACGTTGTGCATGCTTGTACCCTGAGTATTTTTTCATTCGCCATCGCACAAAATAATATCCCAAGTGGAAATTATAAAGAGGAAGATTAACATGCATATTCGAACCATACGAATCATTTGTGTGTGAGGTATGTGTATAAACCCATACCTTCGAGGGTCGGTCCGAATCGTCTGAAGCTGCATCCACCGAAGAAGACTGTCGTCTTCTCTTCCTAGTATAAGTTCCGGGATCGGGAGACTTGTCTGAGTTTTCGATGAGCAACTCCTTTTTGTAGTTGTCGGTCTTCCACGGCAACGAACTGTCAAGGTTTTCCACAAGTTGGCTGTCCGAGGCAAAAAGAACCTCACTAGTTGTTGTTTCCCATCCGGAGCTGTCTTCCGAGGAGAGGTCTATAGTCGGGGAGGTCCCCTGAGCTTTTGAAATCCCGTGAGAGCCAGGTAATACCGAACTAGTTTCAGTTACAAGGTGATTCAGAAAGAAAAATTTTGTAGATGACTTGGTCGGTTTTGGTTCAGTAATAATACAACTGGTCTCGGCGAGTGGGCTTTTGTGGCTTATATGGCAGATGGGCTGGAAACTGTTATATCCACTAGTGGGTTTGTGGAGAGCTGGGTTCGGTGGTTGATCTCAAAGTGGGATGGGCTTGGGTCATGTTTGGTTTGGGGATCAAAACATATTTGTCGGGCTTTTAATGGTGAGATCAATTGGTGTCCAGGTTTTTGAGAGGCTTTATAGGGAATAAAGGAGTTAAGTATCCTTGGTGGGTCAGGTGGAGAATTGAGATCGAGATTGAGAAGCTGAGTGGGTCCCGAAGGATATGGGTTATAAAGGTTTTGGTAGGCAAACGGCTCACTGCCACGCAAGGAGACATGAGGGAGTGATTGAAAAGGTGTGATTTGAAAAGGTGGCTCAGATATGTCAGGCGCATTAAATGTTCCAATTGTATTCCCCAAAATTGTCGTTGAGGCTCCCTCGGATATCGCGCTCGTCTTATTCTGCATGCACGCCCTAGTTGCCAGCAGAAGTTTTTCTCCGACGTGTGGATCATTAGCTAAGACGGTAATACATCCAACCGGTATAGGTTCATACCCCAGGTGTTTTTTTATCAAGACATGGGTCAGTCTGCAGTCCCAACGATGAGGGGATACCGGGGCAGTGAGTGTGTTAGTCATTTTGTTGCCGAGACCATTTTGAAATATGCTGCAAAGCAGTCTGTAGGAAAGATCCCACTTGGTATTGCCTATCATCTTCTCTTAGTTGCTGTCCTCCGTTCGGTGAAAGCGAAGAGGGGTTTGGGGTTTCCGGTCGGTCCTGTTTGTTGGAGGAGTATGAGTGGGCCTATTGAGATGGGTATTCTACATGGGCTTTTGCGTTGCATACTTGAATGTTTTTCCCATAAGGGAAAATGATGGGTTCTTCGTTCCCTTGGCGTGCCCGGTCTTGCTTGTGGAGTAGGAAACTATCGCAGTTTGCTAGGGTATGCGAGATCAATCCGCAAAGGGGGCAGTACCCTTCCAATCTCTCGTATCTAACGCTCAAATTTGTCGTTCCGTAGCTCCCAGGTCTTTGCACTGGGATAGAGGTGATCAACTTCTTATCCGTGAATAAGTTTACCAAGATTCTAACAAAGCTGTTGCGGAGAGGCTCCGTTTCCCTCTTCCTGAGATCGTCCTTGACATGCTCACCAATCTTGTTACCTAACATTTTGAACGTGTCACCGTCTTGCATGCAACACGGCAAACCGCCAACTTGAACCCAACAGAGATACCGTCTAAACCTCACCTCCAATGGGTGAAGGAGGGGATCGAAGGGTTGTTGTAGTGTTGAGAACCCGTACACATTTGTCGGTGGCGATGAAAGAATAGTTTGAAAATCTAGTCGGTTTTCAAAGTTGACCGTGAATATTTGGGATTCTTTCTCGTACGAGATAGGCGGGATAAACCGTATAAGTTTTGCCCACTCATGTTTAACACCTTCACAAACGGCGTTTTCTTTTAGGTTGGTCGAGATTGAGTGAAAGCCACGACGAATTTCCATCGTTTTTGTAGGTTAGCCCACCTAGAGGGATCAAGCTTGACAACCGGGTTAGGGTCGTGGGTGGTGCATAGTTGCATTAGATCAACCAACTTGCTGCCATCTTGGTGAGAGGGGCTCCGCCTGTTTGTATAGTAAGACATACGAGGGATTTTTGAGGAACAATCAAACAGGTTGAGCAAGATGGGAGTGAAGCTTTACGTAAGCTGCATGGGGGTAGACGAAGAGAATTGTGGGGGGTGGTTAGGCTGATAATGTGAAGATAGGGGTGGAGACAAAGGGTAAGGTAAGGTGGACCATGATGGAAAGATGGTGTGTGCGTTGGGGCGAGGTGAGAAGATTGATGCAAGCCTTTTCTATGGTGGGGAGGGAAAAAACTGGGGAGAGGAGAGCTGGGGAGATGAGAGTTTTAATCTCTTATTTCCGTAGCTAAAATTTAAGAAAAAATTGTTACTGGTTAGGAAGCTTTTGCCTATTGGACAAATTATCAGAATTTTTGAGAATTATTATTGATAGCTACTGGTAGAAAAAATATAATTATGTAACAAACTCAACCTAATATCACCCACTCTTATTAATGACGTTAGTTATTGCAGAAATTATGATTTTAAATACTATGCAAACTTTTCAAAACCGATACTTTGACAAGTTACTTCCAAAATCGATATTAAAATTATCAAATAGATAATGGTCTCACCTACAGCCCCTAGTTGTCACCCCTATTCTTATGCATTAAATGTTGACGAGTAGTTTAATTAGTTACAGTTATAAGAGGGAAAATTTCCCCTAAAATAAACTATCAACCTTAAAAATCAAAGTTTCTTCTTCTACAAAAATCAAAACAGATTCTCATTGATGTACTATTTGTCACCTTGATGTGCCAGGTCTTCCAATCATTATTGCGGATTCGCTGAAGTCCTCACACAGAGGTTATTGGGGAGAAAAAATCGTTGTTATCATTCTCTTCGACAATTGAAGTAAATATCATCTCTAACTTTGTATCCGCATCATAATTTGTCCCATTTATCTTAAGAAAAGATGTTATGCAAGATGATATGCATCATTATCAATATGTACATAATCATTTGTCTTTTGCTACTTTATCATTTGTTTTCTGTTACTTTATCATTTGTTCCTTACCATTTTTCTTGTGTCATTTTTTTCCTACTATTTTATCACCAGAATTGTTAATTTATATAATTTGTTTCAAGGATGCCTATCATTTATTTGAGGGATGGCTGGAGTTGGGCTTTATATCATTTGTCTTTTGTTATTTTATCATTTGTATTATGCTACTTTATCATTTGTATTGTGTCATTTTTATCATTTTCTTGTGTTATTTTTATCATTTATTTTATGCTACTTTATCTCCGACATTGTTCATTTATATCATTTGTTTCAGTGATGCTTATCATTTGTTTGAGGGATGGAGTTGAGCTTTATATTATTTGTCTTCTGCTACTTTATTCCTTACCATTTTTCTTGTCATTTTTATTATTTGTTTTTTGTTACTTTATCCTCAGTATTGTTTATTTATATCATTTGTTTCAGGGATGGATGGAGTTGAGTTTTATACCATTGCTCATTTTGGGGGGATATCGGACCTCCAAAGATCGGATCAATCGTTAGTTATTTTGGATGAAGTACGAAACATACCACACTAAGAACGCACACATCATATAAAGATTTCGTTACACTTCTTGAAGAAACAAGCGAAATCTATCATGAGGAATTTAAGCTGTACAACTTCGTCCATGGTTGTGCATACACAATTTCATCAGTCTAAGACTTTACCGTACTGATTAATATGCATAAAAGAAATCCCGACACACCCTTTCACATATGAATTGTTAATGAGCGTAGGGTACCTTCCCAAAACTTTGTTTATAATTTTGGTTCAGGTAAAGGGTTGCCCACCACCAAAGATATTGGTTCAATCCACCACCAAAGATATTGGTTCATGTAAAGGGTTGTCCCAAAATAGTATTCGGATATTTGAATCAGGGGTACCTTTGCATCATAACTCATTTCCTGATCCTGAACCTGAATAAAGGGGTTACCTTGAAACAAACGGCAGATGGCTTGATCCACGTAGGTTTGAACCTTTAGTGGATGATGTTCCTCAATCAAATGAACCTTTTAAAATTATCTCTATTGATGTTCCTCTCTCAAATGAACCTAATATTCCTCAATCAAATGTTCATCTTTCAAATGAACCTATGTTAACTAATGTTCTTCTTTCAAATGAACTTATGTTAATTAATGGTCCTCTTTCAATTGAACCTGAACCTATTATTAGAAAAACTGAACCTTCAGGTAAGCACGCAATATTTGTCATTTGTAATGAGGGTTTTAACATTTGTTATTATATTATTATCATGCTAAAAAGCAATTTTGTCATCTGTTCAGCTGAATTACAGTTTGAGTCACAACCCCAACAAGTGAAATATCTCATGGATTTATGGCTTAAATCTGTTGCGTATACGGAGGATCTCTATGACTTCAATAAAGAGTTTAACATTGGCGATTTATATCGAGATATGATTGTACTCAAGAATCACATAAGAGTTTATGCAGTTATAAACAAGTTTAATCTCGTACACGTTCTGAGCAACGAATATAAAATCGTAGTACGTTGCAAAGGTCATAATTGTTTTTGGCAGATTTACACGACAATGTTGTTTGGTTCTGCCTTATATAAAGTAAGTACTTATTGCTCCATACATACATGCATAAGAGTAGAAATTAAGAATGAGAACGCGTATAAGGCAGCATCTAGTAGATGAGTTGTTTCTATAATCAAGCGAAAACTACGAAAAAAACTCAAACTATAAAGCTGCAAGAGTGATTAAAGATATCCATATTAATCATAATGTTGATGTAACATACAATCTCGCCTGGAGTGCGAAAGAAAAAGCCAACTCTGAGGTAGAATCATTTCATTTGTCATTTGTTCGCTCATTACTCGTCATTTGTATATTCATGTTTATCATTTGATCGAATATCATTTGTTTGAAGCACTTTGTCATTTGTACTATGATATTTATCATTTGTCTGTTCCACAATTTTATTTGATCAAGCGTACTTATTTTAGATGTGAGGCAGCTTTGAGCACGCATACCAACTACTTACATACTACTTTGTGGAAGTGAGGTTGGTTGACCCGAATTTGGTGTTTTACATACAAAATACGAGTTGTAAGGATAAGAGATTCACAATGTGTTTTTGGTGTTTTGGTGCTCCCAAAAAACTTATAAACTCTTGATGTCCGTTGTAATGATTGACAGAACTTTTTTGAAAGGGAGATATCGTGGGACTCTACTAATAGCCATCGCCATTGCCCAAGCAATAATATTTTTTTACTTGCATTTTCAGTAACAAACTCGGAGACCATCGAAAGTTGGACATACTTTTTAGAAATGCTTGGGTCTAATTTCCACGCTTTTGACACTAAATTCGTCGTCATCTCTGATAGGAACTCTGGAATTATTAATGTTGTACCCAAGGTGTTTTCATTTGTTGTCCATACGTTTTGTGCCTTCCACATATCGAACAACATTAAAACTACCCTCGAAAGTACGAGGATCACATTTAGGATGGCAGCAGAGGCTATAACCAATATTGATTTTGATAAACACATGAATTATATCCGAAATACGGATCCAGTGGGTCTCTAATACATACTAAGTATTCCAAAGGAAACCTGGTCTAATCTATACATTCCAATGAGTAAGTATATCGCCATTCTTTATTGATAAAGTTGTCATTAATTATTACAAGACTAGTCATTATTACTTCTTTGCAGTTGTTCTTTTTTAATTTGTCATCATTTCATATTCATTTGCTATTTGTTTGCCATTATTTGTCATTAGTTCAGATACAGAGTGGCTTATACTAATCATGTCGAGAGTTGGAATAACGTTATTGTGAAAGTGAGAGATCTCCATATCCATGTGTTTATTAAGGAATTGCGTAGAATATATTCAGAAATGTCTTACACGTGTAAGGAGGTAGCTAAGATGAGTCAAGCTCGCTTAACACCATGGGCTACGAATCAGTGTAAGAGCAGAAAGTTTGTGGCGGATTCACTAACCTGCAGAGTTCGTACAACCCGTCACTATTTTTAGATGATTAGTTATGGCAGAACCGATTTAGTAATATTGAAGATGGTACTTGTTCTTGTCGTTGGTGGCAAACGATGAAGATACCTTGTGAACACGGAGTACGCGCTCTCGGTCTTACTAATGTTGATTCAACTACATGTGTCTCTGAGCACTACACAAATGATAGATACAAGGCTGTTTATAAACCGATTTGAATTCCTATTAAAGGAATGGAGCAGTGGAAAATTTTAATAACTGATCAACGTGTTCGTGCTTCTATACCAACAGTTCAAGCCGGTCGTCCTTACACGCAAAGGAAGAGAAGACAAAAAATGACAGGTCTGGTCACCAAACTAAGCTTTTGCAGTAGGTGCAAAAAAAAAAACACAATCCTCGTTCTTGTAAGCTTCTGCCAATCCCATCTGACGATAATACACATCCGACAATGATACCGTCTTTTACGATGAGCACTAAGCCACCTGTGATCCCAGATAAAGATGTTGCAATCAGTTTACGCTAAAGATTTTGGGTACTTTATTTATCATTTAAACAAATATGATGAACTACTATTTTGGACATTTTAAGTCGTATTTTGGGACTATTTATCATTTGTTTGTTGATCTTTTATCATCAGTTTTGTTAGATTATCATTTGACTAAATATAACTGTCATTTGTTTAGAGAGAATTTATTATTTGTTTGTTGCCCACATATTATAGTATTCTATTCGTAGCCTTCCAAGATGAGCTGAACACTCAAAGGCTGCATCGATGCCTGCCGTAAGACACAAAGCCTATTGTGTACTAGTCTGCTTGTAGCCTTCCAAGATGAGCCAAATACTCGAAGCCTACCGCGAGACTTGAAGCCTAATGCACTCACAAATCAACCAAAACACACAATGAGCCCACATTCGAATCCAATAAAGCTTTGACCATGTTTTCGTCCAACTCAGCATATGGTTGAAGGCAGACAATCCAGCAGACAATTCTAGCATAGCCAACTTCCGTACAAGATAGTTGCCAAAAAGGATACATACGTAACTTGACTCTTTTATGGTGACTCACTTTTTCTATCTCCGATAAATAGGGGAGGAGATCCATCATGAGGTGGTTATAAAAACTTAGCCCACACAGAACCTTCAAGCACTCCTATAAGCTTGATATTCGGTCCTCTCTTACTTAAAATCTATAATCCTGTTCATATATACATCATCTCATTCAAATCCTTACTAGAGGTCATGGATAATACCTATTCATGGACTTCACGCAAGTATGTTTGCATAGTATACTCTCTTATCTTTGTCCTAAATACTTGTGAAAATCCCAAGTCGAGCCTAATCCCACGGTGTAAGAGCTCAGTCTCCCCTCTACGAGATTAATCCCCTATATTTGGTGCCGTCTGTGCTATAATCACCCTTTTTCCTCTATACACCTTCCTCATTACAACCCATCTCCAATGGCCCCTACCCTCTGTTCTACCTCAACCATAGTCGGTACCCCAGCCGATGGCATCGCCGCTCAGTTGAACCTAATAAGCAAGCAATTCGCTCCAGCAGAGAACATCATAATAACCAGGTTTGCGTCGAGCGCGAAGATCGATGCCAAGAACTAGAAGCCGAACGACAATGCCGTATTGAAGAAACTGACAGACATCATCGAGCCCTCGATGAGCTGCGCCACTCGGCTCAGGGACTCCAACAGGCACAAACTCGAGGCCCCTATGCGCTCTCGAGCCCCGATACCTTTGCGTATATCCGCCCGTACGTGCTTAGGTTCTCACCCTCAGATGGAGGCACCACCGGTCTACCTCAGTGTCGAAGGTGCCTTCATTCCCCTACCCGAAAGCTCGATCCACCCCGGCATCCCTATTTTGGAAGATTCGGGCGATTCTATACTCCGAACGTCCCGTTACCCTATTAGACGCCTCGCCTGGGAATGACAAGGAGAATGTAGTGCTTCTCTTCATCGAAGTGCCTCTAAACTTTCATATCTCCAAAATTCATAAATACTGAAACACAGACCCCCAATCCCACATCCTCGAGTTATAAAACTCGTTAAGTCTTCACTCATTGGTTGATCACATTCTCCATCGAATGTTTCCTACTAGCCTCACCGACAGCTCTCTCAAATGATACCATAGCTTACCTAATGGGTCCATTCGAAGTTTCGAGGAACTATCCGACTTGTTCATATCTCATTTTGCCTTTGATAAATACCGCGAAGTCAGAGTCAATACCCTTTTCAACTTTTGAAAGACCTCGGCCAAAATACACAAAACCTTTACAAAATGATTTTTAGACGAATCACGCAGAGTCGAGAACCTCGACTGTATAAATGTCGTTCTCGCATACTCAAATGCCCTATGAGTCAAGGAGTATATTGTTCTCCAAAAGCCTAAAACCCTCGAGGAGGTATTGTCCAAGGTCAACGGCTACATCGACCTTGAGCGTATCTGCGAAAGCAACCACTAGGGACAACCCCAAACCTCCAATCATAATAGACCACGACAGTCGAGTACTACCATGGTTGCCCTCATATATACCAAAATTGAAAAATCAAAAGCGCGATAACCAAGACGATACATCTAATCGGCCTCGCAAGAAATGACCAATGTCAGTCCTCCCCAAACTAAATGTTCATATCATTACTATCCAACCAATCATTCAAGCCGATCGCACTCCTTACCTGATCGAAGTTAAAAAGAAGGAATCCTATTGTCTGAACCACAAGTGTAACTGTCATCTAACAAACAACTGTTATGCTTTACAACGTTCCCTCGAGATGGTATTCAAAGCCGGACGACTTCACCAATATATAGTCGACCTCCCAAGTTACCTCGATGGTTTGTACATCAAACCCCAAACAGACGCGAACAACTGGCCAAATAAAGTGCACATCTTCAGGCTCACATGATCGAAGTCAATAATATTGACAGCGACCACACCCGAAGTAGGGCTGGCAATGGGTCGGGTGGAGTAATACCATCCCCATACCCGCCAAATTACCCTACCTCCAAACCCGCCCCAATACCATTTAACTTAAATGGGGAATACCCAAACCTGCCCCGTTTAAATTTTCCTATACCAAACCCGCCCCAACACCCATTTAACACCCGTTTAAAAATATATATGTTTGATACAGTGTTATTTAATGTTGTCAATAGAATCTAAGTTTTATAAGACTCTAAAGAAACATGTGCATTATTAATATACCAAAGATGAGATGCGATTTAGACGAGAAAAATGGAAACAGTTGACAACATAAGATTGGTGTGAGGTTTGATAAAAGCCTTTTTCTAAGAAAATTGTTGAAAATAAAAGTTAGTTTGGTGAAGAATGTTATTTTGGGTCCGAAATTGAATTGAGTCTCATACCAATTGTAATGATGGAGTACACAGATGAAGATGAATACTGGTACATAAATAATCAGAATTAGCAAGAAATAAAATGAGTCACCAGTTGAGTAAAAAGGGGAAATGAGGTTTTAAGAATTCCAACTAAAAACTAAAAATTTACAATCTTTTTAATAAAAGCAAGTAGTAGTAGTAATCAAAAGGGATGAGTATACCAATTGATTTAGGAAGAGAAAATTAATACCTTTCAAACAAAGATCTCTTCTTTTACTTCTTCTAGTCCAGGGGGATCTGAAGAAGACATGTAGTTTTTCAAGTTTCTATTCGAACATAATTGTTTCTGTTCGAATATATTTTTTGCCTGAGGTATTTTATTCGAATAAATTTATTTCTATTTGAATAGATTTGTGGTATTTCTGCCTGAAATATTTTATTCGAATAGATTTTTACTATTCGAATACATTTATTTTATTTGAACAGAAACTGTTTCCGTTCGAACAGAGGCGCGATTCAGCCTTTTTCCTTTAGGCGGTGATTGTATTTATGAGGCGTGATTTTGCCTCGAGATGCGTTGGATTTGTAATTTCGAGTTTCCTCTATATAAAGAGAACTTAAGTTATTTTCTAGGTTAAGTTTTTTATGTTAGATCTAGAGAGAGTGCTGAGAGAAGCCTAGGGTTTTGGAATGATTCATTATAATCTACTTCGTTTCTTTTAAGCAATTAAGCTTTATTTTGCCCAATTTTGGTATTATTCATGTTTTTCTACTAACTAAAAGTTTCTCAATCGTATTGTGGATTAAGTGGTATTAGTTTTCCAGTTTTGATTCTCGGGGAGTTGATTGTGGTTTATGGTCCTTACACGTGACCGTCTCAAGCAAATAAAGGAGAAGCTAGTGAGTCCGTTGACGATTCATCGCAAACCTAATTCGAAGAAGAAGGACGATTTGGAGATGGACGAGGCCAGCAATCGACTTACGCTTTTGGACAGTTTCTGACCTAACTTCTACTGTAGGGGAATTGGTCAACCAATTGCGTTTCACAAACCAGGCGAAGGCTTCCACTTCGGCGACACGATGAAGCCGCTCTCATCGGCGAGGCCGCTCGAGGAGAAAAGGGGTTTTGGAGGGGGATGAAGACGTCGATAATGCGGGGGTAGCCAGTGATTCTAGTGATGTCGATTCCGTCAAGGAGCGCCTGGATTTTGGTAAGTCAATGAATCTTATGCCTAATCTTCGTATTGGTTTTAAGATTGAAATTTTGGTATTCGACGGTTAGATCGATGCCGAGAAGTTGGATAATTGGTTAGATAGGTTAGAAATTTATTTTTCCATTTATGAATACTCCAATGCTTAACAAATATGCTTTACTACGTTGAAATTCGCAAGTCATGCACTCACGTGGTGGAAATCTTATCGGAAATGCCACAATATAGGAGATTTGGGTTGGAAGAAATTTAAGGTTTTAGTGCGAAAACAGTTTTATCCTATTGGGTATGAGCAAGATAGATGGTTTTTATGGTATAATTTGCGCCAAAAGTTTGAACAATCCGTACAAGAGTACACTACGGCATTTCATAACCAAACTTTGGTTTTGGACATTGATGTGGACGAGTATGAGGTGTTCATGAAATACACGGGGGGTTTGTCAGAGTCCATTATAAGAGAGTTGAAGTTATTTAATGTGGCCAATATCGAGGACGCTATCGTGAAGGTAATTGCTATTGAAGGCAAGTACTTGAAGAGTGACAAAGAAGACGACAAGATCAAGTCGGGGTACAAGTCAAGTTGGAAAAACGAACATAAGGGAGAGGTCAAAGGAGAGGGGTCTTCGTCCAAGGAGTTTCATTGCAATCATTATAAGGCAAGTGGGCATATTTCCGATTATTGTTGGAAACTTCACCCGGAGCTTAGGCTGAAGGAGGAGAAGAACAAGAAATTGAGATATGCGCTAGCCACAGAGGTTGTTGACCTTCCGGATTTTGATAAACCGAATCCTAAGCTTACACTTATGTTTAAACGAACTTTGGCTGCCGAAGAAGAGAGTCGGGAAGAGCTTTTTTATGTCAGTATTCAGGTAAAGCAGAGTTTAGTCAAGGCCATTATGGATCTGGGTAGTCAGAAAAATTTGATTTTTGAGACGTTGGTGAAGAAGATGGGTTTGATGACTACAACTCATCCTAAGCCATATGGTTTGGGGTGGATTTAAAAAGATGTGGATGTGGTGATCACGAAGCATTGTACATTCAAGTTTGCAATTTCTGATAAGTTTATTGATGAGGTGACGTGTGAGGTGGTTCCTTTGGATGTGTGTCAGGTCATCTTGGGTAGCCCTTATCTTTGGGACCGAGATGCGATTCATTACCGTAGAGCCCGCAAGTATCGTCTTGTGAAGGAGGGAATGAAGTTTCATATCAATGCTTGTAAAGAGCATGTCGCAACGTCAAATTTAGTAATGGCGACTCAGGTGAAGCGGTTGCTTAATGCAAACGGCAAGTTTGCATTATTGGTACGACCGGTTCAGGAGGGTACGTCGGGTACAATGTTATCTCTAATGACAACGTTTTTTAAGCAACATACCGTCTTGGGGAAGTTGCAAGAGGAGGTTGTGGTACATACTAATCACAAACCGTTCCAATTTTTAGCTGCACAGTCCAAGCTGCAGCAAGCTCGCCAGATGAAGGGGCTCTCGTATTTCCAACAATTTCCTTTGATTTTATAGTATAAGAAGGGATTGGACAACAAATTGGGTGCTAGGTTATCTCGACCCCCATTACCAACTACTTCCGCTATGTTGGTTTTTATGTAGATACAGCCTTTTGTTACGTCAGGATATGTTACAGGATATGATGATCCTAAGGGGCGTAGTGTTTTTCGCCGAATGTTACTGCCGGGTAAGACATGTGGTGGTATTGAGTTATTTGAGTTGGGAAGAAGGGTCAGTTACCTCCTAAGTCAAAGTGGTATAACAGGGAATTGGACATCGCCGCATTCCCACATCTCCAGTTCTAGCTTGAGCAGGAGCTCAAAGCTCCTAAAGGGGGGAGCCATGATCCAGGAGGATCTGAAGAAAACATGTAGTTTTTCAAGTTTCTATTCGAACATAATTATTTTTGTTCGAATACATTTTTGCCTGAGGTATTTTACTAGAATAGATTTATTTTTATTCGAATAGATTTATTTCTATTCGAATAGATTTATGGTATTTCTACCTGAGGTGTTTTATTAGAATAGATTTTTATTCTATTTGAATACATTTATTTTATTCGAACATAAACTGTTTCTGCTCGAACAGAGGCGCGATTAAGCCTTTTTCCTTTAGGCGGTGATTGTATTTATGAGGTGTGCTTTTGCCTCGAGATACGTTGGATTTATAATTTTGAGTTCCCTCTATATAAAGGGAACTTTGGTTATTTTCTAGGTTAAGTTTTTTATGTTAGATCTAGAGAGAGTGCTGAGAGAAGCCTAGGGTTTTGAAGTGATTCATTGTAATATACTTCATTTCTTTTAAGCAATTAAACTTTATTTTGCCAAATTTTGGTGTTCTTCGTGTTTCTTTACTAATTAAAAGCTTCTCAATCGTATTATGAATTATCTTCTCTTCTTTGTTTTGATCTCTAAGGAAAGAAATAAAGAGAAATCCAAAATCTTCTTATTAGAATAAGAATTTGAGTTTCATCATAGATCCATTACAATCAGAACACTCACTTAACTTGAGCCACAAATAAAAGTTAGTTTGGTGAAGAATGTTGTTTTGAGGTTGAAATAAAGAGAAGATGATGACATAACACAGGAGGCTGGAGGTTGAAATAAAGACAGGAGAAGAGACAAGACGCTAGACTTAACTAACATGTCTTTAGAATTAGTTTTAACTTAAGGGTATTCAAGTCATATCCTTTATAACTGGGTAGGGTAACGGGGCCTCATTTATTTAAGCCTAAAACCAGACCCACCCGAATAAATTAATAGTCATACCAAACCCGCCTCATTAAGGGCAGGGCGGGTTAAATTACCAGCCCTAACCCGAAGTAAAAGGAAATGGGTCAAAAAGTATTACAAGCTCACCTACCAACAAAAACTTCCAGTCCTCTTACCCGAAAAAAGTCACCATCCCCGACCCGAAGTTATATCCTTCATCGATTGTGACATATCTCATGTCCATTTCCCTCATTATGATCCTTTGGTCATCATGGTTAAATAGAGCATATCATCCTCCGTACAATGTTTGTCGACACTGAGAGCGCAGCCGACGTACTTTTTCTCCAAACAGTCAAAGCCATACAAATGACTGATTAGATCACCCCGACTAACGTAGAACTAAAGGGCTTCAATGGATCAACAGAGGTCACAGTTGAACGCATCAGCCTCTCCCTCACCACCGTCCCGATGGTATTGCAAACCAGCTTCCTAATCATCGACAAAAAATCTGAATACCTTGACATCTTGGGATGCGACTGGCTTCACGCCATGAAAGCAATCCCTTCGACCTACCATCAAGTTTTGCGATTCACTACCACGAGTGGCACACAGGGCACGAAGGGATCCCAAAGGTTAGCTCGATCCTGCGAGCACCCAGAGATTGTTCTTACTCGAAAGTTGTTAATAAAACCATATCAATCACAATAATTCTCCATCATCACACCTTTGACTACCTCCGTCGAGCCACCAACCATCAAACCCACTGTATATATTGAGCTCGACATCCCCGGTCGAGGAATATTCATTGGAGATTCCTTGACAGACGATGAAAAATACCAGCTTACCGCATTCCTTCGATTCAACAAAGACGTCTTCACATGGACTTTCCACGAGATGCCCGAAATCGGCCCTACCCTCGCCTTCCACCGACTCGTCCTCATACCCAAGTCCACAGTAGTCAAACAAAAGAAATGCACCCTAGCCCCGAAGATTCGAGACGTAGTTAACCTCGAAGTCAACAAGCTTCTAGCCGCAGGTTTCACTCGAGAGGTTAAATATGCAGATTGGATCTCAAACATCGTCGCCATACCCAAAAAGAACGGCAAAATAAGAATTTGTATCGACTTCACTGACCTCAATAAGCATACCCCGAAGGTTAGTTTTCCCCTCTCCATTATTTTAGTACTCATCGATTCAATAGCTAGCCACGAGCGCCTTTCGATGATGGATGTTACGTCAGGCTATAATCAGGTACCCCTCCTCTTTGAAGATCGAATCAAAACCTTCTTCATTATTGAATAAGGGCTATATTGTTTTAACGTCATGCCTTTCGGGCTAAAAAATGCGGGTGTAACTTACCAGGGCCTGGTTACCACCATGTTCAAACCATTGCTTGGCAAGTCAATCGAAGTCTATATTGATGACATGCTATGCAAGAGTCTTCACAAAAATACCCATATTCAGAACCTAACCGAAGTCTTTTCCATCCTTTGATCATACCAAATGAAGTTAAACCCAGATAAATGCTAATTCGGTGTATCGTCAGGAAAATTCCTCGGCCACCTCATTAGCAAAATGAGGGATCGAGATTGACCCAACCCAAATTTGATCCCTCATCGATATGCCTTCTCCCCAAATAAAGAAAGACGTATAGAAGGTCGCAGGTAAAATAGCAGCCCTTAATCGATTTATTTCCAAATCATTTGATAGATGCGCTTGGTTGTTCTTCCTCCTACGCGATCAAGGCGCCCACAAAACCAAGAAGAAAAACCCCAACATCGATTGGACACCTAAATGCGAGCAAGCTTTCCATGAACTCAAGACTTACCTCGGCCAATCACTTGTAATGAGTACCCCAGTCGAAAGCGGGTTACTTTCCCTCTACCTCGCAGTTACAGACAAATCTATCAGTTCTAAATCCTTTTCCACCTCCACTCCCTCTTCGGGGGCAACTTTTATCTGATAAGTACCATGCAAACAAATGATAAAACTAAATGAATGAGATGATAAAATGTATGCGAAGAAATGATTAAAGCCGATAAAATAGTATTAGAACTTGTTTAATCAAAAAAAAATTAGTTGAGGGAATTTTATCAGACTTTATATCTGGTTTGGTCGCCCGTCTCTTCCTTGACCTTCTATTAAGCTTATTTCCCTTGGGGATTAAAGATTTCAAAACGATCAGTGGGACATCATCCAATTGTTCAACAATGAGACCTTTTTTTATGCCTTTAACTTGAACATCAGTTTCTTCGGCCTTCTTGTTATTCTTGTTGGAATTGGTCTTTTTTTCATCCCTCAACTTCTTCCCTTTCTCTCTTATCATTTTTCTTCTCTTCAATTTATAAATTCTTTTATTATACCTCTCATTTCCATGTTCTCAGTACCTTATTTTTTCCCCATCTTCTTTCTCATAACATTCTTCTTCTTGCTTTCGTTTCGCTATTTGCTTGATTTTCTCAGGAGTAGAATAATGTCCAAGGAGTAGAGTACTATCTCCAAGTTCAAGAGTACCATCTCCAAGTGTAGACATTGAATTACGTTCCAAAATTTTACTATGGTTCAGCAACTGATGGCGTACCTGAAACAAGGGTTTTAAAATAAGAGATATACATTGAATTAAAGTACAAAAATTATGGCAAGAAGCATACCTCAACCATTCCTTCACATAAAGCAGCTCCGATATCAACTTTGATAGAACTGCTACCGATTACAGCTGTTTCGATGTATTTTTTTTAATATAGATATCATTTCAAACAATTGATAAAAAAGTGATTTATAAATGACAGAAAAACAATCTACAAATGACAAGAAACAGCAAACAAATGACAAAAATGAACTTAATAATGACAAAAGAATATTGGGGGAAATGACAAAGAAACAAATCAAAGAAATGACAAGAAGCAAATAACAAATGGCAAACTTTAAGAAACAAAATTACAAGAAGCATGAAACAAATGACAAAAAGGAACTTAATAATGACAAAATGATATTAGGAAATGTCTACAAATGAGATATCAAACAAATGATAAGAAGAAAAAAACAAATGGCACACTGCAAGAAACAAATGACAAGAAGCATGAAACAAATTATAAGAAGCAAAAAAGAATAAGAAAAAGAATCATTCATACAAATAAAATGAGGTAAAAATTAAAGGAAGTTTACCATGGCCTCTTGCACAAGTTCTTACTGTATGTCAGTCTCAGATGGCTCCAAAGCTAATACCATTAATTTAGGATTAGAAAAAAACTTTTTAAACGTCACAATTTGGTGTTGCTTAAAGGATGTCATCCTCCATCCCTGTGGCTTCGAGAACAAATGTTTGGTTGCCTTAATTCTTGGAAATACCAGGTCAAGAATACAGAGGAAAACTCATATCATTAACACCAGGTACATCCGTACAGTGATAAAGCTTTATTCGATTTTTTTATCATCGGCCGATTGATAATCGGCAAGCTCCACTATTTGACTCAAAAAAAATAATAGACTTGCTGACCCTAGAGAAATCTGATGAACTTCTCTAGATCATCTACCAAATCAATATACTTCACCTCAACGTTTCTCCCCTTGTTCGCGAGGACAAAGGATCGTATAATGTTTAACAAATTTAATCGAAGAACATCGTCTACAAAACAAAACCACACATGACAAAGAATAAGAATGGGAAAAAAATGACAATGACTAATATAAAGTAATGATAACATTATAAAGTACAATGCTAAAACATCCTTAACAAATGACACAAGAACAGGGAACCAATGACAAATCTAAAGTAATGATAAGAACTGTAGAGATTAATGATAAAACAACCCCCCAACAAATGACAATTACAATACATAAATTCTTGGGGTGATAAATACAATGCAAAACAATGATAAAATAGTCCCAACAAATGACAAATTGGTATCTTACCATGATGTATTTTCATTTTTGCCTGTTTTAAAGCTGATTCAATTTCCTGGGGAATCGCCTATTCCTGAAATCCGTTACATGCCCAGGATTAACAAATGGGAAATCATTGTGAATAGGAGAAACACGTATCCCTAAAATCAAGCAAACATGAATAAATTTTATCTGAATTATCGTCCCCTCATATTTGAACTTCATATCACCGAGATGACGATCGAATATTTCCACAACCAACATCGACATCGTCACTATTGGATCAATTAACATTAACGATGCAAAGCAGGTGGTACGAAGAGCACCCATCTCCACCTCAGGTAGAGCTCTAAATATTTTGTTCAGTCCCAAACTTGTACACCGAGAGGTATAATTTTTAGCATTGGCGGCCTTCTTCTCTCCACCCTCCTTCGTTTGGTTCTCCTCATCTAATTGCTCATTACTCACTTCTTTATCAGACTTCATCATTGTGAAAGAAAAACTAGACTTTAATAAAACACTTGGTAGGCAGTAATGAGACAACAACACAATTTGTCCAAAGTACAATCACACACACACACAAGACTCGACGATTGTGAGAAAATGGTTGTGGAGTTATCAAATAACAAATAATACCAGAATCGGGGCGGTTGTTGCGTTCGCGATTAGAAGAAACTGCTTGACGAATAGGGACCATTTTTGGTGCCAAAAACCAGACGAACTCGTATGAATCGCACGTGATACCATAACCCTAAACAAATGACAAATAATAGCAGAAATGGTGACAGAGTCTGGCTTATTAGATATAGTTAATTTGGTTAAAAGCGTGACATATTCCCCTGAAACAAATGACAAGTAATACCTGAAATGGTGACAAAGTTTGCCTTACACGTCTCAAAATAGTAATGACATGTGTACATCGACGAATTAAATTTGGACACGTGGCATGATATATTATTTTTAAATAAGATGTACATTTTTTATTATTTCAGAAGTGAAATTCGTAATTGTGGAGCCCACGACCTGTATAAAACAATAGGTTAACAACTGTAATATTCAAACTTCAGTAGGGCAAAACTAGAATTTTCTCTTACCTTGCACGTGATACCCTAACCAACCCTTCCCCTGAAACAAATGACAAATAATAGCAGAAATGGTGACAAAATCGCCTTATTACATGACTAATTTGTTTAAAAGAGTGACGAATTCCCCTGAAATAAATGACAAATAATATCAGAAATGGTAATGACACGCGGCGTGATATATTATTTTAAAATGATTAAATTTATTATTATTATTTTAGAAGTGAAATTCATACTTGTGGAGCCCACGTGTCTGAAAAAAATATATAACTAACTACTGTAATATTCAAATTTCAGTAGGGGCAAAATTAGAATTTCATCTTTGCCACTATGGATTTTGTAATTTATCGTTCCTAGTCCGATTTTGGAAAGTTCGAGTTATTATTATTATACCTTGAATGTATCAGCAGATCACAAAACCAAACGCCACGTGTCTCCACTTTTACGAACATCCAGTCGTCCAGTCGTTAAAAAGGTAGGGCTCAACACCAAATGCCATGTCATCATTCCCATACTTACGTTACATTATTTTCACCGTCGAATTTCTCTCTCGACCGACGCCATTAATGGCGAAACCTCAACTTCTCCTCTCGAAAACCTAATTCTCCACCATCACCACCATGTCACCCCCTCGAGACGACACCGAGACCGAGACCGAGATCGCTTTGAAGCTTCGCAACGATGATGATCATGATTATGTTGATGATCAGAGGTATCGAAAACCTAGACGGACGTATTCGTTTCTGAAGATCGATCTGAATTCAGAGAGGGACGATGATAAGTTACAGAGGATTGTGTTGGCTTCGATCAAGGGTTTCACCATTGGAGCTGGTTTGAAAGGTGGTCTTGCGATTTTCTCGATATTAGCGAGATTGAAAAGTAGGAGAGTGTCTTCTGGTTCTTCAAGGTGAGTTAAAGTTTGTTTGATTGTAGGTTTTGAATGTGAGCGATTTTGATTAATTTGAAGATTTTGTTTGTGGCTTTAGGAAGGCTGGAAAGGTTTCGAATGGGGAGGCGATGGTATTAGCTGTGAAGGAGACGCTGAGATACGGTCTGTTTCTCGGATCGTTTGCGGGTACATTTGTTTCTGTTGATGAATGTATTGCTGCTTTGGGAGGTAATCGTAGGCATGTCTCTAAAATCCCTTAATCTATTATGATGAGTTTAATTGTTGGAAATCTACCTTTTATTAATAATATTATTCAATACAATAGAATAACATAATTGAGATTATTAAAGAGGTTTTTAGATCGGAAACTACATTTGGAATGCAGTTTTTGGAGTATAGTTTACATTTGACTTACGTCTACTTAATTGAAATGTGGACTCTGCCACCGGGAAACGAGATATACTATGTTTCAACTGACTTTCATGATGTCAAACTATATCAAAAATGACATTTTTATGTTAAAGAGTGATGTATGTCGTAATAGCATGTCTCCATAAAAATTATCTAGCGGAATTTTGAGAAAACCCCAAAAGTGATGTTATATCATATATGTCTATAGGCTTTTCCTTTCGTACATGGGATGTCTTTATTTTATCTAGAAGGAAGCTTTTTAGCAATATATTATTAATAGTAGTTTTGCTTGGTTTAGAACGGCAAGCTGGAGAGCATTGGTAGCGGGTGCAATTGCTGGACCATCGATGCTTTTAACTGGATCAAATACGCAACACACAAGCTTGGCTATCTACATTCTTATGCGAGCTTCTGTCTTAGCAACACGGTGTGGAATAAAGAGCAAACGTTTTGGGCGCATTTGCAAACCTCTTACTTGGTCACATGGTGACATTTTCCTTATGTGCCTCTCATCTTCACAAATTTTGTAAGTTGTTCTCTCTCCACAACTAATATTTTAGTTTATATGATTCGATTAGTAGAATCCAAGAATGCATATAATCTTATCTTCCAAGTTGCTGCTATCGCACATAGTAAATGTTTTGTATGTATCCAACTTAATTTTGAACGACTCCTTGTTTGAAAAGAAACAGGAGTTGGCTAGTTTGTCTATCCTACACTGTAATAGTGGATGGTTTTGAATCTTTTGATGCATTACAAACTGTACAGATCACAATCTTAAGATGAACGAGTAAAATGAGTTCAGGATCACTCTTTCATTGGTTGTAATTTGTAAGTCAAATGATTAGGTTTTTATTTAAAATTTGAAGTTGGTGAGTTAACCAAATTATTTAATAATCTGAAACTGTATGAAATGTTGAATGAGAGCGTGTTGTACCAATTAGGAAAATATAGTCACACATAAACCAGTACCATACAGTATGGTATGACAACTACCATCATTGTACTAAAGAAACCTTCTACAGGTCTTAAATAGCTTTGAGAATTACCAAAAGATAGTCTTTAATCTATTGATGCTAATCATGATGAGGTATAAAGGATCCCATAGAGTTCATGTGTGTCACGCCCCAAAATCTGCCTTCTGATAAAAATCATAAAGCAAATTTTAACGCATAACAAGTCAGGCATCTTACGGATGAAACCCCACAGATGTATTATATTTCAAAGAAATTAACTACATCTACTTACCAAAGAAACGCAGCGGAAAACTCAAATATAAATTAAATGAATAAATGAATAAAGTGAAAAAAAATCTCCACTAACTCTAAAAACGAGAATAAGACTACGACAATGAAATATGAAATAAATATCATAAATACCCTACGACAGCTCAACGATCCAAAGAACTCCAAAGAATCCCGAAAATGATCAACCAAGCCTCAATAATCAAAATCCTACCGTGCTCGACCTCCTGTGAAAAATATAGCGCACAGGGCGTCAACAAGCACAATTATTACCGGTCACTGAACATGACAGACCGATATAATGCAGAAGTACTAGTGTGATATAATAATCTATATATATATATGTAAATGATGCAATGCTTACTGAGGAGATGAGGTTCAATTATTAATGTTGTTTTTAAGCGTCGGCGCCAACCGGTATTATAAATAATTATAGAGTATTATTAGTGTGGGGGATAACTAGCAGACAATGTACATAAGGTCACTTTTAATTCAGTGGGACCACACTCTCGCACCCTTTTGTCCTCAATAGAAGCGTATCCCTTATTGTCGAGCCAGGGATTGGCGGATTCTTTTTTAGTGAGCCAGGAATTAGCGGGGAAATCACCAGATCAAGGTGGTCAAGGAGTTTCAACCTACAGGTCTAAAGCCTGATTTATTTTCACTTTTAGGGATCTATGCCCACGGGAAGTATTCACAAAGAATATGAAAGCCGATATGTAACTAAGGAAGAGTTTTAGGGGCTTGCAACCCTGGAACACTGATAAACAGTCACAGAATCTTTTGTTTAGTGAATCGAACCCAAGGACCCTGACATCATAGCCCTACTGTGTACACGACTCTAAGTTATCCTATGCATGAATGATTTAAGAGACCGATACTCAATCAAATGACCTATCTGCCCTTGCTCTATATGCAATGAGGCTATATCATATGATTGGCGATCTTATGCTCAATGACCTTTCTACCCTCACAAATATAGGAGTGGGGTCTCAGTCGATGATATTATAATCTGACTACCAATGATCATTCTACCTTAAGATAATAAAGGTTATTCACTTGAAGTCCTATAATAGTAGCTAAGTTAAGCCGCTAACCGAATATCTTTTTTTATCGGTAAACATCTGTACACTTACCTTAATATTCTAAAAGTACATCGGGTCTCTCGGTGATCTTTACGTTAAAAGAACTAACAACCACAATGCTCACCCACAAGCCACTTACTACAAGACCTTCTTCTAATTGTTGCATTCCCTGACTAATAATATCACAAAGCCGATATGTAGTTACAAAGTCCTATATATATATGTATACCTATATATATTAGGTAGAGGGAATATATAAAGTCTGCCTAGATATGTAATTCATGATTCTTAAATAATATATACAAAACGAGGTAGTGCATTACTTGTAAATAATAGGCATGGTGGTTAGCTGTTATAGAACATACAATAGTAGTTGTACATAGAAGATGAAGTATTTAACCCCTCATAATAACAAGTTATGCTACTAATATCCCAAATTCAAATGTCACAAGCACTAGAAAGTTCCCTCTAAATTTTATACACTTGTATAACCTACTGTATCAATACAACTAGTATCCCAAAACATGAACATCTATTTTATACACAGCCTATAACCAATTTCCAAACATAGACAAATTCAAACTATCGATGCTGACCTAAAATCTCAAGAGAGTATACGAAATCAGTGATAACAACTAATATGGCATATACAATTAACTATACTCAATTTGCATCCGGAATCATAACAATCATTCAATGTTAAGTGTACGGTGATAATGGTACTTGCCTTATCAATGAATCCAGGGTTTAGAAGAGAATGAAATCTGCCCTCAAAGTTCCAATAAAATTCAGTAATCTCCTAAAGCAATGCCGAATCTATAAAGATGGTAATTCCTCTCTCTAATACTCTAGGTTGCTTGAAGGTTACAGTTGAGGAATAGCTGCATTTGGAGAGGAGTTGAGGTTCTAAAGAGAAGAGTAAAGAAGAGATTTGGTGGAGGATACACAAGAGAAATTTTGGTGAAGAACGGTGGTGTTTGAATGGGTTTGTTATAAGGATTTGGGAAAATAAGAGCTATGATAACATACTCAAAAGTGCAACTTACTAAACTTTGCACTTACTAAACTACCACAGTTATGTTGGGAAACCGAGGGGGCAAATCGCAACGCGGAAGCACAATACGATTAACAAGAACTCAAAGAACTAACTCTAACCAAAGAGAATTCAAACAAAGGCAATAAAACACATACACAAGGTTTAAATTATGTGGAAATCCTAAACAGGATCAAAACCACCCCCGACAAGCACAACGAATTTATTATCGCACTAAGGGTTACAAGAAGTTACAGAGATCACTCAAACCTCACCTCTACCCTTACAGATAATCCCAGCAAGAAATCCTAGAAAGAAAACCCAAGAAACCTCTCCAGAGCTAAACCCTAGATTTCTCCATTTTCTCTTCTCTAACTCTTTCTCACAGTACAGAGGCCTTTAACATACACTCTCTATTTATAGGCTTTCCATTAGGTCATCTCCGAAATACGCATCACGAGATAATCCATCGCTTTGGATCAAATCCCCTTCAAAACGAACTTAGAAACAAACAAACAGAGCCAAAGTCGTTCGAACGAGTCATGAGGTCGTTCGAATGACCATTACAGTCCTCTTGAATTTTTGCCTCTTTTCGTTCGAACGACTTCAACGAAAACTCTGTCGTTCGAACGACTTTCCCAGTTTTTGAGCCGTATTCCTAACAAGTTAACTAGGACATAGTTATATAACGGAAAAAAAAATAAAGCGGGGCGCTACAATGTGTTCCTTGCGGAAAAGCATATTTTGATAGTTTATGTATGTTGATAGAGCCTTTTCACTTTATCACTAAATATGATTAGCTTAAGTGTGGCTTGGATTTTTAATATTTGATTACATGCTTGTGGATGTTATTTCACATCTGATATATCAATGCAACAAGAAAATTCTTAATTTTCATAATATGGCTTATGGAAATCTTTTCTCAGGTCTGCGTACATATTGAGCCAAGAGAGTTTGTCTCCATCATACAAGTCCTTTCTTAATAATCATGGTGGAAAGGCTTCTATTATACTGCAAGGAGTCAAAGATCTCGCAAATAATACGCCTTTTTCTACATTGGTGGGAATAGAGAAGCATTACAAGTCCTTGGGTGTTGACGTAAAACTAGATCCTGAAATGCAAGTACCCTGTTCGGTATGCAATCTCTGATCTTTCCTTCCAGATCAAAACTGTACAACAAGTAAAATTGCAGTAGAACAATAGCAGGAAATTATCATTCTTCTTTACGAAGACCACCGAACAATACTTCTCTGGCAAAAATTTTATTATTGTATTAAGAATATGAATATATTGAAATGCTCTCTAGTAATTAGTATATACTACGATTTAGTTAGAATGGTTTTACTTTTTAGTCCAAGGTGGAGAAGTGGATTTATAAACATATCTCTGGATCCAGGGGTTTGAGACATAGAGGTCCGCTCTCCGCTCTCCACACTTTATTGGTTTCGTAGAGGCCTTAGGCATGATAATTAAGAAGGTAGTCAGGTTTGGTTGGAAGGAAATATGGTGGGATATTTCAACTCATGGTGTTGCCATCCCAATCTGTATTCAATAGGTAGATGCACAAATCGAATTATTTCACCTTGTAGATGCAGGCTTAGTATGTAGCCTTCCCAATCTGGAAATATAACTTTCATTGTGAGCTCTTTATGTCTCTCCCTGTCCGCCCAGAATCTATTTTTGAGTCTTTCGGGGATCTCTTGGTCCCTAAATCCCATCTGAAGTTGCTTTCTTCACTCAGGCTAAGTATGTAAGGAGAATTCCATCTCTACTTTACGGCAGGATCAACTCGAAGAGGCTTTGCTCAATTTTACTTACACTTGTGAACTACTTCAATTGTATGACGGATCAGTCATCCCCTTAAGATATCAGATGTCATGTTTAAAAATTCTTTTCTAGAGAAGTCTGTAAGGGATATAGGCGACGTAAGCTGAGGCATGTTTTTAATGTGGAGGTCCCTTTTGCAGTTTCGAAGGGTTAATGAACTGAAAAGGACTAAATAATTGTTAAGGAACAAAACAAGCTTCTATTGTAGAGGTTAAATCTCTTCTTCATTCTTGGTCCAAAATTCATGAGATTTTCAGAGGATCTTATCTCGAGGTGTTTGTTGCGAGATAGGACATCATTTAAGGAAATGGTAGACTCTTTTGTTTAATGGGGGAGGCTTTGAGTTCTTATGTGGGGCCTTGGGTTCTAATACTTAAATCTCGGATGAGCCGTTGGAGAATCTAGTGTTGTGGGTGACATCCCTACTGATACTGGAATTGGGACTAAGAAACACTAATCTCAATTTCGCGATTCGAAGCGGCTCAAATCCTAGAAAGTGTATAAACGAGCATATATATCTACAGATGAAATATATATGTAAAGTCCTGGCAGTAATATGCGCTGGTTTTATATGTTTTATATTTCTGGTGTATCGTAAGCAGGTCTCTTATAGTATCCTTTTGTTGGCGTCCATCTCTTCTGAAGACACACCAGGCCTTTTGATTAATTAAATGCTTAATCTGTTAAAAAAGTAGAATAGTAATGCAGAATACTTTGCATATGGTAGTAAATGCTTCAATTGATATCAAATAGACAGTGAAATTATGTTTGCATAAAGGGGAAGCACTTAATAAATATGGAACCGAACTCATTAATTATGTCAAACCAATACAAGCACTAGATTTATGCCTCTTTCTTAATGTTTGAACCAAATCCTCAATTGTGTCAGCCTATTACTATTACGGTGTGAATGTATGGTTAAAGTGGTACTACGGTCATATACTACAACATAGAACTCTGGAGAATATAAACATAAATTATTTGATGCTCTCTGTATGTTCTTACATGACTTTCTTTCTTGTGACTAAGATATGATCTTTCATCTGAACAAATAATTTATCGTATTTTTAATCCAAAGTCAAGTATAATTCATCAAATAATTTATCTTGAAATCTTTATGCAGATCATTCATGGAAATCAATCTTGTTCTACACATTTCTTTTCTTTTCTTATTCGGGCCTATGGTAGAGCGTTGCCTGTATATCTTCCAGTGTATTTGGTTCCTGCACTTATAGTTCATCGCCTAGACCTAATGAAACGGTATTGAATTTTTGCATTTCTTTAATGTATTATACTGCAGTAATCTCATTTAGTAATTTAGGCAGATATATTTCTAAAGGACAAAAACTAGCCCGAGAATGATGGCCAACCAACTGTATCATTTTGAATGCCAAAAAAATAATTAGAGCATTAGCAATCAGAGAGATAAAGGACTACAGGGTAGGAACGTAAGAAAATGATCATCCAGATTTGCTCTTCTTTCTGACAATGACATCTTCTACAGAGGCACACTTCTTATACTTCCTAGTCCAGTAGTATTTTCCTGTTACTTTGTATTGCATGGTCCTTAATTCTGTCCAATACCTTGCAGGCCGTGTACAATTTTGTGCAAAGGTCTTTTCGGCACTGCAAGATCAAGCTTGTTTCTCTCTGTATATTGTTCATCTGCCTGGTGAGTATTTATTATACTTTTGCGCCATGCATTTCAGTAAACACACTCTTAAGTGTCTCATGCTAAAAAAACAATTTCTATTCCATCCGCCCATTTTAATAGAAAAAAATGACATTATATCACTATTTATTTGCTGAAGTGCAAGAGTAAAACAACAAAAGCTAGTTTATGACGAAAGAAGTTACTGAACTATGAACTAAGGAGATAGGATTGCCAATCCATTCGTTTTACCCTTTTTTTGGTGTGAGTGAAATTTTCTGTAATTAAGGAAGCCAAGGTTCTCTAAAAGATTCACTTTACCCAACAGTGCCAATCTACTAGCTGCTAAATTAAAACTTAAATTGAAGTTTTGTTCACATGCCAAAATTTCACGAGTATACTTGTGACTGATCATCAAGGTTTCATAAAAAATCACGAATGCATTCTTGTCAATTAATACTTGTGACTGCTATACCATAATACTTCAGACTGCTTGTCATACTCTTGTTCAGTGTCCATGCAATATGACACTGGCACTTATAATAATGGATACTTCGTGTATGCGATTTTTTTTGTTTTCCTAATATATTGCTGATTCTGTTAGCTTCTTACATGTCATCTTAAATGAACTCTATGCAAGTAATGAACTGCTAAAATTTTACTTCCAAAATTTCTAAAATTAAGAGTTCTTTTGCATTTGATTTAATGTAAAAACTAAGACACGATTCTCTCACTAATAAAAATTAGATTGTATGGTATGTACTTAAAAAAGGATTTGAAACTCGTATCAATATTCATGGACTCGACTTTGGAAATTGAGAAGTCCTACTAAGAGAAAATTGGACCTTGGTCACTTGAAGATACTGGTGCACTAGACATAGGTTCCATATTCTAAAGGTAAGCAAAGTAAATTAGATTATGATGTAGCCAAAGTAAATGGGGCTTAATGTGTTGATGAAGCTGAACACGGATTAATTTTCTTCCGTGTTATAAAGGTCCTACTTTTAGTCATACCTTTATGATTGAGTCTTACCGTATCGTCTCTAAGATGCTGGCCTCTAGAAAGAGATCTCAGTATTCTCTTAATTATATAAAGAAAAACTTTCTGAACATGAAAACTGTTAACCTGCTTTGAAAATTTTAGACTTCTCTCCAGTTTTAATAAACACTACAATACTTAGATTTTCGTCGTTATATTTTCACTGTAATTGTCCATGTATCTCTTAGGTGGATAAAATAATAGATGTGAGAACATACTTCTTTACCAATAAACAATAGGTTAGATTGTATGAAAAAACTAACCAACTGTAGTTCATTGTTACCTGTTAAGACATTTGTGGTAATAATTAGTTGCCACAAATGTGGACTTGCCTGCTGATTTTTTTATTATTGCTAGTTAACAAAACCCTGATTTTTTTCTCATCAGGATGTGGACTTGCCTGCTGTTCAGGACTTTCAATAGCTGTAACATTCTGTTAGTGGCTATGGGAACGGTATTTTGACTTGCTCGTTTCTAGCTTTCTAATATCCATTTTATACTTTCAACTTAAAAGTAAAAATTGTTACTCTTTTTATTATTAACAGTTCCCCACCGGCCTGGCATTGGCAATTGAGAAGAAGAGCAGGCGGATGGAGATATCACTCTACTGCTTTGCACGAGCTATCGAGAGTTTTTTCACGTGGATGGCAGATGCTGGCTTCTTGGTACGAGCAAAGAAGTTTAAGAGAGCAGACGCTGTAATATTCAGCTTATCAACGGCTATTATTATGCATTGTTACGCGAGAGAAAGGGAGGTGTTTCGTTCCAAATATTTGAACGTTCTTGATTGGGTGTTTGGTGTGCCTCCTCCAACCTTTGAAACCCTTCTTGATAACAACAGACCAATCAGCGAAACCCCCCTTGAGAAAAACAGAGAATTGCGTAATGGTTTTGAGGTTAAAAAAAATACTGATATGATAAATTAATGTAGTTTGTGTAGCTAAATGTATCATATCAATTTAGCCATTTATAATTTATTTTCTGTAGTTTAAGATGTCATTAACAATTTGGTAAACAATGTATAGATGATTATGTAAGATTCAAATGTATAACTCATTTTATTGGCATTATTATAACTTGTTTGATATCACAGCTCTTGTGATTATGGTTTAACCTTGTAACTCCAGCTTCTTAGATGCTCAGGCAATTGAAATCTTATATCTAAGGCTCGCCTATTGAAAACTGTTTTTGTGAGAAATATTGTCATCGAAAGATTATTATACATATTGCATACCAACTTATATTTGTCGAAATGGCCATATAAAATTTTCTTACAAAAAAATTGCTCTTTATGGTTTATGCCCATTTTGAAAGGATAATTTACAAAGAAACATAGCAAGAAAAAGTAAATTGTGTACTTGGAAATAAAAATAAATAATGATTATAGGAAAATCCCTGAATACAAAATAAAGAACAATTCGTTCAAGAAAGCACTATCCATTAGTTTTAACAAATATACTAAACCCAAACCTTTAGATTGCAAATGTATACCAATATCAAACAATGGGGACAGTCTTTATCTTTTCCAAATAAATACAACCTTATGCATATATCCAGTTTTGATTCTCTAAAGCCGAGAAATACCCATGCCATCTCATTCCCAAATTGCAATTTAATTTCCGTACAAGACAAAACCGAGAAGAGAAAAATGCTACAATACACACTTTCACTAATCTAACATCATCCATATTGTGGCCGAAAATGGAACTTTATTTCTCCTGTATGAGTGGCCGTCATTTATGAAAAAAAATTATCTTCGCCAGAAAACACTTTGTAGAGCTCAGCTTGCCTTTTTCCTTGCTCTTTTCTCAGCAATATTTGCCGCCTTGTTTTGTGGCTCGAGGATTAGGGCATGATTGAAATCTGAATACAAAGACAAGTGGAAAGCAAAGAAAATTGGTGATTACAGTTCTGCTCAGAACAAAATATACATGCAAGACAGACAGAAGAATCAGATGATTTTGAAAGAACATACTTTCACGCTATGCAAAAGACTCCGACTTATATTAACTCGTACATAATTAAATAAAATCGAATTGAAGAAGATGCTTCATAAACTATAGAATTTTAATTCAAGCACGTATCAGCTATAAATGCACAAGATATATTTCATACTTACAAATAACATTTCTTACCTTGAGCAGCTTCCTTATAACAGAAGAGCATTTCTCGCGCCGTTCCTCGTCTTAAATACGCTTTTACATTCTACCAAGGAAATGAAACATAATTAATAATTAATCAAACAATCATCATTACAAACCCAAGTTGACCAATGTCCTAAATCTTTTGAACTGTCTGTGTGCTAGCTTATTTCGTTTTCTTTATACTCGGGTGTTAAGTAGAGACAGGAACACCTCACGAAGTGCGGGAATGAACAAAGTCTTAGTTCCACAACCTTAATATAAAAAAAACTGAGAATTCGACACAAATGGTGACTCCTTAATGTTAGCGGTTGGGCCCAAAAATATACCTCATTGTAATGTACTTTATCTGCCTAAGCTGCATCTATCCTACACACATACGTGCCTTCAAGTTCTTCTTGCCCAATTTGATCACTGAGCAAGTCAATGCTACGTCTTCTTGTTTATGATTGTGCGAGAATGAGTACTCAAATATTCAAACACTATGGTAATATCAAACTTCTTCTTGGAAAAATGAGGGGACCATCTCGGTTACCTCATCCATAATCGTATTCACAATTCGTTCTTTAACAGCAGTTTCTAGCAAACCAATTAGTTGACCCATTCATCGAGGATGTCCCTTTCTAGTAGGCTATAGTACTAACCCTTGGTAACATCAGCAACAACTTAAACAAATTAATGCAATTTCCACCGTTCAAAGTGGTAGATTAGTTGATAACAGGGTAAATTGCACCAGCTCCAGTTGTGAGCATGCAAGAGTTGGATGAGAATAAGCATATCACATCCAGCAACCAAACTACTTCTGTGAAGTGTCAAAAATCATTTTTTTCTCCTACTCCTACCCCCGAGGAAGCATATATGCCAAAAGTGTTGTATCCTCAACAATTACATCCAGTTATGAACAGAACACAATTTTCTAAGGACAGCTTTAAACAAGTTCAAATCACTATTCTGTTAATTAAATTAAACAAATTCTCATGTATGCCAAAATTTTGAAAGACATGTGACTGTAAGAGAAGAACCAATGCAAAAGTTTGGAAGACTTTTTTTATGCACATTGAATCATTGATTCTACTTTAAGAGCACAAGTTTTAAAAATTATTGGTGTAACCAGGAGTTTGTTTGATTGTATCAATTGTGGAATATAAATTTGAACTTCATCAAAAGTATCTATCATCTTTGGAAATTGCACTTCCTTTGTAAATGGAAGTAACCGTAGGGGGTGTGACATTTTAGACATATAAGATGTCGTAGGGGTAGGAGTGGGAGAAATAGACAGTTTTTGGCATTTTTAGAAAGTATCTTAGCCGCTAGATGTGATAGGCTCACTCTCATCTACCTCATGTTCACTGACAACTAGAGTAGGTGCACCTATAGGCATATATTTCCAGCTATCAACTAATCTACTACTTTGAAAGGTGGTAAATCAATTCATTTGTTCTGGTCGTTGTTGATGTTACCGGACTGGAACATACTTAAAGCTGTCTCGACTCTCGAGGGTTGATCGCGAGTTGACTTCATTTTTTTCCCCCGTTCTTTTTGAAAACGTTAGCTAGTAGACCCATATAGACTTCCAATTTGGCAATAAATTGCAATGTGCCATGAAAGTTTACTTTAGAAAGTGCAATGAATTGTGCATGAAAGAAGTAAGGGTATCCTTTAAAGATGACTTTCTCTGATTGAGGGGGCAACTGATTAGTTTGCTAGAAGAGCCGCAGATATATATATTTTTATTTTTTTGAAAATACGATTGGAGATGGGAGAACTTACCAAATCTCCTTAGTGTTGACCATTTCTCCAAGAAAAAAATAGATCTCACGTAGTAGATAATAGTTTAAGTACTCGTTATTGCCCAATCATTATCGGGACATTCATAAAACTGACTTATTAAGTGAACAGTTGGGGGCAGAAAAACTCGAAGAACTTGTGTAAGATGAGTTGGGCTCGGGAAGATAGAACATACCTTAACAAGAGATGTTTTTTGGCGACCACTTAACATAAGTAGCCTGCCTTTTGTGTTAAACTAAGTTTGTATTATCAAGGCCTTGGAACTATCAACCGTTGTGTAAGATGAGTTGGGCTCGGGAAGATAGAACATACCTTAACAAGAGATGTTTTTTGGCGACCACTTAACATAAGTAGCCTGCCTTTTGTGTTAAACTAAGTTTGTATTATCAAGGCCTTGGAACTATCAACCGTGTACATCCCTTTTTGTGGTCACTCGTGTCCCTACTTGGGTGATCTTGTTGAGAGGACCTTCCGGTCACGTCCTCAGGTATTTTACATCCCTCATTACCAAGTTTTATTAATTGGGAGACCTACCACAGATCGCAACTGCTAAGTTGCGGTTGATCAGAGTTAACCTGTCATAGAAATTCTTGACTTGTTACCATTTGGCAAATCCATGGTGGAGACATCTATTAAGCAACTAGGCAACCTCTCCTAGCACTCATACAAATGCTCACCTTCCTCTCGAGAAAAACTATTGATTTAAAATCATAGATTATTTTCTTTTTTTAGATTGGAAACTATTTGAACAAGAAAACACGTTGTAATTGGAAGAGAGAGATAGGGAGCTGTAGAGAAGAGGGGGGTGGGGGGGGGGGGGGGGGGGTGTGTCTGACTGGAGTGTGAGACCTCTTCAGCTGTTCATCACTAATTAAGTGTGTGGACCACATTGTACATACTGAAAGTGAAATAGAAATCAGGTTTCAATCACTAACACCGCATATAGATAAATTACCAAAACTACCAATATTGGCTACCACAATAGAAGACTGAGCTTTACCTTCTTATCAAGTAATATTGCCTCACTGCAATCTGTTTCAGCTTGCTGGAAGCTGCACAAATAGTATAAACCCTGAACATTAAAAGCAACCAGATGACAGTATTAGCGAATTGACAAAAAAAGTAAAGTATACCATCCAAGTTCTAAATAAGCAGCAGCCCGGTTGCAATAATAGGTCGCATTTTCACTGTTCAACTTTATAGCCTCACTGTACAAGTTAACAGCTTTATTCCACTGCCTCCCTTTAAATGCAGCATTGCCCTGGAAGATTGAGAAGGGTGGCCTAAGAAACAATGATACATGAAAACCAGATATTTTAAAAATATACGAAAATCGAGTGACCAATACTACATACAGACTGCTATAGACCCTATTTTCAAAGTCGTGTTTCAATTACTACCTTAATATTTCAAAATGCCTAAACTATCCCTTTATTTCAATTTTTGAAAAATACTATGTAACTGAGTGTAGTTTAGCATTTTGGAACCAACTTCACAACTGCCTTCCTTGTGGGTGTATGCAAAGAATAAATTGGTAGCATAAAGGAACTAACTTTGGTAGGCATATTTTGCATATGACCTCGAGATTTGTGAATGCTTAAAGTTTTTTGTCCAAATTGCAATGATATACATAATTCATGTCCAAATCAAACAACATTAGTATGCCATGCTTGTGGAAATTGTAGTAGCTTTGTATAACCTAACATTGATGGTACTAGTAGCGAGTACATGGGAGGTGTCGGCATGCCGCTGCTCATCATCGTGTACCGTAATTACGGCTGACAATTTAAACGCGACACGACATCGACCTGAGTTTTCCGGGTTTGGGTTTACTCTTCATGGGTTTGGGTCAAAATTGGGTCAACTCGAAGACCCGATCCCAAAATGGGTTGGGTTTGGGTTTAACTTAGTTTTTTGGGTTGACCCGAAATAACCGAAGGGTGAGAAGACGTTCTCTCTTGTTCCACCATTTCCTCTCTCTCAGCGGGTTTCATATCTTTTGGATTCCTAATTAACAAAGTAAACTTTATTTGATTACGAAGTACAAGCTTTTGAGAATAATGGAGTAGTATCTTATTACATTGTAACTTGAGTATTCTTGAATTTTTTAATTTTTTTTTAGTTGAAAGCTGCTTGTGGGAATTGATCCCATGACCTCTTGATGTCTTTGATGCTTGCTTAGGTGAATTTTATGTCATGCATGTTTGGATCGCTTAGTTTTTAAAAATAATTAACTTGGTGAAGTCTATATTTTCCAAATTTTATTTTATGTTTTATGCATTATTTCACTTGCACATATTTTATGAAATATACAGGGTTATCTTTGGATTGGCTAGATTTTTAGACTATCGCATTTGTAATATGTAGACAGTATTTTTTTGGATCGGGGTTGGGTCAAACTAGGTTCCTTGACCTACCTGTGTATAATAAGGTCAAACGGGTTGGGTTAGGGTCAACCCGAAAATTAGCAGGTAGGAGTTGGGTTTGCTAAACCTGACACGGAAAATTATTGGGTTGGGTTTGGGTTTAGAGTTTGTGACATGAACCCGAACTGACCCGGTCCGGGTTGACACAACCCGACCCAATTGCCACCCCTAACCGTAATTGCTCTTCTCAAGAATTCGCAACGACCATATTCACAAGTTTGTATTGAAAACGGTTCAAGAACACTTTATCTATGACACCATGATGGGATGGTTAATATCCTTTATCATTAGCATTAGAACCCATGGTTGGCAATTTAGTGGATCATGAAGAATATGGAATGTGGAAAATATTAAAAATCTAAAACAAGCTTTCTCAAAATGTTGGTATATGCACCTACTCCGGAAAGGAATGAGAAAACATAATGCCCCATAACACCGAGCTATAGCTATAGTAAATTTGACAAGCTCTTGACTATGATATGGAGACTTCGAAGAAGAACCCATGAATTATAACCGCCATAGCAATGGTCAATCAGTTGGGTAAGTTTGCCTAAAGGAGTAGACCTTGGAACACAAAACCCAATGTATCTTTCCACTTTTACTTGTTCAATAGGCTTCAAGTAAATAAAGTGAATATGATTTAAAAAAACAGGGGCAAATATGGTATATAAGAGTTTCAGGGTACTAAATGAAATTAATACTTGATAATAAGGTTCGCTTGTAGTTTACCAAACTGAGGTATTAAATGTAATTCTTAAGAAAGTTTAGGCCTGTACAAAAATTCCTTAAACATATTCAGAGAGAAATAAATAAAGACATACTTTTTCTTTCAAGAGTTCTGAAGTATCCATGCCCCCATTGATGTCTGGTAGTGCTGATGAATTTGAGGCAATGCTAACTTGTTCTTGAAGAGAAGAATACATATCCAAGACAGTATCGAGAAGAAATTTATCTGCTCCATGAGCTGCTATAAATGAAACAGAGATAGGACAACCTTCATGCTTGCCCAATGGAACAGTAACCTGACAACCATGAGAACCAGCCTTTAAAGTTAAATGCGTTAACTACTCCTTACCATATCAGAGGAAAATCAAATTAAATATTGAGTGGCCATTCATCACCCACTCCTGTAAATTGCCACGTGGCAGCTGTTGGGATTAAGTAATTGTACGGATATATTTTCATCCTTTGTTGGAAATATCAGCCAAGTGTTATTTTATAGGAACAGGAACATGATAGGTGACCCGCGGAGAACTTTTTCAATAGTAATAAGAATTTGTGTAATCAACTGGAATCTGAGACTGAAATACCTGACAACAGCCAGACATTCCTGCAATGCTTAATAATGCAAATGTTCTATCATGGAACTCAGTAGAGTGATTTTTGTTAGAATTGAGCTTTAATGGAATATCTGGAATTGTTGGAATTACTAGTATCCCAACATCCTGAAAGAGGAAAAGAAAAGAAAATTGAACAATTTAGTTAAATAAATGACATTGAAATATGACAGTAGATAAAAGAGTTCTAAAGCAAGTAAAAGCAGCATTAGGCTTAAATCTGCTGCATAAGGTTATAGCATGTAAGTATAGGGAAAAGGAGAGGACGGGGCAAGTAGGAATGTGAAATACCTGGGGGTTTCAGGGAGGTGTAGTGAAAGCACAGTAAGGCTCCAACATGTAAGTACACTAGTGGAGTACGAAGAGGGGTGTTGAAGGATGAATAAGAATTTAACTCGAGTAACAAAATTTTGTATTGGGTATCATCTTCCATACATTGGGTGGGTTGGTGGGGGTGGGTAGGGGAGGGGGCAGCATCATCTTCCTGCGACCCTACCTAGTATAAGTGCTCTTTACAACCCATCATAAGGACCACTTTCATTACGATGCAGATAGTCCCATTCAAGAAATATTCTTAGGTCTCCGACATTAATATAGAGCTCTTCATTCTGATATACATTAATGACTGACATTCTCTAGTTCACGTGTTTTTTTAAGAAGAGGGGTATCCTAAAATACCGAGTCTTAAGGTTCCTAATGAACTAGACATTCCAAAATACATAAGTTGATACATTAAGCAATATACCTGATTAACAAGTTATTGATTTTATCGCTCGTGATAATATGTATATAATGAATCATTGTACTGGGTAAGAAAAATGTCACCCTACATTATTTAAACATAAAATTAGCCTTAGTGTGTCGAAAAGCTCACTGGATTAGAACCCATATCATGAAAAAAATGGTACCTTTAGGAGACTGTTCAGGGCAGCTCGAGTCTCGGTCCGAACTTTATAGAAAGTTTTAATGTTATCATGGGTTGTATTAATGGCTGCAAGAACACGAGCAGAAATATCAGGTCCTAACTTGGGCTTGGCTGTTCTAACCCATTCTTCATGATTTGTTTTGAATTCATATCTGAAAAGAAAAACAATAACCATCACTGATACTGGTCACGGTGGAGTTGCTGCATCATTTAAGCATAATCTACAAGATGTCCAGCTAAACACCTCCATTGGTGCTCATAAAATATACAAAGGATGAGAATGTTACTGAATACACAGCTCCAGATACAAGCAAAGAGAGATATGAAATTAAATGACATAGTCCATCCTAAAAGTGGCAAAGTACTTTTTACAACTCTGAAACCAGAAATAGTTGCCGCTGCTCGCTAGATAAAGTGATGTCTATCAATTTACAAAGTGAAGAGTTCAACTTAGTTCTTAGATCGGCAGAGCTACAGTAACAGTTATTGTCTTTTAGTTCATTCTTTAACTTTCCTGTAACTTATGTGGATAGATAGTGTGTCATTGTAGCAATCCTGGTCGTCGAGGGTATTAACTCAGTCTTTATTGCATATTATATGGAAGAGATTAGTAGAGGCGAAACCACTCTTAAAACTAGCCCTTTAATTCTTTTCATTTTCAAAACTATGTGCATGATTGCTAGAGAACATATCTAGAGTGCGGATCTTTCTAAGAAATCCATATTAGAAAAAAGCCATGTGTCTCCTATTAGAGGACTCTCTGTAGATTGAGGCAGAAGTGTGAACACTTCATGTCTTATTTTCCACAATATAATGTTGTATTACAACAGAGAAGCTAAGAGTATTATATCTGGCTTTCTATCTCAGAAAGCTTTCCTTTGAATGCACTGTAAGTCTGTAACCTACTAAAAAAATGGCAGATTGCTAGGTAATCGCGATAGACGGAAGAAGAGACCACCGACATAACAATCCTAGTCGTAAGGATCCCAACTACTGTCAGGATTTAAACATGAGGTGACTGCATATGCCTAATTTCCACCTCTAGCATGATGCCCAAGTTATGCGTGAAACAGACAACGAGCCTCGATTTTCAAATACAATTTGTAGAACCCAAAGGTCATGCTGCAGAGTATAAATGCTGTGTTATATTTCACGATCCAAGATCCAAGTATGATCTATCGACTGCGGAGGTCACTGATCTTCACCACTCGGTGTTTCAGTTAGTGGGACCCCCTCAAGATTGATCAACTAAGACTGGTGCTTCATGTTTCTAAATTATTAATGATATTACTATTTGCTACTTTCTTACCAAACAGAAATTGAAGTATCACGTTACGTGCTTTCCCCTCATTGTATCTTTTAGAACTTGAGGTTCACGAAGATGAATATTAGCGACCATCAGTTTCGCAGCAGAAGCTAAAAAAGACCTTTTGCTATGTTAGCATTGCAAGATTGGTCATTTACCATTCCATGTTTTCTCTTGTTTATTTTCAAACCTTTGTACTTTATCAAAAATTTATTCAAGCTGTGATTTTTTTCAACTCGTTAACTTTGTCATAGCCCTTAACAATGATCATCACCCACGCTTTCAGATCTTTATGCTTTTTGGTTCTTGTAGGAGCTTCAGGGTCTGTAAAATCTTGTATTTCTTGTCTTCTGATAATTGTCGCTTGACAATTTTTTATTAGCGAAACATCACGTTCATTAAATACAGTGGAAAACTTAAGTAAGAAAATGAAATACTGCAGGTGCAAGGTAGCTTAGCTGGTAAAGCATGACATTCGATCATTTCTAGATTACTATAAATTAATAGCCCCTTTCAGTTGAAGTGATTTTAGCTTTTGTTTCATGTGCTCAATTGCTCATTGGAGCCTGACACTACAGTGATGAAAACCTAAATACCTTTGATTTCAATATTAATGACCACAGTTCTGTGTTTATATTGTTATGTCGAACCAAAAGCTTTCATTTGTTACTTTTTGAAGTGGTACACAAAGATATGTGTTCTTTTCAAGTTGTTGTCTTTGATAGTTTGTTTTCTGCTGTACAGAAAAACCTTTTAAACTAGAGATCTCAGAAACTTTGGAAAAGAAAAGCTTGTTCTTATAAAGAATAAGATTGAACCCAACAAATGGCCTATGTCTAAAAAAATTAGGAGAAAAAGTAGATTTCAGCTTATGTGATGAAGTTCAAATCCTTTTACGAAATAATAAGCACATTGTTTGAGCCTTGCCAGCATCCTAAGAAACTATCTAATCCTTCTCTTTAATTTAATTCCAAACTGAACAACATAAAAGAATGTTGCTCGTAATTTCATTTTTTTTCTTCTTCTAAGGGTAGTACTTTTGTCCAATTTGAGTCCAACTTTAAGTTAAATCTGCCAAATTTTGACATAGGAACTGATCAGTTCTGACTTGTTAGCTTTATCCATTTTAAGTGAATAACATCATTTTTATGAAAGCGCATAGATAACAGGATTAATAAGTTGAGAGATTGAACAAGCTTAGCTGCAAAACTTGGGTGAATGAAAAAATATGTAATAAATCAAGTCATTCAGACCTATTTAGCAAAAAAAGTATAGAGATGTGGACAAATAACACCTTGAGTGATATCCTTAACAGTGATTTCAGAGATGTGTGAAAAGAAAAAGGTCGCTTAGATTACCTCTGTAGCAATATCATTACATTGGACAACGCCTTCAAAGTAGATGTTCCATACTGCAAATTTGTTGATGTCTCCTCAAATTCTTTCAAACTCGGTACATTTGAAGCAATGTACTGCCCAATGCTCACATGCTTTAGTGGTTTGTCTGCATAAATAGAGAAGAGTAAATTTTTTCAAAAACATCTCTGCCAATAGCATCAAAAGAACAGTTTGAGCAAACCATGATACTCAAAGTGCAAAAGCTTTAGCCATGGTTCCACTTATCTACTGATACACCATTACCATATATCAGAGATTCAGAAATGTGGGGCTATATTTCGATTGATAGTTTGCATTTGTTGAAACACAATATTTTGGCCAATCTTCATATATATCAGAAATATAACCCCACATTTATTTCTCTTTCTTCAAAAGGTAGCAACATACTCAAACTCAAAGCCCATAGAGCAAGCAAGACCATATAACTTGTGCTTTACTCACATCCAGATAGGTTCTCAGTTGCCTTGCTAACGACATATATTGACTTCTGCTTCGGAACCTTTGAAAACTGAAAGCAATCGTCAGCGACTATGAATTGCCTTGTCCTTCTGCGCTCCACCGGTGACGCTTGTAGCAACACATGACCAACACGGTGTAATACAGACGGATCTCGTGCAAACCATCCTGAAAGATTACTAAAAGGAATGAATGGTGATTCCATAAGTAAATGGCAAACTAAGAAGAAATTAAAAATAAGCAGGAAAGAAAAAACTAAATAGCAAAGTATGCACAAGTTAAACTTAGAGATGGAATACTTTCATTGACTTGATTCTGAAAATTAGATTTACGCACCAACGGTGTCTAAACTTTGAGAATTAGGAAGAGCTCCAACAGTCGAAACAGCCCCATGAGATAGCCGAAATCCTAAAATGCCACAAAATGATGCTGGAGTTCTTACACATCCAGTTGTATCAATACCTAACAAATAGAAGAGCTTTCAAGTGATCAATTATAGACACAGTAAGTCAACCATGCAACATATAATTCAACTGGAAGGGCAATTAAGAGCATTTTTCACCAAAGAAGGACGGAAAGAAGTAGCGCATCAAAGAATAAGTACGTGAATAACAATTTGAAAAAGAATTTAGTTATAGCAGATCCGATTTGATGTCGTGTACCTTTTGTTTTGATTTTTTTCCCCATTACAATATAGTATCAGCAAAATATGAAAAGAAAAATTGGAAAATGCATAATGAAACAATAATCAGTTCATTAAGGAATAGTTCACTAATCACGTTCTTGGCTTAAAATTGCATATTAGAGCCATATTTTACTCATTGTCTATCTCATCATACAAACAACGAATAATTAGGTTATAACCTGATAAAAAACCTACATTCTGGTCAGCTAGATGTTTTTAGTGGTTTAATCATAGCAAATAAAACTACTGTATGGTTGGAGAAAATAATGGTTCTGGTATATGATACACCATATTTAATACTTTCCATGAATTATATAGAGTTTTCGGAAACCTAATTATGTGGACTCTCCTATAGGTAATGGAGGGTTAAATGAGTCCTTTTGTAATTCCATACCTAGAGCAAAGTCGACAAGTTGAGCAGCAACAGCCACAGCAGAACCACTTGAAGATCCTCCTGGGATCCTAGTCGGCACTTCTGGATTGGTAGGTGTGCCATAATGCTTATTTTCTCCAGTAATGCTGCAAAGACGATCCAATGACAATGACTAAGTAGCTTCAACAGATTCTATTACAAAGCTGCAAATCTAATAAAAATCTTAGATTATCCGATTAATTTATTGTCATTTTGTATTTCCAGCTGCAGATACTTTATGTTCAAAACCAAAGTTTTCTTATTTGATGAAACCTTTTCATTTGAGCATGGAAACCAACTTTGTAAACCGTTTTTTAATCAAATTTCACAAAATAAAAGAAATATAAAAACAATCTTAGAGAAATCATTCTCACACCCATTGGCCATCTCCAATACCCAAATGCACCCATCATTACAGAAGAAAACATAAATGTAGGATATCGATCAAAACATGCAATAAGCCAATAACAAAATACCCAATAACCAAAAACTTGAGAAACTCATACCCAAATCCCAATTCATCCATAACAGTAGCTCCAACACAAGTAGCCCCATTGTTCAAAACATTCGAAACCGCTACCGCAGTCCTACTCGCCTCCTCATGCGTTCTCTCCCAATCAGGACTTCCAAACCCAGTCACATAATCCTTTATATCAAAACTACAAACACAACAAACTCAAAATCAGAAACACCCAAACACAGATAATTAAACTCAAATCTCTCAAACTACAACAACAACAAGCAAAATAAACACTAACCAATCCTTCACAGCAAAAACAAGCCCGGCAAGTAATTGTCGAGCTGCAGGAGGAGGAGGTTGAGGAGAAGGAAGAATCTCAAATCGCTCAACAAATGCTCCAAAATCTTCTCTGATCTCTAATCTAGCTCTTCGTTTTCTCCGTGTTGTTTCAGCTACTAAGATGATGATCCCTGCAACACTAACACCGATGATGATCCATGCTTTGGTGGTGGAGACATTGATGAGGTTTGAAAGGGGTTTTGATCTTGAGGTCTCCAGTTCGAAGGGTTGAGGTTTGAGGTTTGAGGTTTGAGGTTTAATGGAGTTTTTAGGGTTTTAGGAGGGTTTATGCTTCTCTCTGATGAGTATCTGTATTTGTATTTATGGAGGTTTTGGAGTTCTTTTTTTTGGGTTTATGAGAAAGAAAAGAAATACAGAGTAGTGATGCTATGCTTTGCTCCAGTGGGAGAGAAAATGTTCCCTCCTAGTCCTTGAGCATGACCAGCAGAGGCTCAAGTCTCTTCATCAAAACCGCTTTCACACCATAAATAAAAGAGTGGCACCCTCGAAAAGTTTAAAGTATTGTCGTTGAACTGTCGTGATAGATTGATTGTTGAGGCACTCTAGCTTTAGTCTACTACGTATTATGTACCTAGACTGATCATTTGTTAACGGATCGAACCATATAAAATACAGGGTCAAATCCAACCCATTAACAACCCTAATTGTATGGCAGGAAATTGGGGAGCTCTATAAACCTTGTAGTGATGACAAAGATAAAGTAGTATGTACCTGTAATGGCCTAATTTTGTAGTAGCTTGAAATAGTTCGAAATATCTCTTATACCAAATGTACTTGTGGCAAGAATTAGTATAACCCAATATAGAAATGACACAGACGATTAGCGTGGAAACCTTTGAATAGGTAAAAACTACGACCTCGACTTGAGGATTTAGTAACTGTAAATTTTATTGCTTGAGGCTGATATTTGATTACAAGTTTATGATTTCTTGAGCTTGAAAAACTTGGTCTCTTCTCCTCGGGAACTTATCCTTTCTATAGACCTCACTCTCAGTTTGTTTACATGTGCAAGTACGTTCTCCTAAAAATGGGGGCAAGTGGTGGTTGGACTTGTAACTGTTAGTTCGTGGGAGACAGGTGTCTTTGAATTGTTCTATTTCATCTGTAGTGCTCGAACCACGTTTTTTATCAGTTCGTGGTACAGGTGTCACTTCTGCTAGTGTATGCCACGTGTATATTGCATGAGTCTGGTACAGGTCCCTACAATCACCCCCTTGCATCTGAAGGCACAGGTGGCTTGAGTTAAGAAGTGCCCATCGAGTTCGTGAATTGGATTTGAATGGATTGTCTGATACATTGAATTGATATTTTGATGATGTGGATTTATCTGGGAAATGAAGGTATTTATTGAAGACGGAGTACTTGTGGTATTGATTACGGTCAAGGCATTAAATTGATTGATTTGTTTGGCTGTTGGGTACCCGAGACCATATCATTTAATTATGACTATTGAAAATCCTTCCCTGCATTGAATGTTGATATTTTATAAATATTTTGTTATGCTGTTCCGTCGGTTGTGCTTCTTCAAGTACTTCTGTCTATGTAAATTAACCAATGGTGACCACCAAAAGTTAAACAAGGGAGAACAGGGTTCTTGCCAAAGTACAAGAACTCCAGCTGCGTTATTATAGGAGCCACCTTCTTGATCTCCCCTTTCCTTATCCAGTTCGTCCTTCCTTTGAAGGTATGACTAGATATGAGGCAGCGAAGGCAGATGAGGATTATTACCATATGGAACGCCTACATTTTTCCCAATCGAAGCGGTTGCGAAGGCTGTATCTCCATTTTCTGACAGAGAAGGTTATTACTGTGGAGGACGAGGAGAATGGTACCCGTACCAGGACTTCTCGCTGTTATCCTGCGCGTGAGTGGATTTTGTAGGTGGAGGTAGTAGTAGAAGATATGGTGACTGAGACGATGGTGGTGGTTTCAGAGGAGGAAGTATATGTCTATGTAATAACTATCTTTGTTTTCTTGCAGAAGTGTTCTCAGGTGGGAGAAGCTTCGAGTGGTCGAATTTGAAGTCTTGTTGATAGCTGATATTGATTGTAATTTGTAGAACGATTTGTAAGAAGTTTCTATAGAGAATGTTGTAAAGTAACATGTACCTCATAAAGTCGAGCTAATGAAAGATTTTTTGAAAAATGTGTCAAAATATGAAATTATATGAATTAGTATATCGAACTGTGTATGATCTGATTAAACTGTTGTAAAGTTATAAAAAAGATGTTGTTTAAGCTGAAAGTATTGTAGTGTTCGAGCTATATATATATATATATATATACTGTTTTAGAATATATGATACTGTAATACGAACTTTTGTAAAAATGGAATCCAAAGTTTTGCAAAAATGATTTGAGGGCTTATTATGTCAGCTCGATTTAATGGTGAAAATGATATGATAAAATAAAATCCGTGAAAGAAGATGGAATCAAAGTGATATGCTACTTGATTCGAGGAGATGAAACCGATGGATAAGTTGGGTAGTTGTGATTCTTATCTTTGAGTTTTGTATATGCGCAAAAAGTGGGATTGAATGTGATCGTACTCTGTGTTAATAAATATGTTGTAGATGATATTGAATAAGTAAAAATGGTGGGGACTCACTCTCAGAGATTTCAACACGCGACAAAGGGGCATTAAGTGATAAAGGTTGCTGTAATCTGTGAAAGGATCTTTGGACAACTCGATTATGATGCTGATATGCCAGAATTTGTACTACAGTTGGATGAGCCTTTTGTACTTGTTGATTAGATGAATGCAATTAGAAGGAGAAAGGAAGGAAGATCGAGGCGTGCATTCACTGTCCTTAAGAGTAATTTTTCCCCTCACAGATAATTTTTAGGTGCAAACAGGCTACAATGGCGCCTACTCTCCAGGATTCAACGATCTGATAGCAAAGTAAAGGTGTACTCCCAAATACAGTACTCCTCAAGTGAACAACTGTGATATATTGTTTCTCTGGTAGTAAAGATGAAGAAAGTAATCTCCAAAGGTTCTCCGGTTCAATAAGACATCTATAGAGGAGGATGGAAGACCCTAGATTTGGTTGAGAGAGCAATAAATGTTTCTTCCTCTAGAAGAGTGTTGGCCTCTTTCCCAAGGAATAAACATAAGAGAATACTGACCCAGGAACTCTCTGGAAAATACCCTAATGAGGATATGAATATATTATTTTGAAATAAGCTTACTATCCAACAATCCCCCACATATATCAAAATAAAATAAAGAACTGAAAACCCAGAGAAACGTGAGAATATAGTGCTTCAGAACTGGTGCCTTTCAGGCTATGAACCAGCCTTAGGATTCAAATCTTAGTTCACCAGAATATTGTGAAACATGAAGTTTTTGTGAACAAGATTCCTTAGTATGAGCTAGAGGACTTGAAATCCACACTAATTCTCTATACCTATGTTGTTCTTCAGTTGTGCGCTTTTTGGCCTTGCGCTACCTAGATTTCATGAGTGCTTTAGAAAGATGCTTAAACTATCATAGGAACTGACCCAATTCTGTACTCATATAAGTGAACTTCCATCAAGTGTGTACTACAGTTCAACACACCATTCAAACACAAATGGACTATGGAATTCATTAAGAGCATTGTTAAACCTGAAACACTGCAGTAGGTACTATCTCATCATAAGGACTCTCTCAAATAGAATTGGATTATTCAATAATACAAATCAAGGAAATAAGTAATTTGTTTTTACCCCTATGTGAAATAAAAGATCACTTAAGACTAACTGATTTTGATTAATTTAGGTCTAAATCAATAGGTTTGAATTCCTTTGAATTAATGTTCTAACCTTAACCTAATTCAAAATGATTCGATTATCTAGTGTCAACAAGCAATTGGAAATTAAACACAAGACCAATAAATTTTAACCCTGTAGGAAACCTTTCTCAGGAGAAAAACTCACAGGTCGCTGTCGAATTATTCGAAAGTTAAACAATCCACTATTGAAAAGAAATTACAAGAATTCAATTACTTACAGACTCGATAAACACATCCCGTGGTTACCTCTCTTCTAATTAAACTCCTCGCAATTAATTTCACATTCTCGCAACGCCTCGCTCCAATCTCTCATTGAAGCTTTCAATCTTGAATCTCACTAGTTGTTCAAATCATAATTTAGGTTTCTTGATCAATGATTGATTCAAGTTTGAGTTGTTAGTTATCTATTGAATCTCTCAAAGAAATCTCTCTTTTTTTTAAAAATTTAAGCCCTCAAAAAATAGGTTTTGGAAGAGGTGAGTTATGAAAAAAGAAAATATGTATTTTATAAAAAAACTGAAAACCCGACCTCTGTTCGAATAGAAACAAAATCTATTCGAATACACCAAAAATGTATTCGAACAAATAAAGTCCTGAGGCACTTTATTCGAATAGAGAAAGTATCTATTCGAACAAAACAAGTTTTATTCGAATAGAACAAAAACCTATTCTAACAGCAAAGTTCCCAGAAAAAGTATTCGAACAAAGAAAAAGTTTATTTGAATAAATATTGTTCTGAGAAAAAATATTTGAATAGATACTAAATTTTATTCGAACAAGGTCTTATTCGAACAGAACAAAAGCCTGTTCGAACAGAGACCTGCTTTTCTCAAAAAGATATTTTCTTTACATACTCTATAAAATACTATGGGCTTGACATTTAGAGCAAAAAGATACAAACCCACTTACCTGCTCAGTGTCAGTCTACCTATAATCGCTCCATGTGCAATCTCTGACGACGAGTAACCACGAGGAAGTGATGACACCTATTCTTGATACGGAATAAAGCAAACTCCAGATATAGATGTTTAAATCTCCCCCTTTGGTTCATTTCATATCAAAACTAGAACTATAGGAAATAAAAATACAATTTGATGGACTGACTTAATTCACTGAACATCCACGCTTAAAGATCCACTTTCATCTTATAACATATACTTTGGAATCCCTACATACTAAACAAAATACATCACGTAACTGCTCAAATAACATAAAGGATCCAGAAAAAAAGTAACTTACCTGACTTACCTGTCAGGATTATCTCTCCCTCTTTTTGGCACAGATGAACAAAGGGTAAATAGCAAATTAAAGGAGAAGAAAACCAGTAGACCAAGCGACCATAGAGTTAGGAAAACACTAAACACCAATATCCCAAAATCAGATACAACTCCCCTCAAAAAAATGGTAACCTCCTTAAAATGAAACAAAAGGAAAACATATACGGGGAGTGTCTTTGAAATAAACAAGTATAAGAAGACAACACTCCCCCTAACACAAGGCATGATAGAAAGACAATGAATCTAAAATATTCTATAAAGACCAAGACATCGCCTATGTGTTATAAAATAATCACTAAATGAATTACTTTGTGTGTGTGTGCATAGTCAGATAAATACCCAGTTTTTAACGTATTACTCAGCTACAGTTAGAATACTATATTGGAAAGTTGTTTTAACTTAGGCCTCACTAGAGTGGTCACTCAAAAATCGTTGAAAATTGACTAACAAATACTCTGTGTAAAATATGAATATGAGTATGCGAATAGAAAAATTCAAATTTCATCAAATAAACTGCGCACTGTAAATTAAAAGATCAATTGGACAGGAAATCAATTGTCATAGATGGTGTCAAGTTAACTAACATAGAACCATATTTCTTATCTCTACTAAACCGACTATGCTAAACTCAAGATCAAACAGGTCTTGAAAAAGTTATAATGTAGGTAAGGGAAAGGACATGACGGAGTAGATGTTTTACTGACATTCTGAGACTACAGTTTACACTTTCACCCCCTCTTTCTTCAAATGAGTTCACCTCCTGTCATTCTTTTTTTCTTTATACATTGCATAATATACTTTTTCTCTTTACTCATTTTGAGTTCACCTTCTTTTATTATTTTCATGCATTGAGTACAGATAGAATATGATGTACCATAAAATCATTGGAAAAACCATCTTCTTATATCTATCTCCACCACTAAAACCACATTGGGGATACTCAGTTTATTCTTATATTCATATTTCCCCCAAAAATCACTTTTTTTTACTGAACAGTCTCATAACAAATGGGTAAACTAATAAAGGATTTGGGTAGAAAAAGAACGATATATTTTAAGGCACAAGGGGCTGTAAGCGGATAAAATTTTGAGTAAGCACAGACGAATGCCAAAAAGGTGTAACAATAAAAAGTCAATTATCATATCTTCGGTCTCACATAATATCTTTTTCGTCTCGAGTCAAGTATAAAGAATTTTCTATTAGACTAACTTGAACTTAAAGTTACCATCGACAATTGATTATAAAAAATGAGATTAGAAAAAAAAAATCTAAATCTGGAAAGAATTTATGAAATAACACTCGAAGCTTGTAAAAAGGCTAGATCCTCACATGCATTAGGTACGAAGTCTTTACACTTATCCTCACGTAGTTCTAATCACGATGAGCTTTTAGTTTAAACAAGAGGATCAATGACTATTGCGAAAAGTGGTTTTACCAAATAATTATCCCATGAATGAATATAACACAAAAGCACAGTTCAAGTCTAGCAAGAATATTCTACATACAAAAGCTCTTAAAGTGCGAAGTGTAAATAAACTCAAAACAAAACCCTACTGTCCTAAAAAGAAATATAAGGGGCTGTTTGGATGCTTAAAATTTTGGGCTAGCCAAGGATAAACCTAGCTAGCCTATCCTGGATATGTATCAACCTAAACTAGTTCAGTTTAATATGCTGTTTGGTTATTTTTACATGTTATCCTGGTTCTAACTTGTATGATGTTTGGATACTTGTATCGTAAGCCAGTTCCTATAATTATTTTTAACATTTTCCTACTTGCTCATATCATAACTCGTGTATGCATATATGACACCAACTTCAACTAGACGGTGCTAGAAAAGAACATTAACGTAATGTCGGCCAGAACAATAGAATCAAACCCGAGAATCATAAACACTGGATACAAGATTGTAGAGGTGGTAATCAGTACATGAAGATAAACAACAACCATCTTAGATATTAACTTATTTTGAGCGAGCACTTCCACCATAAAAGCTCCAAGTAGAAAAATAGGTAGGGTAAGATAACACATAAAAAGTGGCCAGTCTCTCAATGATGTCGAACTGAACCAAAAACCAGATCCAATAAGCAAGCCATACTTCATTAAGTTTTAAGCCTACTGCTCACCGCAACAAGCACAACAATACATGGGTTGAATAGACTTGCATGACTCTGTTTAAAAATGGTGTCGAAGCTCAAAGGACTCTCCCTCACTCTACTATGAGCTAGAGTAGACGCTCGATACGCTGCGTATTTTACCGCCTCCGATTCATGAACTCTTCCATTCTTAATTACCCTACCACCTCCATTACCACCACTACAATCTTCACCATTATTGAACGAACTCTTATCACTCTCACTCTGATAAACAACAACATCATTGTTACCGATCTCGCCACCACAAGAATCAATGGCTTACTCAATGGCCAAAGATTCTCCTTCACTCTACTATTTACTATTGTTATCAAGTTTTACAGGATAGTGGTGAATATCTAGTGTGGAATACCTGCAAAATGAGCCAAAGTGACCATCAACAACAGCTTCCAAAGAGGAAAAAGGAATCCAATAACCAATCCTCACCTCTTGAATTGAAAACTAAAATTTGCGGAACAAGTTTGATATTTAGGAGCTTTTGACCCTTCAGCAATGCCATGGACATAGCTCCGCCAACATAAATGGTAGTGCCTGGTACCTTTAACATGCTTCTCAAGCTTCTGAAAGCCACTTTCTCTAATCTAATCAGTTTAAAACAAGAAGCCCTTATGATCTGCTATACATTTATGCATTAGAAAGTTTATAATTATGTTATATACACACTTATGCTACAAACCTGCAACTGCTGTTAGTCCCCGGATAATAAGTGATCCTTCTTTTAGATGGTAAGGCCCGAATATAGTCACTTAACTTTACATCAATACCTTTGTATCTAAATAAAAGATCGACTGAGTTTGGAGGACTCACCCAACAAAGACTGTAATAGAAAATGTAATGGCAGGGACTAAATTACTCATATCACTTGCTAGTGAAGAAGATGCCAAATATAATCCTTTAAAACACATATATATCAAAGAGAAACCCCTCAACCCCAAAATATCAAAGAGAAACCCCTCAACCCAAAGAACAACTTGTTTTTCTCCTGCATATCAACATAAATAATTGATTTAGTGTTTCATTTTTGTGTGTGTGGGAAAGATCAGAGAGAGATAGAGTATTAGATGTATAGCAGTGAGGGAGAATCCTTTGAGCTCACCCATTGAGTTCGATGGAGACAAGTCATTGAAGAATGTCGTTAGTATCTTCGTGACGCGTGATGTTGTTGTATCTCTTTCGAAGAGTGATTTTAGGATCTGAGTCTTTGTGTTGTTATTGTCGCCCGGTGAGTCTATTATCGCTATTAGAGAAATTTGAGAGAGGGAAAGATTTAGGGGGGGGGGGAGAAAGAGAGAGAGATTAACGAGAGGAGAGATGAAGTGAATTAATGGAAACTATTAATTGAGGAAAAAAAAGTGCACTTGATGTGAGAGGATTAATGGTGGTGTATTAGTAAGAAAAATTAATAAAGAAGAGAGAGGAAGTACAAACTTGTTTTATTATTCGTAGAGTTCTTTCACTTGTTTCATTAAGTGTGAACTCTATTATTTTATCGCAATTTTAATAAGATTTTGAAACTAGTTCTGTTACTAAACGAGTATTATTAGTTCCAATAAAAAACTAGTTTTCCTCAAAATATGGAGCAGACTAGTTCAAAAGGAAACATGATTAGCAGGGCCTATAGTTTGCCAAACATGTATTTTTAAGTTTAGTTCAGTTTTGAACTGAACTAAACTGGTTTAATGCAGTATCCAAGCAAGCCCTAAAAATAAAACTAAAATCAAACTGAGACAGGGTAATAAACGTACTTAATCAATAGAGCATACTGATAACCCTTCTTAGTTGATATTCATTACCTTAGCTGTAGCGACAAGTCATCCTTTCACACCTAAACAGCCTGACTAACCTTTTGAGGTGATGTTTCTTAAGCAAACCATCTATTTACATTCTCATATTTCACTTTAGTAGAAATTACATTTGAGTTATATCTTTGCCCATAGAATGGTCGAGCATATGGTTGATAGGATCCAACAAATCTACAATAAGATGCAATATGACTCTTTCGACCACATATTCCACAATAATAAATATGAGAGTACGAAAACCTTTTGGCTTGATTATTAGTGGAAGATATTATATTATGTTTGGGCAACGATATAGTAATAGTTACTTTTACAAATTTTGTGACCTGAGGAGTCTTGGCATTAGAGAGATGTTCCTCATATCCTAGACCCCTTTTGTCAGCATCTGTCTTTCCCATACATAATATCTTATCAATGTTCTTAGCCCCATGAATAAATTTTTCAAGTTTCTGCTGAGATAAAACTACATCAAGCTTGGTCGAATGAAGTTCATCAAAAGTTGATTTCATTTTCTCCTCCGCATTATGAACTTTTTTCTCTAAAATCACAACCTTGTCATGGAGGCATTGTTTCTCATCTTCATGCATTTCTATCTCTTGACTTGTATTCTCAGTTTTTTCTTGAAGTTCACGCATGAGTGTATTAACTTGGTCTTTCAAGACTTATTAAGTTTACCAAGTGTAATTTACTTTGTAAAAGTCTGAGCATACAGGACTTCAAGATTCAGGTCCTCAAACTCAATTTGTTCATGATCACTCTGATTTTTACTAGAATCTTCAAGTTTAAAAGCATCAGAGCTATCATTACCACAATTTAGAAAAATAGGATATGCACAATATTGTCCGTTCTCAACTACTTGGGGGTAATCCTTATTATTATTATTTTTATCATCACTATTATAATGGCTTAATTCTGTGAGCTTGACGTGGCCTAGAATTAGTCCTTACACAAATGCACCTGTGGCTATAATCTAGTAAATAAGAAATGACACAAGCATTTAGCGTAGAAAGCTTATGAATAAATTAAAAATCATGACCTCATGTTGAGGGGTAATAGTGACTTTTATTGCTTGAGACTGATGATATGTTATTTCTCTGAACAAGACTTATGATATTTTATTGCTTGAGACTTAAAAATGTTTGATCTTGTGAATAAGACGTTTGGAGTGTTAAGAAAATTAAAAGATATAGTCCTTCTAGTGATTTCTCATACGTTTTTTCTGGTCCCTATCTCTTCCAGAACTTTTTCTTTATATAGGCCTCTTTCCGCAGTTCTTCATCGTGCTGGAGCATATTCTCCGAACAATGTGGTTAGTGGCTATTGACTGAGTAGTTGTTGAGTTTATAAGAAACATGTGGTTTTGACTTGTTCAGGCTTTTCAGTTTGAGCTTGACCCACGTTTTTCATCAGTTCGTGGAGTATGTGGTAATGTTGACTGGAAAAGTCATGTGGAGAATGCGTGAGCCTGACATGGAGGTAATTTAAACTGGGGACAGTTCGATTTTAGGTGAGATCGAGGGATAGACCCCTATAATCACCCTCTCGCAAACGAAGTCACGAATGGCTTTGGTTGAGAAATAATTAAGATATATGGGTATTCGGGTTAGAAATTGGATTTGAAAGAAGTAATGATATGTGTTGACTGCATGGAAAATGCGCGTATCAAAGGGGGATGCATGTGCATTGAATGTTGATGGAAATTGATGGACATGACGTTTAGGATTTGAAGAGTTACATCTTACTGAATGATGATGCTTGGGAAAACATACCTGAACAATAAATGTAGGGTTATATAAAGGGTACCTATACCGTGGATTGTGACAAAGTACACTGTGGTCTATTGCAAAATTCTTTATAAGTTTTGATTATGGTGAATACTCGTAGGATGGCTCTTGAAGAGTGAATTACTTTAGAAATGCAGAGGTTGAAGTTGAGATTTTTTGGGGACCATTTTTTGGAGGATCCTGTTCTTGTTCATCTCCCTCTGACGTATAGAGGCATGTCGGCAGACGAAGCGGCTGAAGCTGAGGAGGAATTTTACTGTAGATATAGATTTTACCATGTTATTTTAACAGGCGAGCAACGTTAGGCTTGTCTCTGGATTCTTGTAGAGGAAAAGGTTGGGGAGCAGATGTAGGGATAGGCGTGACTGCGGGACAGTTGCACTGATTCTTGTGTCGCAATGGTGTCTAAGGTTGGCCTCTCTTCATCTTTACCAACTCTACGGAGGTGGTGGTTTTAGAGGAGACGGTGATGGTAGTGGAGAAGGGAGACGAACAGTGGAAGTCTGCTTCTGCATTTCTATCACTTTTTGGCGCTAAGACGACCTTTAGTTTGAAGAGCTGGCTCCAACACTGAGTCTTATGCTTGCATAGTTTCTATTTGAAGTTTGACTAGACTTCGACCAAACTCATGTGAGGGAAGCTTTTTATTGTTTCCAATTTTTGCTTTGCATCAGGGTAAAAAATTACTGAAGCAGGACGAACTGAAGGATTTGATGTTTCGGAGTGCATGAATGAGCTGTTACTTGTAAAAGTACTAAAAAAATTATTATCTATAAAGTACTTGTTGTTCAGTACTTAAAAGACTTGTTATCTGTAAAAGCACTTGTAATCTGTTAAGACATGAATATAATTTGTTATCCAATTTTTCATACTGATATATATATATAGGATAGTTCTAGAAATAGAGTTGTATGATCTGAAGAATGTATGAAATGAAATGTATGAGTGCAGAAAGTACAAATACTTGTAACATTTTAACTGAGATATATATATGTGAAAATGCATGTTTAAGATGTAAATCTGAATCGACCTGCGTGCTGGAAATATGGGAGAAAAAAAATTGTAGGAATTTTTTCAAATGAAGATTCGACCTCAATGAGGAATTAAAATCTGAAAAGAATAAGTTTGATCTGAAAAGATGTAGAATGATTGAGTTTAAGAGGAACTGATAAGTAAAAATAATTTTTGCAAGATTTTTGTGTTATTGTTACGAGATAAAAGGATATCAACACTTTCTGAAGGGAATCGGTAGTAAAAAATATATAAATAAGGCGGAAAGATCTCTGAATATGGAGGAAGAGATAGGAATGGTGCGCACTCGATCCCAGAGGATTCGTATTGCCGCTGAAGGATGATTAACATAATTATCCCAGAAGTGTAGGAAATTTTTTTTTGATTGTTGGGTTATGATGTTGAGTTGCCAGTAAGGGAATGTCAGCTCAGAGGATTACATTCTAGGGGTAGGGAACTTGAGTATGACCAATTTTTCTTTGAGAAATTTTTTTGTGAACTGGTGAGGGATCCTGTAGATCGAGCAGAGGTGGTTGGATTAATTGCTGAGGTGGGGATCGAATTTGAGGATATAAGAATTGCTGTAGGTTGACCTGTTGGATATGGTTCCCAGGTGACCGAGGCTATTTCTGATGTAATTACATGTGATGGCATGGAGCGGATGTAAAATACGGTGACAAAATAAGATTGTTTTGAGTTTGAATAATCTAAAATAATTTGTTGAATAGATCCTTTATTTTTGTGAATGTTGCTTGTGGCTGTTGTGAAAGAATAAGTTTGAAAATATTTGAAACTATGTTATGGTGGCTTTGGAAATGACGTCATGGTTGCTATAAGAGTAGAAGAAGAAGTACGTACAGAAAAGCAGGGAGGTTTTGATTTTGTCCCTTGTGAAAAGTTGTGAAAAATCGATTGCATGTAAAGAGCGAGTCATTATGAATGGGGCAAGGTCAGAGGGAGATTTGAAAGAAAGAGATAAAAATAGATTAAAAATATACGAAAAAGGGTAATAATGGGATGGCGTTTGTACCGAAAAGGTCCAAGACATCTGACATTGATAGTGGAAGGGACGCCTTAGTTTTAAAACCGAGGATGGCTCGTGCGAGACTCAATAACTGCCAGCAGTTAGAAAGAAAAAAATATAAATACTACTTCATCTTCATCAATCAAACGTTTTTCAACTTTTAAAAATTTGAAGAGCAGTGAGAGAGGAATGAAAAATAGATACAAAAATAGTATTGAAACTTGTAGAGACTCAAGCAAGAGGAATGATCAGTCAAAGTTTGAGAGATTTGTTAAATCTGAGTCACGAAGGTGGTTGTACAGCAGCATGGTGAGGGAAGGATATGGCGCTGCCTCGGATTCTCATTATGATATAAAAGGTTAGTAGATATACGTGATATTTTACATTTTTTTTGAAGATCAATTTTGTACTGCTAGGAAAGTGATAAATCACTATTTATGGTAATCTATGAAAATTTGCTTATTATAAGAGATATGACAGATATTTGAATATTGTTGACGTATATAAAAAAAAGATAATAATAAATACCTGGACCTGTGTATAGGTCGATCGTGAGGAGTTTTATCTAGGATAAAAATCATTTTCTATAATTGATATGAGGAATTCCCTTGTAAGTGAGGCATCGACCTCTGGTAGGCCGACTGAGTCTGAGATTGCAGCGTCCGGAGGTGAGGAAGAAGTAGGTATTGATCAATTTCCAGGCTTCCCTGAAAGATTGGTATCCCACCCTTCTCGTTCGGATGCATTTAGAGAGTTCTGTAAAGCCATGGGTTTTACATGAGGTAGATGGGGGAACTGTATCGATTATGCCGGTAGGCAATTTAGGGGTTGCACTATAGCAACGGGAGATGAATACTTTTACTTGCTGGTAAATTTAGAGAAGAAAAAAATGGATATGGGTTTAGATGAATCGATCTCTTTTGAGTACTTCAATGGGAATGTTCGAAGCAAACTTTCACAGAGTTTTCTGTGTTACCTATCTCAGTTAGAGTATGGGTTGAGTCTTCAACTTAGCAATTTGGCAAAAGGGATTATGAATCTTATCGGTGCATGTCCCGTTTAAATGAATGGGAACATGTGGAAGGTGATAAGTATTTGTGAAGCTTTGAACTTACGGTGGAAAGGACATGGTAGAAAGAGGAGGATATCTCCTGAGGATGTATTGCAGTTTTATGGTGTAAATTTTTTTGGTGTAAGTAGAGGGACTTATTTTTGTACGAAGGCAACTCGACTTCGTTTCTTCGATCTGAACTCAGCAGGTCAAACTTGGAATGATAATGTAATATGGGTGAAGGGTGATTGCCTTCAGAAAGATGATGAAGAACCCATGGAACTTCTGTTTAGAACTGTAAGACAATGTAAGTATAACAATGTATAATGTATAAGATTAATAGTTAAAATTGTACGATGTTTATTGATGTTCATGTTGTATGTATGACAGGTCTCAAATCACAGGTGGAGAGGAAAAAGTCATTGTTGGATAAAGTCACTCTAGAGGAGATTGAGCTCGAGGCTGTATTAGAAGATCTTGGCATTAGCAGGAAGAAGCGCGTTAATAACAGAGTTGAAAAAGTTTTTAAATCTTAGTCGACAAGGCTGATGATGAGCGCTGACAACATCAAAAAGAAAAAGACTGATGGGGAAAAGCAAGCTAGCTTGCTAAAGACCCTTAAAATGGACAAAGGATTACCTGTGTCCATTACGTCAAGCAAATTAGTTTGAACATTCCCAAAAAAGCAACCACTGAAGCGTACTACTGTTGCTGGGACCTCGAGAAGTGGTGTAGCTGCAGAACAGGCAAAAAAGAGAATGGTTGAACCTTCTAAAGTATCCGATGGGAAGATCGTTGAAAACCGACCTGATGTAGAGGACGATTGGAAAGAGGTGGAGGAGAAGGCCAGGTTGGTAGTTCTCCGCGGAGAAGATGAGAAAAATGGTAGGTTCATATGCTCGAGTATTTATTTATGATAGATTTCATATTATGATTCGAGGTAATCAATAAGGTTGATTTGTTATTTTGTAGGCTGCTCGATTGATGAAGGTAATATGCCTCGGGGTCAAGGATGAGAGAGCGGAGCTGAAGAGGAAGAAGAGCGAGCTCGAAAGGAACCTAGATCGATTGAAAAATGATTTGAGCAAGGAGGGGAAGCGATTAGAGGCTTTGAAGGCTTCCCAAGTTGTTGAGATTAACAGGCTGCAAGAGGAGGCAAGAGTGGACTTGGAGGAGGTGGGAGCTGAGAGTGACAGGCTTGGGCGTAACCTTATGTCAAAGGATACTCTGAAGAAGAGGTGGATGCCATTAGGGCCAACACCTATGTGGAGGAAGAGGATGAAGAGTTTGAAGGTGATATTGCTGGGGTGGTTGATGGGCTGGATGATGTGTATCGTCAGACAGCAAGGAATAACCAAGGAGATGACATTGAACGCCCAAAGACTAAAACTGAGAAGGTAGGATAGTGTGATTGTATTATGATTTTTTGAACATTTTGGGATGTTTGTAAACTGGTTGGTCATATTTTGGATAAAATTATGTAGGCTAAGTGGCTTTTTGTAAACTTTGTTGTAGGAACTTAAGGACATAAACCTCAGAATAAAAGACTTAGAGGTTGAGCTTGTTAAGGAGAGAAAGACCTCAGTGTCCCTACTTGCTAAGCGGAGCTACAGACTGAGCTTGCTAAGTAGAGCTACAGGTTAGAATAGAACAATAAATTTTTATTCGTATACTTCATTAGTATAGAGCTACAAAGTAATAAATAGAATGTAGAGACAAACCAACAAACCATTACCGATCTAAGGGTGAATGGCACTGGTATGGTGCAAGACATAAACGAATTTAAAATTTTGGCATACTCAAGTATAGAAAATGCGTACCTTAGATTTGTGAATATATGTTATGGAGCATTCATCCGAGATTATACTTTGACCTTAAGTTCAGAAGTAGTTTTTCGCAGTGAATGTCAAAAAATAGATATCTTGTTAGAAAATAAGAAATGTAGTGATGGACGTTCTAAATCAAACTGATACAATATATTTGTAGTGTGCAGGTTGAATTTGAGTCAGCTCGCCTACGTGAAGATGAAGCTCTCCAATGTAACCAAAAGTTTGAATGGGAGTTTGATAGGATGAGAGAGGTGAGTGAGGATAGGGAAGACCAACATGTGAAGGTGTACTTCAAGCTCGTCGAGGCAGGGCAGACAGTTGTCGACCTGACTCGGCAGATCGATGAGAAGGATGCCGAATTTTAGAAAGGGCAAAAATAGTTCGAGGAGTTAAAAGACATGTAGCGAAACTCAAAAACCAGAATGACGCACTGTTGGTAAAGAGCAAGGAGGCAAATATGGCCTGTTACCGTATACAGGCATTAGAAGGATCAGAGGAAATTTAAATTGGTTGGTGGCTGGTTTGAGAAATGATCTGTCAAAAGAAAGGAATAATCAAGAGCGCATTCAAACTGATTTGGCGAATAACAGAAGCAAACTGGGGCGATTGAAGAAGAAATTAATTGATAAAGATAACGACATAAAGGGAGTTCGAGACAATCTAACTGTGTTTGAATTGGTAACTGAGCAATTGACTACAGCTTTTTCTGCAAATGATATGAAATTTTGGACAGTTCAACGAAGATGCAATGACTTAAATGAAAGGGTGGCACACCTGAAGGCCAAATTGTGTCAGGTCAGCTTGCACGTCAGGAATGCTTAGGTCTGGGAGCGCTCGAAGGGGAAGAAAAATGATGGCAGAGTCTCTCTTGTTCAAGGTGATGTTGTTAGCTTATCAGCTCGAATAAGGAAGTTTGAGGGGGATGTTGCTCGGATTTAAGGGTATGTGCGCAAAGGGGTAGAACAATTATGGGCGTATGAGAAAAAATTGGACGTTACTCTCACTAGGGAGAGAGAGTTAGAGAGTGTTAAAAGATCGAAGGAGATTGTGATAATGAACAAAGTAGAATTATTAAAGAAAATGACAGATGTGGATGAACTAAAAATGGAGATCGAGACACTTTGTGCTCAAGTTATTGAATTGGATGCGACTAATCGAGATCACTCAGTAAAAACTGACAAAAAATATGTAAAAAACATTGCCTTTATGGATTGGGTAGACTGAGAGATGGCGAGTCAAAAGGCTAAGTATAAAAAGTTAGAAGATCGCTTTCAGAAGGCGAGGACGGCTTGGTCCCACTCAGTTATAACTCAGGCCTTGCATTCAGACTTGTTGAGGTCTGTGATTGCTTATTTTGTAAAAGAAGTTAAAATAATTGAGTTAGAGAAAGATACCTTGTTTGACTGTATGTTAAAAAGGGAATGTTTCTGCAAGGTTGATATAGATCGAGGAGATTGCATTGGCTTCATGGGAACGGATCTGGGCCCTTGAACTACTGAATTAATAGAGGAGGGCAACACTGCTGTAATTGCTCGAGCTTGAGAATTCATGGCCAGTCGACCTCCTGTTGTAGGGGTAAGCGAAGCTGACATACCCACAACACAAAAAACTGAATTGTAGTGGTTATATATAAACCTAAAAAAGAAATAATATGTGTTACAGACATGTTAGAGATGAAAGCTATTTTTACATTTGCTTTATCTTATGTCTGGTTCATCTCTTCTATTGAAAACTAGTATTACCTTTGTTTTAATCTAGGAGTTAAGTAGAGTCAGTCGATCAAGCGTAACCTTAATCAAACCGATAGAATGTCGCAGACATATTGAAAGTAATAAAAGCTAGTATTACCTTTGCTTTATCTTATGTCTAGAGTCCGTTGATTGAAAACAAGTGCTACCTGGCTCTCATCGCAGGAGATTTAGTAGAGTCAGCCAAACCAAGTGTATTCTTGATTTAACTAGAATGATATCAATTGAAAGCTAGCTGTAGTGGCGTGTTTTTTGGAAGGAGAATCTTTGCCAATACTTATTCATAAAGAGAATACAATGAAGCTAGATAAAACAAGATTTTACGTAGAAAACTCTGTAAAGGCTAAGAAAAACTACTACCTCGAGGATGATTTTTATGTAAAATTCAGTAAGATGCTAGTAATTACACGTTGTTGGAGTGATGTTGGGTTTTAAAAGTAAGAATAGTAAGAGATTGCGGTCTTGTAGAATTTATTCTCTGCCTATATTTATAGTCATACAGACAGTTTTACAAAAAGAAATAAATAGTCTCCTATTTCGGGGGAGTGGGCGAACTTTGCGGATCTTTAGCAGTTCTTTCTTTACCAAGCTTCAACGACTACTTTTGGCAAGTCGAGGACTTATGGTAACTTCTTGAATGATGGCCTTCGATCATGTGTGGCTGTCTTTGACTACACTTTGTTGGTTTTCTCTTGTTGAATCTGGGGAATATGTTACTACAATCGCCTCATTCTCGACAGATTGTATCGGGAAGATGTTGGAAGCTGAAGAGGTTGCCGAATGAGAAGATGAGTCGTCTGTGTTATTTCCGAGGTCAAAGGAACTGCATGTGGTCAAGTCATTCCCGAGGTGCAATTAATGCAGTGCAGTGAATCTGGCGGAGTTATAATAGGTATAAATAGGGGGCTATTGAGATTGGAATGGTGGTGTTTTTAGAAAGATGCTGCCCCAAGTGTGGACTAATGCATTGTCTGAGGCAGAACACGGTGAACAACCTGAGGGAAAAATTATGCACAAACTGATTAGTGATAATTCGTTATGTGATCATGTCACGGCATTGGGGTGGGAAAGAGTTCAAGATAGAGAAGATGAGTATCTGTTGGAAACAATTATATTATCATGTGGTATTGAAGGTAATGGAGTCTGTCAGTTTAGGGTAGAAAGGGTAACTATTTGTGTTGATGATGAAGATTTGAAGCTTAGATGGGCGTCCAAGGATCTTGCTGAACGTAGAAGGTTTCTTGTAATTTTTTGCTACCTTCATCTGGGGAAGTAGCCTTTAGAAGTTCAGTGACTTGAGATTCATTGAGGTTCTTAGCACTGGAAGAGGCTTTAATGTCTGATTCTGGTGAAAAGAAAACACAGAGTAATCAGTCCTGTTAGTCAAATATAAAAATAGATGTAGCTTGATGTAATGTAATTGATGGATGTAGTCACGGATGTTATATGTAACAAAATCGAAGGAGGAAGTTGTCGAATATGAAGTGTAACTTATTCATAATAATAAATAAAGTTAATATCTTCGATATTCTATTCATGTGTAGTGTGATTATCAAATGTAGTTTGAAATAATCAAAGGTAAAATATCGAACGTGAGTGCACATAAAATATTGATGGGTTGTTATAACATCTCAAATGTATTTGACTGAGTGGATCCCAAAATAAATTTTGAGGTTGATTGATTTGACTTTGACATTGTAGAGTTCCAAGGCATAGTAAATGCATGTGAGTTAAAGTAGGGCTGGAGGGGGTATAAATAAGTCTTATTGCCACAGATGTGAGGTATTCATGCAAGATGGTGAAGACGAGAGCTCAGGCCTGAGATGGTATGTTCAGACGTGTTCAAGCGATGTACTGGGTGCTGTATACTTAATATTTTGGATCTCAAAATTATAATATGCATATGGAAGATACAGAGGAGCCTGATTACGAAGGGATGAGCGAGGCAGAAGTGAAGGAGGCTAAGGAGGACTTTGAGTTTTGTGTCAAATTGTAGTTTTGGCGTCCTTTTGAACGATGTGGTGGTATGTGGACTCAAGCAACGTTGTTGGTTAAAAGGGAAGATGAAGCTGCAGCTAGGGGTTTATGAAGTTGTAATGTTGAGTAGGAGTAGTTCTTCGAAAGAATTTGTTATGGTCAATGAAATATAATAAAAATAGTTGTATAGGATGTTTTGTCGATGGAAGTAATTTGTTATTTATTTGTCAAATGGATAATGTAGTTGTTGAAATTTTGGCAATGGAAAATTGTTTTAAGCAAGTTTCTGGTAGAATGTCGAATATAATGATATTGTAGATGTTGTCGAATGTGGACCCATAAATATAGGATTTAGTAGGTAAAGTAAAAGTGGGGGAACTATCAAGAATAATTATACGGTCAAATATGTTCCTTTAGGTGAGAGTATAAATATAAGGAAGATGATGTGATGGTGGAGGCTGACGGTGCTCGTCCTGGTGAGGTAGTAGATGTGCAGGTTCCCGGAGGTAACCTAAATTTGAATGAAGAAAAATCTCCCTCTAAAATGTTAAACCTCGTGTAGACTGTGTTTATTTGAGAAAAGATATAAAAATGGTCAGTGGGACCGAAACAATTTAATTTATAGTATTGTGGTGAAACAATTTGGTGTTGCTAAAAAACCTTTTGATTTGTGAAATAATTATGTGCACTTGTTTTGTAAATAGTTCTAAGTAGCAGATTTGATAAAGTAATTTTGATTGAATGTGACTATAGATCGAGCAGATAAGTGAGGAACGCTTATTTGCGTGATATGTGAAAGATGACTTTGAAATGGCAAGTAATGAGAATGAGTACCAGATGTATATCTTTAGATGGGTATCTGGATTTAGAATTGAGAAGAACAAGAGCTCTTTTAGAGGTTGTTCGATAAGTAAAGAGTGCGAAGTAGAATATCCTGTAATTGGATATTGTTCGCGTAAAATTCGAATGATAGGCTTTAGGTATACTTATTAAGTAATGACCAAAAACAAATCAAGATAGTAAGGATTTTGTTTATCTGATGCATACCTATTAAGTATGGGTCAAGATCAAATCAAATAGTAAGGATGTTGTTTGTCTGACATATACTTGACAAGTATAGATCGAGATCAAATAAAATAGTAAAGATATTGTTTGTCTAATGTATACTTGACAAATATAGATCGAGATCAAATCAAATAGTAAAGATATTATTTGTCTGATATATACTTGACAAGTATAGATCGAGATCAAATTAAATAGTAAAGATATTGTTTGTCTGATGTATACTTGACAAGTATAGATCGAGATCAAATCAAATAGTAAGGATCAAATTGATAACAAAAGATGTTTATTTGAATCGATCAAAACGGTTACAGTGTTTCATCTGTAAAATAGTTTTAGTTGAGCCGTGTTCCATGGATATTCAAGTTGTATTTCATCTTCAGTCATCAGCCAATAAGTCCCACTATCTATTTTGTTACTGATAATATATGGCCCTTCCTAGTTTTCTGACAATTTTCCAGAATTTTTAGACCGAGTACTATCCTGGATCCGTTGTAAGACTAGGTCTCCAATACTAAATTTTTGTTCTTGAACTTTCTTGTTATATGCTTTTTTCAAGGTATCATGGTATCGTCCCAAATTTGCAATGGCCTTGTCTTTGGTTTCCTCTATCCAATTGAGGTTGCAAAGGAGACTGAATTCATTTTCTTCATCTGGAATTTTTCGTTGAGTACTGGGTAGATCGAGGTCCGAGGATATAACTGCTTCAGTGCCAAAAGCCATCATGAATGGAGTACAGCCTGTTGAGACTTAAGGCGTAGTGCGGTAGGCTCAGAGAACACTAAGCAATTCATCCACCCATCCCCCTTTCTTGTTGTTGAGACGCTTGCGTAATCCTGATTTAATGTTTTTATTTATGGCTTCGGCTTGTCCATTGCCTTGAGGATAGTATTGTGTGGATATTGTGAGCTGGATTTTGTATTTATTGAGGAAAGCAAGTACTTTGGCGCTGATGAACTATTTGCCATTATTGGAACGTATCATCTGCGGACAACCAAACTTAATATGCTCCCAAAGGAGCTTGATAACTTCGTTTTCATTAGTATGGCAGTGAGGAACTGATTCAACCCATTTTGTGAAGTAATCAGTGATAACTAGGACAAACCTTCAGTTTCCTGATGCTGGATGAAAAGGTCCAATGATATCGATTCCCCATCGTTTGAATGGCCAGAGAACATTGTTTATATGCAAGTCTAAGGCTGGGCTTTTGTTGTCTTGGGCATGGATTTGGCATTTGTAGCATTTTCAAACGAATTCTTCGCAGTCCTATCTCATCTTGGGTCAATACAACCCTTGTATAAAAGCGCGTTGGGCTAACGATCTTCCTGAAACATGTGCTCCACAAATACTTTTGTGAAGTTCTCGGATTCTATTTGATCTTGTTTTTGAGAAATGCATTCGATAAGTGGTTCCCCTCCTGTGATTCGATATAAGATGTAACCTTGGACAGTGAATCTGGGGTATTTGGCCAGAAGTGATCGAGCTTCTTCTTTGTTACTAGGGAGGATGTTGGAGTTGAAGTATGCATAAAATGGTCTTCTCCAATCTTCAGGATCGTCGTCTTCAGCAATGGTGATCTGGAGTATTGATAGTATATCGAGGCTGTAATGCTCGATGATTTCGACTTCAAAAGATCTTTTTTCACAGTCTCCCAGCATTGAAGTGATGTAAGCTAAAGCTTTGGCATGTCGATTTTCCTGTTGGGGTAAGTAAGAAATATTGCATGTTTGAATCTCTGCATCTTTTCTTCGACCAGAGCTACATAATCAACCATTTTTCCCGTTATTTTGAATGATTTGTTGTAATGATTTGCCACTAGCAAAGAGTCGACGTAAACTGCTAATTCTTATGCTCCGAGAGTAAGTGCAAGATCAAGACCGTGTATGATTCCTTCATATTCAGTCTCATTGTTAGTAGCATAGAAGTTTAGTTTAATAGCTTTTTCGATTTGATGATTGGAAGGCGTGAGGAGGGCGATACCAATCCTCGATCCTTGTGGTCCTGCTGATCTGTCTATAAAAAGTTGCCAACCAGAGCTTTTAAGCCATACGTCTGGTTCTGCTATTGAGTCATCTGTAAAAATTTCTTCGAGTTCTTCCCAATTGGGGTCTACGACGGGAAAGTCTACCAAAAAGTTGGCCACTGCTTGTCCCTTGACTGATATTTGGGGTTCGAAGGAAATGTTACATTCTCCAAGGAAAATAGACCATTGCTAAATTCTTTGAGATTTTTCTTTTTTGGAGAGTACTAGTTTGAGGGGGTATTTGGTGATGACTTTGATGGGATGAGCTTGAAAGTTGGGACGAAGTTTTTGAGAACTGTAGACCAGAGCGAGTAGATATTTTTCTATTGTCGTGTACCTTTTTATAGCAGGCATAAGTGTCTTGCTGATAAAATAGAATGGTTTTTCTACTCCGCCATCTTCTCGAATAAGGATGGAACTGATTGAATCTTTGGTGTTGGATAAGTACATTGTAAGAGATTCTCTATCAATTGGAGTGCTCATTATAAGAGGATGCCCCAAGTATCGTTTAAGATCTTGGAAAGCCATCTCACAGTCAGGAGTCCAAATGACTTCCTTTTACTGTTTTTTCGAAAGAGGAGTGGGGTTGCCACGAAGAAAGAGGTAAAAGAGTTTGCATCGATCAGATGACTTTGAGATAAATCTGTGAAGAATAACAATTTTACCAGCAAATTTTTGAACATCTTTTTTTGTTCGAGGGGATGGCATTGCCATGAGTGCTTTGATTTATGCGGGATAGATTTCTATCCCTCTTTTGCTGGCCAGATGTCCTAGGAGTTTACCTAATGCGACTTTGAATTGACATTTCTCTGGGTTAAGTTTTATTTGGCACTTGCGAAGGATATCAAAAATGATTTGGAGGTTACTGGAGTGGTCCTCTCATTTTAGGCTTTTGCAGATCATATCATCGATGTATACTTCCATAATTGTGCCAAGATGATCTTTGAACATTTAAGTCACAAGTCTTTGGTAAGTAACGCCTGCATTTTTTAAACTGAAAGGTATTACCGTGTAACAGTAGAGATCTTTGTCGGTGTCGAAGGTTGTTTTTTCCTGATCTTCTTCGGCTAGTGGAACCTGGTTAAAACCAGAGGCTGCATCCATTATAGAAAGAAGTTTGTGTTCTACGACTGAGTTGAGAAGTTTTGGAATTAGTGCTAGCAGAAAACTGTCTTTAGGTGTGAACTTGTTGGGTTATGTGAAGTCAATACAAACCCTGATTTTTCCATTTATCTTTGGTATCGCTACGATATTAGAAACCCACTTCGGATATTTAGCTTTTCGAATAAATCCTACCCGAAGGAGTTTATCAATTTCTTCGTTTACTGCATCGTGGAGTCGGGGGGCTAAATTCCATCATTTTTGGATGATAGCTTTGCTATCTAGAAGGAGGTTGAGTCGGTGACACGCGATTGAAGGGTCGATGCCAGGCATTTATTGGAAAGTCCAGGCAAAAATGTCGATGTTCTTCTTAAGCTGCTGTATCATGGCCTCTTTTTCGTCAGTCAATAATTTAGAGCCGATGAAGGTTGTGCGTCCTGGGTCATCGAGTTCAACAGATTCAACTATCTCAGTGTCATATTGTTCAAATGTTGTTAATTCCTCTTGTTGTAGTTGCTATGCTTTGAGAAGTTTGGTTGTATGAGGGTTGGTTGTGGTATTTTTGCATATTCGTACAATTGCTTTGCTACCTTTGATTTCATATATTCTGTGATATGTTAGAAAATGCAGTGCTAAGTAATAAGTGATTGGTACTGCTTTGATTGAATGTAACCAGCTTCATCCCAAAATTTCCAAATATTTGGACTCTGTATTGATGACAAGAAACTTGATGAATGTAGTTTCAGAACCTGCCTAAACTAGCAGAGTAATCTCTTCTTTGGTTGATTCTTTTGAACCATTGAATCCCATGATTATTGTTGTCGGAGCTTTTACCAAATCTGTAAGGTCTAGGACTTCAATTTCTCTTCTGAATAATACATCTGTGGCACTTTCAGTATCGATGAGAAGTGTATATAAATAGTTCTGTCCCACTTTAAGCATAATAACGAGAGGGTCATCATGAGGGTATTTGACATGGCTTGTGTCACAGTCTTTGAAGGCGATTTGGTTAGGACATTTCAATTTGCTTGTGTTGGGGAGCAGTTTTACTGAATTGTCCGAGGTGGTCATTTTACAGCAAGACGTAATTTGATCATCTTGTTTTCTTTTCTTCCTTTTTCAATCTCAATTATATACAAGTGGTGAGCTTGCCCTTGGGTATGATTTTGCTCCACTTCTTTATTTTTTGCTTCGTTCTCTAGGATCTTTTGGATGCCGATGACATAATTGTAGAGTCTTCCAGCTAATAGGATACGATTGAAGATTCGTATGAGGGAGAAATAGGTGTCAGTCTCGTGGCTATGCACATTATGATACTGACATAGTGGTATATTAGGAAGATCAGGAATTATCTATGGTGCGCGATAACACTCATCTCCCTTTATCATCGGCAAGATAGCGAAGAGAGTTGTTATCATTGGCGGCAGGACTGGGACAAGTCTATCTGGTTTGTCATCCCTTCTTCTATTGTTGTCGGTGTTTCTGTCGCGTTATTTGGTCACTTCAGTAGTGACTATTCACTGAGATGGGGTCGAAGATGTTTCTCGAGAATGGATTACAGATGAGCTTTTCATCTTATCTTTCTTTGATCGCTCCAGTTCGATGTAGTTATTAACTACAACAATCATCTCAGTGACTGTACGCGGCTTGTGTAGAGTAAGTTTTTCTTAAACTTTTAAGTCAATGTGCAGGGCGGAAGTAAATGCTGGAACGACGATTTTAGGGTCTGAGTTCCCTATTTTCCTTATTTCATGTAGAAAGCGTTTATAAAGGTTTGACAGGGTCTCTTTCGCGCCTTGCTCAAAGTAAAACAAGGAGTCGATTGTAATCTCTCGCTCTCTGGCATGAGCGTAATTGGATTCGAAAAGATGCTGTAACTGGCTGAACATGGTGATGGAGGCCTCTTGAATAGTATGGAACCAACAAAACAGTTCTTCCTTCAGGCTCATGTTGAAGAGTCTACATAACATGTGGTCAAGTTTAGAATATAACCCGACTACGGCTTTGAAGTGACGAACATGTATAAGCGGGCCAGTTAGGCCTGTATACTAAATAAATTTGGGCATATGGAAATTGTTCAGAATGGGCATAACTTCGAGATGAGGGAAAATGGGGTTTGTCTCGATTCTATCAAGTGCGGATAGTCGGCCTGGAATGCCAGAATTTTTGGCCTGGATCTTGTTGTTGAGGTCGTCCAAGGTGATGAATTGTTGTGGGGGAAGTGGTAAGCCTACAATCTGAGGAACAAAATTTCCCTGTCCTTCTGGTCCCAACCGATCCCTGATTGGTCTTCTTTCGGGCGGGGGTGTTTGATGACGAGTGCGTCGACTTCCCTGAGTTATCGATGATGAGGATGTTAAGCCAAAATGTAGAGAGGCTCTGTTTTGGTTTCCAGATCTGGATCGAGAAACACGGAGCTCATCTTCCCTTGGTAGATCATCACATTGAATTGCTCTTGATCTATGTTCGCTTCGAGTGAGTGGAGGGGACGTTTGTCAACCAGTCAGTCGATCTTACATTTTTCTACGGCCATTATTTGCTGAAGCTCGAGTACGACACCGTGGAGATCAACAGTTCCTGGTATTTCCTGATCTCTAATAGTACTGGAATGGCTTCTCAGGTTCATGTTTGTCATCAGATGGTATTTAGATCAGTGATGGTAAAAAAAGTGTGGTAATTCCCACAGAAGGCGCCAATTGTAGTGGCATGTTTTCCGGAAGGAGAATCTTCGCCAATACTTATTCGTAAAGAGAATGCAATAAAGCTAGATAAAATAAGATTTTACGTAGAAAACTCAGTAAATGCTGGGAAAAACCATGACCTCGAGGAAGATTTTTATGTAAAATTCAGTAAGATGCTAGTTATTACACGTTTTTAGAGTGATGTTGGGTTTTAGAAGTAAGAATAGTAAGAGATTGCGGTCTTGTAGAATCTATTCTCTGCTTGTATTTATAGTCATACATGCAGTTTTACAAAAATAAAGAAATAGTCTCCTATTCCGGGGGAGTATGCGAACTTTGCGGATCTCTAACAGTTCTTTCTTGACCAGGCTTCAACGGCTACTTTTGGCAAGTCGAGAACTTATAGTAACTTCTCGAATGATGGCCTTCGATCATGTGTGGTTGTCTTCAACTACACTTTGATGGCTTACTCTTGTCAAATCTGGGGAATATGCTACTACACTAGTATTATCTATGCTTTAATTTATATAGTGTTTACAAAGTATAGAGATGTATGAAGAAAACTTATAAATTTCATTGATTTCAAAAAAAAAATGTACATTGCATAAGGATAGAAATCTCATTTTTGGAATAAAAGACGATAAACCGACATGGAGTAGTGATGGACCTAATGATAATATCGTTTCAGTCTCCTAGTATTCCAAGGACTTGAGATGTGGATGCTATCTTTTGTCATGAGGTTGTATGATCCTAGGCCTGAGAGACCTATAATAAGGAATGGACTCTCCCAATTGTCAGTTAGTTTCCCAGCATGAGACTCTTCGTGGTGTTGAGGTATTTCTTTGAGGATGTGATCATTGACTTGGAAAGTACAGCTTCTAACTCGTTTGTTGTACGAACTGGCTAGTATATGGTAATATCGACCTAGGTTAGCGATGGCGCGTTCTCTGGTTTTATCGATCCAATTGAGGTTGTAGGCCAATTCGAACTCATTTTCCTCTTCAGTTAGCTCGTGATCTTTGACTGGGTGATGATATTCAAAAGGAATGACGACCTCAGTGCCATAGGTAAGGAGGAATGGAGTGCAACCTGTCGACTGTCGTAGAGTAGTACGATATATCCATAAAACATGAGGGAGTTCGCAAACCCAATTCCCTTTTTTCTGAGAGTGTAACCTTTTTTTGAGCTAATCTACGATGGTTTTGTTGGTGATTTCGGCTTGGCCATTGCCTTGAGGGTAGTAGGGATTGGATGGTGAGTGAATGATGTTGTATTGGTTGAGAAAAGCTACGTGTTTTTCTCTAACAAATTGAGGCCTATTATCGATGCAAATTAGGTAGGGGCACCCAAACCGAGTGATGATGTGTTTCCAAATAAAAGAGATGACATCTTCTTCTCTAGTTTGACAGAGTGGAACTGCTTCTACCCATTTTGTAAAATAATTGGTAGCTATGAGGAGGTGGTGGCGGTTACCTGAAGAATTATGAAATTCGCCGATGTGACCGAGTTCCCATCTTTTGAATGGCCAAAACACCTTGCTTGTATGGAGTTTGAGCGCAGGGGTGTGTATCATCTTTCCATGTCGCTGACATGCATCATATTTGTGTAAGTACTCTTTTTGTTGCTTGTACATGTCGGGTCAGAATACTTTTTGTGTAATGGCTCTATTTGTTAGTGATTAACCTGCTGCATGAGAGCCATAAGTTCCTTCATGTAAATTGTGGAGCATCTCGTCCGCTTTTTGTTTGGAGATGAACTTAAGGTAAGTCCCCATGACTGAACTGCAATACAAGGTACCATTTCTATTGGTGTAGCGCTTTGAGTTGTCTATCAGCTGTCGGCGGTCCTTCTGATCTGCTGGAAGTGGTCCTTCACATTTGTTGTTGATACCAAGATAAACCAAAAAAGACTTTCGCCAATCGTCGTCTCCCCCTTTATTGCCCCCTGTGTTGATCGTGCATATAATAATGCGATCAATGTTAGGGGTTAAAATTACTTCGATCTGAAGATATTTGGCTTCTGTACCCAAAACCCCAGCTAGATATGCCAAGGAATCGTCGTATCTATTTTTGCCTCGCGGAAGATAATCAAGAGTTGCTTGCGCAAACTTGCTCATCCTATCTATAATGAGGGCTGCGTATTCGATCATCTTATCACTTTTATTACTTAAAGTAATGGTAGATGATGAGTAGTTAATCTGTATAAACGAAGAGTTCGGGGACGCTGAGGTCGAGTCCGTGAATAAGAGCTTCGTACTTGGTGACATTATTTGATGCCTCAAAATCCAGGCGGATTGATTTCTTAATTTTGTCGTTGGAAGAAATAATCAGTACGATTCCAATTCTTGACCCTGCAGGTCCTGCTGATCCATCTGTAAGAAGTCTCCACCCCTTCCTTGTAATCCATTCAACTCGCTCGTCAAATACCTTGGGGGGTAAATCTTCTGTAACTTCCTCTGAAAGGTCAGGATCGTACTCCTCCCTCAGGATCTTCCACTGGAAAATCCGCGAAGAAATCAGTCACAGCTTGCCCTTTTTTAGAATAACGTTCTTCAAACTTGATATCATGTTTTTCCAAGCTGACTGAGCATTGTTTCACTCTTTTTAATTTTTCTTTCTTGGATAGAACTTCCCGAAGTGGGTAGTTTGTAATGACTTTGACTAAATGAGCTTAGAAGTAGTGTTTGAGCTTTTATGACGTATAAACAAGAGTGAGAATAAGTTTCTCGATTTTAGAGTACCTCGTTTCTGCTGGTGTAAGGGTTTTACTAATGAAGTAGACTGGTTTCTCGATTTTCTCTTTAAGTCGAATAAAAACCGAGTTGAGTGAAGTATCTGTAACTACGAGGTTGATAATTAGTTCCTCATTATCTATTGGGGTGCTCATGATGGGAGACTTCCCCAAATAGATTTTGAGATCTTGAAAAGCCTCCTTCCATTCTGATGTCCATTGAACCTCTGCATTTGGTTGAAATTTTCCTTGTATGATACAACCGTGGAGTAATAGGAACAGCCAACGACAACAGTCTGAAGATTTTGAAACGAAACAGTTGATAGCTGTTATCTTGTCGGTAAGTTTCTGAACGTCTTTTGTTTTTTTGGGAGATGACAAGTCGAGGAGAGCCTGAATTTGATCTGGATTGGCCTCAATCTCATTTTTGCTAATGAGGTGGCCTAAAAATCGACCTCAATGAATTGACACTTATCAGGATTGAGATGCATCCTGTAAGATCGAAGTATGTTGAATATTATGTTAAGATATGAAATGTGATTGATGAGCTGTACGCTCTTGCACAAGAGATCGTCAATGTAGACCTCCACGACTTTCCCGAGATGTGATTTGAACATAGTAATCATCAATCGTTGATAAGTTGCACCTGAATTCTTGAGTCATAAGGGCATGACTTTGTAGCAATAAAGTCCTCTTTCAGTGATAAAAGTGGTATGTTCTTGTTCTTCATCCAAGAGTATAATCTGATTATATCCTGTAGTAGCGTCCATCATAGATAGGAGTTCATGACCTGTTGTAGAATCAAGGATCTGATGAATATTGGGAAGAGGAAAACTATCTTTTATTGTATGTTTGTTAAGATTGGTAAAATCTACACAAACGCAGACCTTTATGTTCTTCTTTGGGGTAGCGACGATGTTGGATATCCAATCTGGATACTTGGCTTCTCGAATGAATCCCAATTTGATCAATTTCTTGATCTTCATGTTAACTTCATCTCGCAGTCATGGTGATAGGCGTCACTTTTTTTGTTTGACTGTGGTGGCGTTAATGCTGATTGCCAATTTGTGACATACCTTGGCTAGATCGACCCCATGCATTTCTTTGAAAGACTACTCAAAAACATCTCTATTTAGTCGCAAGAACTGAATAAGAGCATCTTTTTCATGTTGAACCAGCTTAGTACTGATAAAAGTACCTCTGCTTGGTCCATCAATGTTGATGTATTCGGTAGGCTTCTCCATGGAAGGCTGATCATCGGAGTGATCAACTTATTGTAATTGATATGCAGCATATTTGTCGGAGGCATCTAGAATTGTAGAGACGGTATTTTTGTAAGCTCGAGAAAGCTTTTGACTACCCTTGATTTCATAGATAGCATCGTCGTGTTTGAAGTGAAGTGCTTGATAATAGGTGGAAACAATTGCTTCCATATTATGAATCCAACAACGGCCCATAATCCTGAGATAACGAGATTTGGCGTTGATCACATAGAAGACGACGTCGATGGTTGATAGTCCTGAGGTAATAGGTAAAATAATCTTTCCTACTCGCTCTTCTTTAGAACTCTTAAATCTACTAATATCGGTCTCGCTTTGAATAACTTGATTGGCCAATCCCATTTGGTCGATAGTGCTCTGAAAGAGGATCTCAATACCACTGCCAGTATCGATCATCATTGTGTGCATGAAAAACTTTTTTATCTTGAACATTATGACTAACGCATCATGATGGGGAAATTTGACATGGCTAGTATCGCAATCTTTGAATGATATTATGAGCTGGCGATTGCTCGACTCAGGCAGAAGTTTGGCTTCTTTTTCTTAAGGTGTGAGATCGCAACATTCTGACACTCTCTTGTGCTTGAATCTGTTAGAGTTGGTGATCTGATTGATCTTGATCATGTTGTTGTGGCGCATATGGTAAAGATGCTTCTCCTCAGCTTGATCTTCGACCTGGACAACTTCAAGCTGCTTCTTATAGCTGTCATCCTTGTATAATTACAGGTTGATAATATATTTGAGCATCCGTCCCTCCTTGAAAATGTATTCGTGTAACTTCTGTAAAGCATAGCAATTTTCAGTTGAATGATGTTTTACCTTATGGTGCATGCAGTACGGTCGGCTCTTAATTGGTTCTAATGGTTGGGGGAGACGGTAGAGCTTATCCTTTGTGAGGATTGGAAAAATTATGGAGATTCAAACATTCATCTTTGGGAGGACCGATTTGACTTGTGATCTGCCTTTCTGAGGGTTGCCAATATTTCCCTTGGCGTATTTTTGGTCACCCTTGTCCACCTTAGGTTCTGCATTTCAATTTGTAGAGGGACCTTTCGCGATAAGGACAAATTTAGTAGATTTATGCCTTTCAGACATCATCCTTTCCTGGTCGACATAACTATTAACCTTGGTGATCATATCCTCCAAGGTCGCAGGTTTTTTGAGGAAGAGGTACTCCTTAGCTTTGCAGTCCAGCTGGAGTGCGTTGGTGAAAGCAGTAATAGTAGTTTTCTAATCAAGATTGTCCACTTTACGCGCGGGCTCCAAGAACTTCTTTGTGAATGCCTCGAGCTTCTCTCCGTTGTATTGTTTAAGAATGATAAGAGAATACAAATTTTCTTATTTGTCTCTATTGTGAGAATATGTCTTGATGAATTGTTTCTGCAGCTGGTCGAATGTGTATATGGAGTCCTCAGGCAGATAATGAAACCATCAGAGTGGTTCTTCCTGCAGACTTGTGGCGAACAGACGGTAGATAATGTGGTTGAGATTAGAGTACAACCACAACGAATCACGATATTGCTGAATGTGCTCCTTGGGATCGGTACCCTTGTATTTACAAATTTTTGGAGTATGGAAACCTTTCAGAATATCCATATCAAATTTTTCTTTGACAATTAGACTTCTTTGTAACTTGGTAAGGTCATCGGTAGTGCTCAGAACTTGTGCTTTGATCAACTCCTTAATACACTGGTCCATATGTTCTTGTGTGACATAGTAACGGATCAGTTGAGCGGCTTGATGAGGAGGTTGCAGATTATAAGTACCGGTACCTTCACTCAAACGATCTTGCGCTAGAACTTGAGGCAGAGGTCTATGTTCTTCCTCTTGACGGATGGAACATCGGTGACCTCAGCTGATTTCAGATTGAATTCCCCCCTAAATGATTGGAAGGTTGAGGTCCTAATCTTTCTAGTGCAAAAATCTAAGAGGCTTCTGGCACCTAATCACAATCACGTGTTGGAAGAGCCTGCTGAATGTTCTGTAGAGCTTGCAAGGCAGTCTGCATTATTGTCATTTGATCTTCGTATTGTTTGAGCGCTGTCAAACGAGCTTGTTATTCGGAGTTGAGCTCTTTCTCACGGATCTCTCGGTCGCGAGTTAATTGTTGTTCGAGCTCATTGTGCTTCTCTGCTTCAGTGTTAAGATTCACTTGGAGTTCTAAAAGTTATTCTGGCTCGATTGAGAGATCGAGCTGAACTCCGGTAGTTGGTCGCCTGGATGTGACCATGATTAAAATGTTGTAGTAGAGTGATTAAATATCTTAGGATACCGTGGAAAGAATTTCTTTCCCTCAGACGGTGCCAAATGTAATGGCCTAATTCTGTGTGCTCGACGTGGCCTAGAATTAGTTCTTACACCAATGTACATGTGGCTATAATCTAGTAAACAAGAAATGACGCATGTATTTAGCATAGAAAACCTATAAATAGGTTAAAAACTACGACCTCGTGTTGAGGGTTTTATAATAGTGACTTTTATTTTTTGAGGTTAATGATATCTTAATGCAAGTTATTTCTAGACTTATAAATATTTGATCTTGTGAATAAGACGTTTGAAGTATTGAGAAAATTAGAAGATATAGTCCTTCTATTGATTTTTCCTATGTTTTTTCTGGTCCCTGTCTCTTCCAGAACTTTTTCTATATATAGGCCTCTTCCGCAATTCTTCATCGTACTGGAGCACGTTCTCTAAACAATATGGTTAGTAGCTATTGACTGAGTAACTATTGAGTTTGTAAGAAACAGGTAGTTTTGACTTGTTCAGGTTTTTTGGTTTGAGCTCGACTCACGTTCTTTATCAGTTCGTGGAGTATGTGGTAATATTGACTGGTGAAGTCGTATGGAGAATGCATGAGCCTGACATGAGGTAATTCAAACTAGGGACAACTCGATTTTAGGTGAGATGGAGGGATAGTCCCCTACTACTATCATCCCAAGTAACACTAATGTTCATAGCTTTGTGATTAGTTCCAGATTTCTTATTAGGACAACTATGACCATAATGACCAAATTTGTGATACTTATAATATTCAACATGATTTAGGTCAGTGTCAAGATTGGTCTGTCGGTTATTCGATTTAGGTTGATCATGAGTTCGCGACTTAGAATTCACTGATTGCCCTTGTTTTTAAAATTAACATTTTTTCTTTCACAAGATTTTTAAGCTGGTAGCTTATAGAGGCAATTTGTGAATTTATATCGAACCTATCATCATTGCCTGAATTATATGAGTTGTAAGCTTCTTTGGTACCCTTATAAGATGAAAAGTAAGATGAAGATTTAAAAGAAATTTTCTTGATCTTTTTAGGGTTTTCCATTTTCATCTCGAGTTTAAAAGTTCATAATTTTCTAGCTTATGTATCTGGTTTCATTTTCTTAAGATCCTGAGCTTCCGCGATAACATCATGTCTGGATCTAAAGCTCTTAGCAAGAGATCTTAGAACTTTACGAACAATTTAAACATCTGAGTAAGCTGCACCTAATGCGGCACTAGTGTTAACAATGTTACTTAGTATCGTATAGAACTCATCAAAGGGTTCATTCTTATCCATTCGAATATTCTCAAATTGTGAGGTGAGTATTTGCAATTTTCTTTCCTTAACTGTATCATCGCCTTCGTGAGTTCGAACTAATATGTCCCAAGCTTCTTTTGAAGTGGTACATTTTGTGTCAACAAGCAATAGGTTCAAATTCCTTTGAATTAATGTTCTAACCTTAACCTAATTCAAAATGATTCGATTATCTAGTGTCAACAAGAAATTAAAAATTAAACACAAGACCAAAGAATTTTAACCTTGTGGGAAACCGTTCTCAGGAGAAAAACCCACAGGTCGCAGTCGAATCATCTGACAGCTAAACAATTCGCTATTGAAAATAAATTACAAAAATTCAATTACTTACAAACTCGATAAACACATCCCGTGGTTACCTCTCTTCTAATTGAACTCCACGCAATCAATTTTATGTTCTCGCAATGCCTCGCCCCAATCTCTCGTCGAAGCTTTTAATCTTGATTGAGTCCCACAAGTTGTTCAAATCATGATTTGGGTTTCTTGATCAATGATTGATTCAAGTTTGAGTTGTTAGTTCTCTCTTGAATCTCTCAAAGAAATCTCTCATCTCTCTAAAAATTCAAACCCTCAAAAATTAGGTTTTGGAAGAGGTGAGTTATGAGAAAAGAAATGATGCCTTTTATAAGAAAACTGAAAACCTGACCTCTGTTCGAATAGAAACAAAATCTATTCGAATAGAACAATTATTATTTGAATACACCAAAAATGTATTCGAACAAATAAAGTCCTGAGGCACTTTGTTCGAATAGAGAAAAAGTATATTCGAACAAAAACTTATTCGAACAATAAAGTTCCCAGAAAAAGTATTCGAACAAAGAAAAAGTCTATTCGAATAAATATTGTTCTGAGAGAAAATATTTGAATAGATACTAAATTTTCTTCGAACAAGGTCTTATTCGAACAAAACAAAAGCCTGTTCGAATAGAGACCTATTTTTCTCAAAAAGAAATTTCTTTACGTACTCTATAAAATACTAAGGGCTTGACATTTAGAGCAAAGAGATACAAACCCACTTACCTGCTCAATGTCAGTCCAGCTGTAGTCGCTTTATGCGCAATCTCTGACGACGAGTAACCATGAGGAAGTGCTGACACCTATTCTAGACACAAAATTAAACAAACTCCAGATATGGATGTTTCATTATGAACCTACTTCATGGGATCTCCAATCACATAGGTGGGGTTTCTATCACTCTTTCCTTATGATCTAGGCATAAGTTCCATTCCCCTCGATGTTTCATCCACTAATATCCTGTTTAGTGGTTTTGCTAAAGGATCGGCCAAATTCAACTCTGACCTTACATAGTTTAAAGATATAACTCCATCCTGAAGCAGCTGCTTGATAACTTTGTGTCTTAGACGTATATGTCTACTTTTCCCATTATAAGTTTTGTTCATCGATATAGTTATTGCGGCCTGGTTTTCGCATAACATATGAACAGCAGGAGATGGTCTGCTGCCAATGGGGAGATCTGCTAAGAAGTTTCTAATCCACTCAGCCTTACTACATGACATCTCTAAGGCAATTAATTCAGACTCCATGGTAGACTGAGCTATACATTTTTGCTTAGAAGATTTCCACACACGGCGCCCCCCACCAAGGGTAAACACATAACCACTAGTAGATTTTATCTCATCTAAATCTGAGATCCAGTTTGCATTACTATACCTTTCTAGTACCGGTGGGGCTCTTTTGAAGCTTAGGATATTGTGTGTATCTACTTAATTTGCCTACAACATAGGTAATATTAGGTCTTGTACAATTCATTTGGTACATTAGGCTAGCAATGATTTGGGCATACTTTGATTGTGAAATACTATGTTAATTGTTTTTCTTAAGGTGACAATTGCCATCATAAGGAGTAGGCACCGGATTACAATCAAAATATCCAAACTTTTCCAGTATTTTCTCAACATAATATTTTTTTGATAAGATGAACCCGTTACATGACTTGATAATTTTTATCCCCAAAATTATATCAGCTTCTCCTAAGTCTTTTATATCAAAATTAGAAGCTAGTAATGTTTTGGTCTCATTTATCATATCAAGGCTAGTTCCTATGATAAGCATATCATCAACATAAAGGCAAATAATCACATATGTGTTAGAATCAAAAGATTTGCTATAAATATATTTATCAGCATCATTAATTAATAATCTATTTGAAACTAACACATTATCAAATTTTTATGCCATTGTTTGGGTGGTTGTTTTAAACCATATAAGGATTTAACTAGCCTACAAACTTTATGCTCGTTAGCCGGAATAGCACAACCCTTGGATTGGTCCATATAAATCTCCTCTTCAAAGTTCACCATTTAAAAAAGCAGTTTTAACATCCATTTGATAAATGATTAAGTTATGAACAACACTTACTGCAATTAAAATTCTAATAGAGGAAATCTTATTAATAGGAGCAAACGTGTCAAAATAATCAACATCTTTCTTTTGATTAAACCCTTTAGCTACTAGTCTCACTTTATATTTAACATAAGCAGTCGATAGTTTTGTCATACTCGAAAGACACCTTCACCCCAACCTTTACAAATAAGGAAACAAACACAAGATTCCAACGAACATAAGGAACATGGAGAACATTACTCAGTGAGAGGATTTTCCCATAAGTAAGTTTGAGAAGAAGCGTTTATTTTCCCTTTATGGGTGTAGGCCTCAAATCACCCATGTAAACATGTTCTTCTCCTTCCCTCACTGGAGTATAGTCTGAGAAGGCATTTTTATCTCCACAAATATGATGGGTAGCACCCGAATCTACTACCCAATCCTTCTTCCCAACCACCATGTTCACTTCAGAAACAACTGCAACGATAACATCTCCCTCAACTAGATTAGCTTTAGGATTATTGTTGTTTCCCTTCTTATGTCTGCATTGGGCAGCATGGTGTACCTTTCCACAAACAAAACAATTGCCAACAAACTTCTTGAACGAGGTATTGTGGTTCTTGACTTTGTTGTTCCTGTTGTTGGGCTTAAAGGTCTTCTTATAGGGATTATAAGGAGGTTTATTCAAGATTCCTTCAACCAGATTTTCCCTAGAGCTTAGCTCCTTAGCCTTTTCAGTCTGTCTCTTGTCTGATTTTGTTCTTCAATCCGGATATGAATGATGACATCTTCCAGACTCATTTATTTCCTCTTATGTTTCATACTATGTTATAGTCTCTCCATGATTCAGGGAGTTTTTAAATTAAACAACTAGAAACAAATGGTTATGGAAGATTGATGTCTTCATGTTTTAAGTCACTAAAAAGTATGTGATACTCATGGATTTGAGAGGAAACATCTTTCTCCTCAATCATTTGAAAATCCAAAAAATTACCGATAACATATTTATGAGTTTCAACATCTTCAATCACATACTTCCGGTTCAGAGTTTCATATATTTCATGGGCTGATTTGCAAGAGCAGTAAACATCAAATAATTCATTCGATAATGTACTTAGAATGGTATGACGACATACCTTATTCGCTTTAACCCATTCAACTAACTTTTCATCATACTTGTCCGTACCTTCTTTTAGTTCAGGTTAAGTGAGAAATTGTGCAAGGTTCAGTACATCAAGAGTTGAATAGATCTTTTTCTGCCATCACTTGAAAAATGAACCATTGAAAGCTTCGATCTTCGAGGTATTCGAGAGTGAGCGAGGAGTGACGAAAGCGGTATCCATCTAAACTACTCTTAAGATTGTTGTACTTGTTGATTAGATGAATACAATTAGAAGGAGAAAAGAAGGAAGATCAAGGCATGTATTCACTGTCCATTAGAGTAGTTTTTCCCCTTACGAATAATTACCAGGTGCAAACAGGCTACAATGGCGCCTACTCTCCAGGATTCAATGATCTGATAGCAAATTAAGTTTGCACTCCCAAATATAGTGTTCCTCAAGTGAACAACTATGATATATTGTTTCTCTGGTAGAAAAGGTAAAGAGAGTAATCTCTAGAGGTTTTCCAGTTCAATAAGAGATCTATATAGAGGAGGATGGAAGACCCTAGATCTGGTTGAGAGAGCAATAAATGTTTCTTCCTCTAGAAGAGTGCTAGTTTCTTTCCCAAGGAATAAACATAAAAGAATACTAACCCAGGAACTCTCTGGAAAATACCCTGATGAGGATATGAATAAATTATTTTGAAATAATTTTGCAATCCAGCAGGTTGACTTCAAGGGCACAAGAGAATGAGATTAAGCGTCATTTTTGGTGTGAGGTATTTTGTGAATTGATCTTTGAGCCAAAAGCTCGAATAATTACTGCAAGGGAGATTGCGCTGGATGAGATTGCAGTTGAAGATGAGAGGTTTGCTAGTGATGCATTGATCATATGTGGTGTTACAGGACACCTTAGTTGTTTTAGGTGTAACTATGCTTGATAGAGCAAACTTCTGTTAGTTCAAAAATAATGTAAGTGAAATAAAGGGATAATATTTATGTTCTGAATATGCTACATGTTTTCGGTAGATTTTGTTGAAATTAAATTTGAATTTAAAAACTGCATCTTTGGGAATGACGTTGTAATTTGTATAAATAAGTTGAGTAGGAGAATAAAATTTATAAGTATGAGAATGCTTTTGGAGATATAGTTTGATTGCGTGTGGGTTGATTTTGTTATCGTGAATGTGAGAGGGTGTGAGAGTGATGTGGGTAAGAGAGAGAGAGTTACAATTAATTATAGGGTTTGGTGTAATGATGAAAATGTGTTTATACCTAAAAGGTATGAGTCGCATGATAGGAACAGTCGAAAGGATGCCTTGGTTGGAAAATCGAGGGTGGCTTGCACAAGTCTCAAAAACTGCCAGCGGTTAGAATTTTTTTTTATAAATAATCCTTCTCCCTCGTCTTTCAAAAGTTTACAAAATACAGAAAGGCAAAATTTAGGAGAGAGAGAAAAAAAAATTCATTACAGTAATTTTGGAGATAAACATCTAGGTGGGAGTCATCATTATCGGAGGGACGAGGAGGATACTTTCTCTGGGTTAGAGAGGAAATTACTGTTACAGAGCGCTGTGGTAAAGGAAAAGATTTTTGGAATTCCTTATTCATCTTCTGCCATTGAGGGTTAGTTTATATTTTTGAACAGTGTTCTTTCTTTTGAAAAGATTTTGTGTGTATTGGTGATGAATCCTTTTTTTTTGTACTTTAAATTTTGAAAAAGTATTATATTTAGAAGGTTTGGTATCTGTATATGTATATATATTGAAAAGGTTACTCTGTAAATATGATTTGGTATAAAAAGTATGGATATATATGTTTTTGAAAACATCCGTAATGTGAATATATGAAAATATTTTCTTGTATTGTGATGCATTATGAATAATGATAATTAAGAAAAAAAGAAGAGAAATTGACTGAAATATTGGACCTGTATGTAGGTTGACGTGTGTGAAAGAATTTAGGAAAAATCTTTCCCTTATTTCGAGCTCATCGTTCGAAATAGAATCTTCCACCTCTGGTCGCTCGGCTGAGGATGAAAGTGTGGAACGTGATACCATATCTGTAGGGGGTGAATTAAGTATAAATAGCTCAAAGGATACCCATGTTGATGCCGAGGAGGATTCCATTGTCCCGTAGAGTCAAAAATATTCAATGATTTTTGTAAGCATAAAGGTATTGCAGGTGGTGCATAGGAAAATGCATTGAACATTTGAGGTGGGTTTTTAAAGGGTGTTCAAATGGTGAAGGGGGTGAAAGTACATTTTTTGTGCTTCCTGATCTGGTGCATGAGAAAATAGTTAGGAAAATCCCCGAGGGTGTTTCCCTTGAGTATTTTAATGGGAATAAGGAAGGTAATTTAGATGAGGGGTTTTTATGTTACCTTGCCCAGTTCGATTATGGGTTAGCGGTGCCTTTAAGCAATCTTGCTAAAGGTATTATGAATAGAATCAAAGCTTGTCCTGCCCAGTTGAATGGTAATATGTGGGAGGTCATAAATGTGTGTGAGAATTTGAATAGGAGGTGGACCCGTGAGGGGAATGCGAGAAATTGACTCTGGTAGATGTTTTGTGGTATTATACTATAAAATATTATGTGAATACCGGGGGTGCATACTTCTGTTATAGCTCGTCCCGACCCTAATTTTTCGACCTGAATTCAGCTGGAAGGGTTTGGAATGACAATTTGATTTGGGTAAAGGGTGAGTGTTTCCAGCGAGCTGAGGAGAATACCCTCTCCCTTAAAAAAAATCTCTTAAGAAACGTAAGTAAATCTCATTACTTTTGAACTGTGTTTGTGAATATACTCTGTTTGATTATGATTATATTATGTTTTATTGTATGCAGATCCACAATAAAAAGTGACCAGAAAAGAATCTTTGATCGATATCGTAGCTCGAAAGGGAGTCGAGCTTGAAGCTATATTAGGGAGTTAGAGATTAGTAAGCACAAGAGGTTTAATTGTAGATCTGTTAAAGTACAGAAATCACAAGCCAAGAAAAAGATTACTGGAGAGGGATCATCTATTGCTGCTGAAGCTGACTTACCAGTTGTAAGGACTTATTCCCCGACCTCACTCATAATCGAGCTCACTCCGTTCGATTTACTTCCATCTTAAGCTCATGCAATTTAAGCACACAACACTCCAGTCAAACATTCTAGCCAACCTCACGAACTACTTAAGAAACGATATCGTGCTAAACCCGGAAAACGATATTTAATCAAAGACACATGTCTCCCATGAACTCGTCAGTTATACAGTCAACCACCACTAACTACATTATTCGGAAGACGTGCTCCAGCACGACGAAGAGCTATGGGGAAAGCCTATAAAAAGGAGAAGTTCTAGAAGAGACAGGGACCATAAATATTACTCAAACTTCATATTTACGAGATCAAAGGCATTTCTATATTTTAGAGATCACTTGTAATAAAGATTTCTAGTCAAAGCTATAAAGAGACTTTTATAAAAATCCTCCCTACGAGGTCGTGGTTTTTTTTACCTATTTATAGGTTTTCTTTGCTAAAAACACTTGTTTCAATTTCTTGCTTTCCATTATCAAATTGTTACAAGATCATTGGTGTGATAGCTAATTCCTATTCGTATCGAGCTACGAAATTTGGCCATTACATTTGGCGCCGTCTGCAGGAAAGATTGCATTTCCACGATACCCTAAGGCAGTCTTGCATTACAATTTTCGACTATGGTTTCATCAAGACGACAGGCCGTAGGAACTCAGCTTGAAATTTCTGTGGATCTGGGATAAATCATTGAGTTACGGGCGAATCTCTACGCAGAGGCAGAGAAACGCGCCCAACTCGAACTTCAATTAACAAAAGATCGCGAGCTCATAGAGAAAGAGCTCGATGTAGAATGACAAGCTCGTTTAACAGTGCTCAAACGACACGAAGATCAGATGACGACGATACAGACTACACTCGAGGCTCTGTAAAATACTCAGCAGGCCCCTCCTGCTAGAGGCCACGATCAACTTCCAGAGACCTCCCGCATCTCGGCAAGGGAAAGGTTAGGACTTAGGGGAGTCACCAGTAAAGCAATCTCCCGAAATCTACCACATGGGCCATAACCCTCCATCCATTTGGGAGGAGAAGTCCAATCAAAAATCAGTCGGGAACACCAGATTCCCATTCATCAGGAGGAAGACCAGCGATCTCTTTATCAGATTCCAGCACGAGACTGTTTGAGTGAAGGTACGGGGACTCATCATCCCCTGCAAGCACATCCAGTAATCCAACCAACACGTCATTATGTCACAAAAGAACATATGGATCAACGAATTAAGGAGCTGATCGAGGCACAAGTTCTGGGAGCTACCGGCGACACCACAACGTTGCAAGGAAGTCTGATTGCCAAAGAACTATTCGATATGGAAATACCAAAAGGTTTCCATACTCCCCAAATTCACAAGTACAAAGGTACAGACCCGAAGGAGCATATCCAGCAATACCGCGATTCATTGGGGTTGTACTCCAATCTCAAGCACATTCTCTGCTGACTGTTCACCACAAGTTTATAGGAAGAACCACTCCGATGGTTCTACTTTCTCCCTGAAGAATCTATCTACACATTTGATCAGTTACAAAATAGTTCATCAAAACATATCCCCACAATAGAGATAAAGATGAGAACTTGTATTCTTTAATAGGTCTTAAGCAGTCACAAGGAGAGAAGCTCAAAGATTTTTCAAAGAAATTCTTGGAGCTCGCACGAAAGGTAGATAATCTTGACCAAAAGACAGCTGTAACCGCGTTCACCAATACTCTCCAGCTCGATTGCAAAGCCAAGGAGTACCTATTCCTTAACAAACCTACGACGTTGGAGGAGATGATCACCAAGGTCAACGGTTACATCGACTTAGAGAGGATAATGTCTGAGCGACAAAAGTCTACTAAGTCTGTCCTCTCCACCAAGTCCTCACCTGCCGAACAGACCAGCGAGCCTAATGAGGAACAAGGGGATCATAAACTCACCAAGGGAAATGCTGAGTACCCTCGGAGAAGTGGTCCGCAAAACAAACCCGTACTTTAAAGCTGAACGTCCTAGTCTCCGCACTTTTTCCACTATTGTTAAAGGACTCCCTCTACCGCATCTCTCGACCACTGGGGCCCATTGAGGGTCAGCCATTTTGCCTATATCATAAGGTAAATCACCATCCTACTAACAATTTCTATGCCATACAGCGGACACTTGAGCTCATTTTTAAGGAAGGACGGATGCTCAAATACATTGTCGAGCTAAAGTCATACCAGGATGGAAACCATAAGAATCAACTCGAAGTTGCTCAGGTCAACGACAAGGCTGATGAGAAGCATCTCTACTATATGTACCTCAACAACATGATCAAAATCAACCAGATCAACAATTTCAACCGATCAAAGCGCAGGAGGCTCTCCGAATGCTGTGATCTTACACTTCAAGACAAAGAAGCTAAACTTCTTCCCGAATCAAGCAATCGCCGACTAGGAATCGCTTTCGAGGATTGCGATACTAGTCATGTCAAATTTCCAAATCATGATGCGTTAGTCATTATACTCAAGATGAAGCAGTTTGTCATGTACACAATGATGATCGATACTGGAAGTGGTATCGAAATTCTTTTTTAGAGTATGATCGACCAGATGGGGTTAGCTGACCAAGTCATTCAGAGCGACACCGACATTAGCGGGTTCAACGGCTCCCGAGAAGAATGAGTAGGCAAGATTATCTTACCTATTACCGCAAGAACAGCCACTATTGACGTTGTTTTCTACGTCATTAATGCCAAGTCTCACTATTTTAGGATTATGGGCCGCTGCTGGATACATAACATGGAAGCAATCGCTTCTACTTATCATCAAGCACTCTGCTTCAAGCATGACAATGGTATTTACAAAATCTGAGGTAGCCAAAAACTTTCTCGAGCTTGTGAAAATACTGTCTCAGCCATCCTCGATACTTTAGGTAAATTTATCGCATAACAATTACAGAAAAGGGATCACTACGACGACCAATCACCTACAGAGGAGCCCATAGAATATGTCAACGTTGATGGACCTTGCAGAGGCACATTCATCAGAACTAAGTTGGTTTAACACGAGAAAGTTGCTCTTATCCAGTTCTTGCAACTCAATCGAGACATTTTTGCATGGTCTTTCGAAGAAATGCCCGGAGTCGATCGAGCTATGGCTTGCCACAAACTAGCCATCAACGTCAACGCCCCAGCGGTCAAACAAAAATAGTGACGACTCTCACCTCGTCTTCGAGATGAAGTTAACGTCGAGATTGATAAATTGATCAAAGTGGGATTCAGTCGAGAAACCATGTATATGGACTGGATATCCAATATTGTCGTTGTCCCAAAGAAGAACGGAAAAGTTTGTGTTTGCATAAATTTTACCAATCTAAATAAACATACCCCAAAGGATAGTTTCCCTCTTCCCAACACTTATCAGATCCTAGACTCCACTGCAGGTCATGATCTCCTATCTATGATGGATACTGCTTCAAGATATAACCAAATACTACTCCTGGAAGAAGATCAAGAGAAGATAATATTCATCACCGAAAGTGGCCTTTACTATTACAAAGTCATGCCCTTCGGGCTCAAGAACGCAGGGGCCACATACCAACGATTGATGACTGCTATGTTCAAAGTACACCTGGGAAAAATCGTTGAAGTCTTCATCGATGATCTCTTGTGCAAAAGCATATAGTCAGAAAATTACCTCTCATATCTCAACACAATATTCAACATCCCCCGATCTTACAGAATACGTCTCAACCCAGATAAATGTCAATTTGGGGTACATTCTGGCCACTTTCTAGGCCACCTCATTAGAAAGAACGGGATTGAGGCCGATCCAGATCAAATCCGTGCTCTCCTCGACATGCCTTCTCCAAAGATAATAAAAAACGTCCAAAAACTAGCCGGAAAGATTGCCGTGATCAACCATTTTGTCTCTAAATCTTCAGACCGCTACTGTTGGCTATTCATGTTACTCTGAGATGTACCAAACGAGGAAAGGTCCAGCCAACCACGAAAGTCACATGGACACCGGAATGCGAAATAGTTTTTCCGGATCTCAAAATCTATTTTGGGAGGTCACCCATAATGAGCACCCAACAAGGTAATGAGGAACTGATTATCTACCTAGTAGTCACCGACACTTCTCTCAGCTCAATTCTTATTTTCCTAGGAGGGTAAATTGAGAAACTAGTCTTCATCATCAGCAAAATACTTATTCCAGAAGAATCAAGGTACTCTAAAATTGAGAAACTTCTTCTCACCCTTGTTTACACTTTGCAGAAAGTCAAGCACTACTTCCAAGCGCATTCCGTCAAAGTCATGACGAACTACCCACTCTGGGAAGTTCTATCCAAAAAAGAGAAGTCACGAATAGTTCAACAGTGGTCAATTAGTTTGGGTGAACATGATATAAAATTCGACCAGCGTCATTCAGAGAAAGGTCAGGCCGCTGCCGATTTCCTCGTAGATTTTCCAGTGGAAGATCTCGAGTGGGAGGAGCACGATTCGGACCTTGCTGAAAGTACGCCATAAATTCCACCTCCCAAGCCATTCGACGAACGAGCTGACTGGATCACCACGTCAGGGTGGAGGCTTCTCACCGATAGATTAGCAGGACCCGTAGGGTCAGGAATCAGGATCGTTTTAATTACCCCTTTGAATGGCATAATTGAGAAATTAATTTGCCTGGATTTTGAGGCCTCAAATAATGTTACCGAATATGATGCTCTCATTCATGGACTCGACCTCTCTCTTGAGCTCGACGTCCCCGTACTTTCAGTTTACACAGATTCATTACTCATCATTCATCATTATTCCTAGCATTATAAGATGAATAGGAAGATGATCGAATGCGCAGCGCTCGTGGCAGATAGGATGAGTAAGTTTACAAAAACGACTCCCAAATATCTTCATCGAGGGGAGAACAGATACGCCGATTCCTTGGCATATCTAGCCGGGGTCTTGGGTACGGAAGCTCGATATCTCCAGATCAAAATCATTTCTACCCCCAACATTGATCACATCTCAGTATGCATGATCAACACTGGGGGTGATAAAAGGGGAAATGACGATTGGCGAAAGCCTTTCTTAGATTACCTTGACATCGACAACAAATGTAACCGACCACTTCCAACAAATCTGGAAGAACGCAGACAGTTGATCAACAACTCGAAATGTTATATTTCCCAAAATGGCATGCTTTACCGTCTATCCGTTACAGGGCCTTATCTCAAGTTCCTCTCAAAATCGAAAGCAGACGAGCTGCTTCACGAATTACACGAAGGAACTTGTGGCTCCCATGGCGCAGGTAGATCATTAGCAAACAGAGCAATAAATTAAGGAGTATTCTGGCCTGGCATGTACAAGCAAGCAGAATAGTATTCCCGCATATGCGACACCTGCCAGAGAAATGGAAATATGATACGCGCCCCTGCGCTCGAGCTCTATGCACGCAAGGTTTTCTGGCCATTCAAAAGATGGGCACTAGACCTCGTCGATAAATTCCCTAACTCTCCAGGTAATCGCCGCCACCTACTCGTAGCTATCGATTACTTTACAAAATAGGTAGAAGCAATTTCACTATGTCGAACCAGAAATGAAAATGTCATCTCTTTCATTTGGAACCATATAATTACTCGATTCGGGTGCCCCCACTTAATCGTATTGATAACGGGCCCCAGTTTGTGGGAGATAAGGTCGCCACCTTCCTAAATCACTAAAATATCATCCATTCACCATCCAATCCTTACTATCCTCAAGGCAATGACCAAACTGAAATCACCAACAAAACCATCCTGGATGGACTCAAAAAATGGCTTCACTCACAGAAAAAATGAAATTGGGTCCGCGAACTACCTCACGTCCTGTGGGCGTATCGAACTACTCCCCGATAGCCCATGGGGTGTACCCCATTCCTCCTTGTTTATGGCACTGAGGCAGTCATTCATTCTGAATATCATCATTCAGTTTGGGATCATGCGCTAAAAGACGAGGAAAATAAGTTCGAATTGGCTTGTACCTTCAATATGATAGATGAAACTAGGGAACGCACCATCGCTAACCTAGGTCAATAACATCATATGCTAGTCTGATCTAACAATAACCGAGTCAGGAGCCGCACCTTCAAATCAAAGATCTCATCATGTAAGAAATTCCTCAACATCACAAAGAGCCTCACGCTGGAAAATTAACCAACAATTGGGAGGGTCCATTCATTATTACAGGTCTCTCAGGCCTGGGATCATACTATCTTATGACAGAAGAGGGAGTCCCCATTTTAAATCCTTGGAACACTAGACGGCTGAAATGATGCTATCGTTAGTCGTCTCACTACTCCAATTCCATGTTTCGCTGTTTGCTATCAATTCCAAAAGTGAGATTCTTATCTCCATCCAATGTAAATTCTGAACTTATTAATGAAAGTTTTTTTTTACCTAATGTCAATCCCTTCACAAAATAGTCATTCACATTCCACATATTCAAGCATAGATAATACTAGCTTACAATCCACATTCCATAAGTTCGATCGAGGAACTTCGTTGACTTCTGCCACTACATATCTGCGAGGGTGGCAAGTGTGAAAACTTTTTCAACTTCAAAGAGCCAAGCAAGATATAAGACATAGGTAATACTAGTCTTCATCTTTTACAACTTGTTTGGTTTACACCAGTAGGCTGGATCGAGCATACAACTTGGTTCAGCTGAATCTATACATATCTGGGAGGGTGATAAGTGTGAAAACTTACTCAACTTCAAAGAGCCAAGCAAGAAATAAGACATAGGTAATACTAGTCTTCATATTTACAACTTGTTTAGTCTACACCAGTAGGCTGGATCGAGCATACAACTTGGTTAAGCTGAATCTATACATATCCGCGAGGGTGGCAAGTGTAAAAACTTGTCCAACTTCAAAGAGCCAAGCAAAAGATAAGACATAGGTAATACTAGTCTTCATCTTTTCCAACTTGCTTGGTATACACCAGTAGGTTGGATCGAGCATACAACTTGGTTCAGCTGAATCTATACATATCTGCGAGGGTGGCAAGTGTGAAAACTTGTTCAACTTCAATGAGCCAAGTAAGAGATAAGACATCAGTAATACTAGTCTTCATCTTTTATAACTTGTTTGGTCTACACCAGTAGGCTGGATCGAGCATACAACTTGGATCAGCTGAATCTCTACAGCTCTGCGATTGTGACAAGTATAAAAGCTTGCCTCACATCAAGGACACAACCAGGCATAAGATAAAGCAAAGGCCATACTAGCTTTCATCTCTTTCAATATGTCTGCGACATTTCTATAAGCCTAGGTCAAGGATAACACTTGGTCTAGTAACCCCTCTACATTTCTGCGATTAGAACAAATGTACAAATTTGTTTTATATTAAGGATCCCACCAGACACAAGAAAAGGCAAAGTTCATACTAGCTTTCATCTATAACAATGTGTCTACAACAAATTCTACTTATTTTCAGGTCAAAATCATATTACAGAAGATTCTTCCCTATTGATACAGTATCAGCAATGCTTTCCCCCACATCATGAAAAGGTCTATCTTTCAGTTCGTGGGCCACAACAACCCTACCTCGTTCTACTAAGTCAGCAGTTTGAGGGCCCAGTTGGGTCTCCATGACGCCCAGACAGTTACCTAGATCTATCTCAGCTCCACAGGTGCATCACTTATCTGATAGAGTTTTAAACAAGGTATATCATTCTGAATCAAGGCTTTTAACTTCCTCTACAAAATATGCAACAATCACCTTTAACATGTCAGATTGAGCCACATCAGGTACTACCACTTTTGCAAACCTAGCCTTCAACCTCTCGTGACGCACCTTTACACTAACATAAGTATCCTTCCAAGCGTTTCTATCCGCATCAATCTTATCGCGGCGAAGGGCATCTTCTTTCAATTTGGCAATATACTGCTCCGACTCAGCCAAATTCATGGCCTGTAATTCAACCACTCGAGCACGAAGCATCCCAAGCTTAACGTTCAACTCCTCTCTCGCAGGCAGATCCTTCAATAAATCACCATTTCTCTTCACTAGCAAATCCTTAGCTCTTATCTTCCCCTCCAAAATTCTCTCCCTGATAAGAGTAGCGCCCAGCTTTTGCTGACATTCCCTCAAATCCGTATTTCCCCTCTGAACATGCTCCTAAATTTGAGATACATCACTTTTTAGCTCTCTAATGCGACTTGAGAGACTAACGACATCCCCTTGAACTAGAGGAGCCTTAATCATAGTTCTACTTCCCCTAAAATGCTCTCTAGCCTCAACTTTCTTGGCGCAAGCAATGGCTTGATCCCTTTCGGCTTTAAGATAAACGGCTCTCTCATTTAAGCCATCACACCTGCACTGTATTTCTCAGAATTCCATATCCTTGGCGGGGAGGGTTGTTTGCAAATGTTCAGCTGCGACCTCCCTTGGCAATAGGATTTCTCGAGCTACCCTCAACTCGTCATCTTTTCCAATAAATTTTTGTCTCATTCGCTCCAGCTCGATCCTACAGCTATTGAGATCAGATCGACATAATTCCTCAGTTCGTTCTAACGCCTGAATACGGTATTGAGCCATATCCGCCTGTTTACCCTTCACAGCCAACGTATCAACCTGACGTTGAAGATTCTCGGCACGCTCTGTTTCCTCGGATAAATCTTCTAGTCCCCTCTTAATCCCAGATTCTTTCTCCTCGACCTGACGAGTCAGGTCAGAGATGACCTGATTCAACTTCTCTAGTCTAAAGTGTACTTTTACGTATTGATCCTTCTGGTTCGCATTCACCTCCTTCATCCTATCGAACTGCTCCGCAAATTTCCGATTGCACATGAGTATGTGATCTTCACGTACGCGAGATGCATCCAATTCGACCTGAGACATATAACGACGATTTAGTACAGTTCGATTCAGAAAGTATCATTTCTACATATACATACAACATTTTAAGAGACTACGTGGGTTCTAGTCATCTGTTTCCAAATACTTTTAGATTAAAAGTTTGGAGTCCATTCTCAGATGAACACTTCACTAATATTCTTTCGGCATACAAGGTACACACTTTTGATATCCTACTCAGTATCAATAGCATTAGAATTTTGCTATGCATTTCTATCCTATTTACTTAACTTAGCGTTGGTATAACACGATGATTAAGCAACCTATTTCAAATCTAACCTGTAACTCTGCTTGCGCAGACAACAGGGCCTTTGAAGTCTCTATTTCCCTAACAAGTCCAGATTCTAGGTCATTTATCCTGAGACTCATCTCTTTAACTACCTACAAAATATTTATAAACAAAGTCAACATATAGTAGTTTCTTTCTCGCACAAAAGTTTACAACTTGCAGATATTCAAACAAAACCATGTCTACCCTACCTTCTCACTCCCACCTTTTGAGAGCTCAACATCATCCCTTTGGCTATCAAGCACTGTTTGGGAGGAGACACCATCCAAACCGTCCACAACCCCCAGTACTTCTGCTTCCTCCTCTTCTTCCTCAGCATAGGTGTCAGCCTTAATGGCATCCACCTCCTCCTGAGAGTAGCCCTGCAACATCAAGTGATGACCTAGTCTGTCACGCTCCTCAGCCGTCTCGTCTAAAGTGACCTTTGCCTTGACCTATAACTGGCCGATCGCCACGGCATGAGCGGCCTTCAGCTGCTTGACTTCTTTCAGGACATCGGTCTTGGCTCGAGCCAGGTTTTTCTCCAGCTCGTTCTTCACCTTTTTCAACTCGGATTTCTATTCTTCTATACCGAGCCAAATCCCCTTGACAAGGCGAGCAACCTGCAAAAATTATATCGACCTCAGTTACTAGCTCAAAGTATATTAAACATTTCTATCTAATAATATAAACTTACCAAATGGTTCGTGTCTTCCTTTCCTTGTAGAATCGCTAACCCCGTCCTTTCCTTAACCTCTTTGTGGTCATCCCCTGAAACAAATCGCCCCTCAACGACCTTCTCTCCTGAGCCCCCCAAAGGCCCAACCCTCCTCCGCTTCCCTTGCTCGGCCTCACCACTGACTGTGGTATCAGAGGTCGGCAAAGCCTTTTTTATTTGTCTCTTCGGAAACTTGTGGGCATATTGCTCGTCGAAAGGTTCGGCTGAGCTGAACATCCCGACCCAGGAATCTTAGCTCGAACCTCATCACCGCCTGTTTGCCCTGTTCCTTCGTCGACACCCGTCATCGACCTAGTAGACTGAGCCTTTACAACCTTTTTGACCTACATTCAACTCTCTTCTTTTTACTCAGGCCGAGTTCCCCCAAAACTAGTTCAATTTCAGTCTTCTCCTCTGCGACCTCGTCCAACAAATACTCTTTCATTTCCACTGTAGACTTCACGCCTGTAATAAACACATTTTTCTATCAATTACACTTGTTAAAGAAACATAACAATAATTTTATCTATGCATGTCTATACTTACTTTGCTTTACAGATCTAAATTGGAGGTCCAAAAGTTCCTCGTCATCTCTTTGAAGGCAATTACCCTTCACCCATATGATATTGTCATTCCATGTTCGACCTGCTGAATTCAAATCAAAAAAATGACGCCGAGTAAGGCTCGCACAGAAGTACGACCCCCCACTGGCCTTAATATTCTTCACCCCATAAAACTGCAAAATGTCCTCGGGGGTTAACCTCCTCACTTTGTTCTCCCTTTCCCACCTATCATTCAGATGGTCACATATAGTTATGACCTCCCACATATTCTGGTTCATTTGAACGGGACATGCCCCAATTGCATTCATTACCCCCTTCACCAAATTGGTGAGGGGGAGGCACAACCCATACTCTAATTGAGATAGGTAACACAGAAAACCCTCCGAAAGGTCACTATGGACATCTTTATTAAAATACTCTAACGAGATCGATTCGTCGATACCCCTATCCCATTTTTATACTTCCAAATCTGCCAAAAGATGAAAATACTCTTCCCCCTGCGCTACCGTATAACCCCTAAACTGCCTGCCAGCAAACTCTATACATTTACCCCACTTACCTCCTATAACCCCCTTGGCTTTATAAAATTCTCTGAAAGCATCAGAACCCGGAGGATAAGACACCAACTAACCAGGGAAACCCGAAAATTGTTCCAATCCTCCTTCCCCTTTGCTATCAGACTCATTCGTCCTACCAGAGGTCGAAACCTCATTAACAGATGGCCTACCCATCTTAAAAATAGACTCTACAAGACTTTTTTGACCTACACCGATGCCTCTTACGCTCGACCTACATACAGGTTAAAGTATTTATCATTCTCCCATCTATGTATACGTATATATTTATATATTCAAGATATATCTCCGATAAGTCAGTCACACATAACACATATATTTATACTAAAAAATATTAAAGTATATTACATATATATCTCTGCTAACCTTCAATATCTGGATGCGAATCGGCAGAAGAGTTAAGCTTTCTCCTCACTACACTGCTATATTCCCACCTGCGAGATCCCGAACCTTTTGCCCTCTTTGACCGTTTATCATCTTCAGAAAACTCTTGATTTATTCTCCGGCTCTTTCGCCTTTCTCGCTGATTGCTCTCCAAGTCTTTTGTGGTAAAACGATTGTTTGGAGACGAAGAAGAACTGTTTATATTTTCTCTCTCATGCGGCTGACATTTATTGCCCCTCACACGAACCGTCCTCGATTCCAGAACTGAGGCATCCTTTCCACTCTCCATGTCAGACGCCTTGTACCTTTTCGATAAAACCACCTTTCTATCATAACAACTCTCCTCATTTAGTAACGTGTTTGCTGCCCTCTTTCCGTATCTTTTCTTAACGTCCCCTCACTCATGATGAATCGCACTGTGGGATGTCAAAGCTCTATTTCATTTTCTATACAAGACAAAACTAGAAACTTTTGCACACACGTATTTTTGTTTCACAGTACTTGTTTATCATACTTATAGTGATTGATGTCAATTTCAAAGTTGTACAAATATTCAAATTTATTCAAATTGCTTGCTGAACAATCTCAAAATAGATTCCCACTATTGAGGATCCAATTGACTTATATTATTTCTATTACATTCCAATATCTATCTTATACATAAGAACATCTAAACAGTATCCATCACAGCCTTGGAAAAATTTAACAACTTGCATTTGATCACATCATTCACCAATCGTCATATCTTCAAAATCAATCTCCACTTCAACGATCAAACCCACCACCCTTTCTCGTTTTGCCAAATTCCTCATGAATACACGAAAGAATGACTCATAAAAGTAACGAGCATACTTAAGTTCTCTACTCCTAATATCTAACCCTTCGAGCTGGCAAACCCTCATCGGTAACTCGGCATCATAACCCAGAGAGCCAAAAATTCTCTCCCGCACCTCAGCAGTTTTTATAGCTAATTGACCTTCTACAGCATGACGAATCCTCTGAGATTGAGTTCGCACCATCCTAACCTTCCCCTGAGCTTTTGCATCCTATCAGTATTTATAAGATTTCCTAATCACTTCCTCCTTTCATTCAGTTTTTACCTAGTATCGTATAACAGAAACCCAAGATCTCGGACTCGTTTATTATAACTTATCCCCTCATTAGTACACTCACTAGTTACTATGATTGACCTTATTAGTAGTATCTCTGTCGACCTTAAAACTGCTCAAATTAACATATTTCTATGATTTCTATTTCATTTCCTGTTAAAACATAGATCTTTTATATCAAATATTCATCTCAGTTCAAACGTTGTTTCAGTACTTATCAAACAGTTATTCAGCTAATACATTTCTGGTAGATTCAAGAAAATTATATACACAAAATTTGTGAGAATCAATTTATATTCATATTACTGATAGCACCATTTACAGATAACAAGTTTTCACACAGGAATACAACATCATGTTATCCGTCCAACACCAAACTTCAGGTACTTTACAGATAACAGGTTTTCCCTATTTTTTTAAAGCTACAGGTCAACCAGGCATGACAAGGCATCAACTTTTCTAGTTCTTCTTACTTCAGTGATGTTTCATCTTGATGGGAAGAAAATAGTGGAACCAACAAAAAGCCCTCTTCACATGGTTCGATTGAAGCACAGTCAAACTTCGACCAAGAATTATGTAAGCAGTAGACTTAGTCTAACTCCCACAAAACAAGATGGAAGATCTTCAGAGCACAAAACCACGATGGAAATGCCTCAGCAGAACTTTCCTACCAGTTTTTCTCCTCCACTGCCACCACCGCTTCTTCTATAACCACCACCACCGCAGAGTTGGTAGAGCTAAAGATGGCCCAACCTTAGAATACCTGGCACCATAGAAAATCAGTGCATCTACTCTGCAGATGCACCTTTCCTTGCATATGAACCCCTAACCCTATCTTCCACAAGGGTGTGGAGACAGGCCCAACATTCCTCGCCTGTTAAGACGAAGACATAAAATCTACACTTAATCTTCCTTAGCTTCAACCGCTTCCTCTCCCGACAAGCCTCGATACATCGGGGGAACAGGCGCTGGGATCGCCATTTCCAAGAAAAAGGTTACCAAGGTACTCTTTATATAACCCTAACTTTATTGTGCTGGTACGTTTTCCTAAGTGTCATCATTTATTATGGATGCGACTATTCAAATGCAAACCGTCACATACATCCACATCATCATTTAATACCATCACTTCCTAATATCACGTAACTTCCACCCAGTCAAACGCCTTCATTGCTCCGTTAAAAAATTATAATTTTTTATATAGACTTTCTCAACCAAAGCCACTCGTGACTTCAGTTGCGAGAGGGCGATTGTAAGGACTTATTCCTCGACCTCACTCATAATTGAGCTCACTCAGTTTGATTTACTTTCATCTCAGGCTCACGCAATTTAAGCACACAATACTTCAGTCAAACATTCTAACCAGCCTCACGAACTTCTTAAGAAACGACATCGGGCTAAACCCGGAAAATAGTATTTAATCTAAGACATCTGTCTTCCACGAACTTGTCAGTTATGCAGTCAACCGCCACTAACCACATTATTTGGAAGACGTGCTCCAGCGCGACGAAGAGCTATGGGGAAAGCCTATAAAAAGGAGAAGTTCTAAAAGAGACAGGGACCAGAAAAATTGCCTAAACTTCTTATTTACGAGATCAAAGGCATTTCTATATTTTAGAGATCACTTGTAATAAAGATTTCTACTCAAAGCTATAAAGAGACTTTTGCAAAAATCCTCCCTACGAGGTCGTGGTTTTTTACCTATTTAGAGGTTTTCCATGCTAAAAACACCTGTTTTAATTTCTTACTTTCCATTATCATATTGTTACAGGATCATTGGTGTTATAGCTAATTCCTAATCGTATTGAGCTACGGAATTTGGCCATTACACCAGTAAGTATTAGAAAATGGCCAATGTTATTTAAAGCTGGACTTGTGTCGTTGTTGCCAAAGCCTACAGACTCTTTGTCTAGCAAAACAAGGAATAGGCAGACAAAGAAGAGAGGAGCTAAGGTCAACTCTTCGAAGTCTGCTACCTTAGAGAGTAGTCAGGTCGAGACTCCTTTGAAGAAGAAAAAAGTAAATTGTATTCCTCCTCCTGCAGTTAATGCAGTGGAGGATGAAATTGTGGATTCGAGCAAGAAGGATGAGCTTATCATTGTCGAAAAGAAGATGAGGTTTGCTGCTCAAGAAGGCTCTCATGAGTTGGATGCAGCAGTAAGTCTGGAGTTGTATAGAGTAATGGTAATACTATGATTTGTCGCATGTATTTGAAATGCTCGAATATGAATTAATTATCTTGTCGTGTAGGTTATACGCATGCTCAGAGGTATTTGCCTGGGTTTTGAGGATGGGGAGGTGGATCTTAAAGAGTGGGTTACTCATCTCGAGAAAGATTTGGCAAGGGAGCGAACTCACCTTGCAAAAGAAAAGGAGCGTTCGAGATTAGAGGTGAAGTATTTAAAGGATACATTCCAAATAACCATGGACCAGCTCAAGGATAAGTCTAGAAAGAATGTAGAGGAGGTGATTGTTGCTCGTACCAATCTTGGGCTAAAAATCTATGAGGTCGGTTACTCTGGGGAGGATGCCCAAGCTATAATAGAAGGACAATTTGTGGAGGTGGAGGAGCTCAATAAAGAGGATGACCCTGAGGCTGGTCGTATTCCTTCCCATGACACTGTGAAAGGTTTGGATGAGGTATCTGCTAGGACAAAGTTTGAGAATCGGGGGGAGGACGACAAGGTAGAGTAGAACTGTAGTGATGTTTTTTGTAGAATGAGATTATTTGTTGTATGGAATATATTTGAAATACATTAAGGATCAGTCTATGATGTTTGATGTATACATATTTATTTGTAGGAGCTTAAAGACTTGCAGCTCATAATTGAGGATTTAGAGAAAGAGCTCGCTAAGGAGAAAAATTCTTCAGCAGCTCTGTTGACTGTACGCGCGGAGTTTTAGATTAGAAAATATAAAGGATGTAGCAAAAGTATTTGACTTGATTTATATGCAGCGTGTTAGGATTGGAATATAAGAGAATAGAGAAAAGTGGGGAACGAGGAAAGATCGGAGTAGGTCGAAGATCGAAACCTTCCTAACTTTCTATATAGAAAATTATACCATAAGTAAACCAAGAATTATGTAATCAACTCTCTCTTTATAAGCTGAGATAAATAGTGAAAGTGTTAAAAAAATGTGTACCTTGAAATATGAGAGAATGTCAACGGTTTATCTGATTTTGAGATGTAGAGCTTATTGCCACCATAGCAAGAAAACTTCATAGCACGAAGGCTAAGTATCATCTCATTGATGTGTGTATAATATATATGTAACTGATTGTTAGATATGTGGGTAATGCAAGTAAACTGTGGTATATCGATCTGTTTATATGAGAAATATAACTTGTTTTCAATGTTTTGAGCTTGAAATTGAATTTCTGTGCAGGCCAAGCTAGATGCCGCACGAATTCATAAGGAAGATGTGCTGAGATGAAATTACGAGTTTAAAAATGATTGAGATAAGATCGAGCAGATATTTAAAGAGAGCGCAAATCAGTATGTAAAAGTGGAGCTCAAGTTGACTAAGTCAGAAAAGATGGTTAGCGAACTAAGCTAGAAGATCGTAAATAAGGAAGTGGATTTAGGGAGAGTTCAAGGTGAGCTAGTTAGTTCTCAACATGAGGTTAAGAAGTTGAATGGCATTGCAGAGTGTTTGAAGGTGAAGGGTAAAGATGCGGATGTTGCATAATATCGCATTAGATCGTTAGAGGCGGAAGTGTTGCAGCTAACAGGGTATGTTAATAATTTGAGGGAAGAATTGAGGAAGGAGGGAAAAGTATTAAGAGCGCGAGCTGATTTGTTGTGTGCAGAAAGTGATGTAGAGAAGCTGAGTGAGACCGTAAAGATAAAAGAGGTTAGTCTCCGGTGTGCGCAAAATCAATGTGATAAACTTAATGAACGAGTAGAGAAGCTGAAGGTTGACTTGTCAAGTTCATGTGGCAGTAAGGCGGAGGTTATAAAGAGATCAAAGAAGAAATAGAGGGATGTCAAAATTGTTAATGTAAATGATGAATTGGTTTGTGCCCAGTCTCAAATCAAAGAATTGGAGGCAGATTTGGTTTATGTTCGAGTTGCTGTAAGGAAAGCTAATGAGCGAGCTAGAGAGAATGGGGATAGGTGGGACATTTCCTGAATTAAAGAAAAAGAGTTGGAAGAAGCTCTCAAGAAAAAAGATAAAATGTTAAAGAATTCCTTTTTCCAGGGGAAGTAATGTAGATGAGGCTTTACAAAAAAAGGATGAGGAGTTACTGGTGTTATGAAGGAATGTACAGGAGTTAATTGATAATAAAGAGAAAAACAAGGTTGAACAATGTAGATTATTAGAACTGACAGAGTCATTGATTAGTATCATATCAGATCTGGAGGGACGTTTGGAGCGAGCCAAGATTCGCTACGTAAAGTTAAATAATTTTTTTTTGTATACATAGTAGTTTTGCTAACCTGGCCGTACATAATCAATATAGACTTTCCACGGATGAAGTGCACTCATAGGAGATGATGTCAATAATTGCTTATTTTGTGGTGGAAGTGAAGAGGCTTGAGTTTGAAGGGGAAACGTTGCATAATTGTCAGGTGTTGAAAGGCTGTATCTGTTAGACTGAAGTAGATCAAGATAATTTTCTGAATGCTATAGAAACTGGAATTGTCCCCATTACTGCAGAGCAAGTAGAGAGAGGAAGAAAGATTGTTGTTGCTCGAGTACAAAACTTTATGGCTTCATGAGCTTCGATTGTAGGAGAAGGTTCATCTACTTTGCCGCAAGAAAAATCTGTGTAAATAAGTAAATTGTTTTTGCTTCCGTATTGTAGATGTAGACAGATAAAAGCTAGTTTTACCTTTGCCTTATCCTGAGTCTTAGAGATAGTAGAGATCATTGATTGAAAGCTAGTATTACCTTTTTCTTTAATCTTTGATATTTGTGTATATATATGATTGTAGAGTAATGTGTGCGATTGAAGACTAGTATGACATATGCCTTAATCATTAAAATTTTGTAGATGATAGATGTGTATCGATTGAAAGCTAGTGTTACATTTGCTTTAATCTTTAATATTTATTAAATACTACATGTACGGTTGTAGAGAATAATGTGGGAAAAAACTTGAAAATTTTCATTGAGTAGAAAAGAATGTACACTGTTGGAGATCATAATCTCACTTTTGGAATGTAAAGAATGATAATAGATGTATCTTGTACTTGGAAACTAAGGATTTAGTGATAGTATCATTTCAATCTTCTAGTATTCCAAGGGCTTGGTATTCTGACGCATTTCTTTATCATAAGGTAGTAGGATCCAAGTCCAGTTCATCCTACAACCTGAAACGGACCTTCCCAATTCTTTACGAGCTTCTTGACGTTTAACTCTTTTATGCTTTTGGAGATCTTTCAGAGGACTAGATTATCAAATTGTAACTCACAACTTCGGACTCTTCTGCTGTGCGAACTAGCTAGCATCTAATGATATCGACCTAGGTTAGCAACAACTCGATCCAGGGTTTCATCAATCCAGTTCATACTACAGGCTAGTTTGAATTCATTTTTCTCATCTGTTAGCCCATGATCTTTGACAGGATGGTGAAATTCTGTTAGAATGACGGCTTCAGTTCCATAAGCCAGGAGGAAGGGGGAACATCATGTTGATTGTCGTGGTGTAGTACGATATGCCCATAAGATATGAGGCAGTCCCTTATCCAATTTCCTTTTTTTTTTCTTCTAACTTGAGTTGTTTTTTAATTCCACCCACTATTATCTTATTTGTGATTTCAGCCTGCCCATTTCCTTGGGGGTAGAATAGATTGGATGGGGAATGAATGATGTTGTGTTTCTTGAAAAAAACAACTATTTTCTCTTTAACGATGTGTGGCCCGTTATCGATCCGAATCAGGTGGGGGAAACCAAATCTTATGATGATATGCTTCCAGATAAATGAGATGACTTCTTTTTCACGAGTTTGACAAAGGGAAACTGCTTCTACCTATTTTGTAAAGTAATTTGTTGCAACGAGTAAGAACTTTATGTGACCTGGTGTGTTTGGAAATTCTCCCACTAGATCGAGTGCCTACCTCTTGAAATGCCATAATACCTTACTGGCATGAAACTCGAGTGCAAGCGCTCGTATCTAATGACATGTCTCTGAAATGCATTGCATTTCTGTGAGTACTCTTCTGCTTACTTTTGCATCCTTGGCCAGAAGACTCCTTGTATAATTGCTCTGTTAGTAAGGGATCATCATGCTGCATGGCAGCCATATGTTCCTTCATGTAATTTTTTAAAGAGGCACTTGAGATAGGGCCCCATCACTAATCTTCGATATAAATGGCCTTTCTGAACTATATAACGCTTAGAGTTTTCAATCAATTGTCTATGTTCTTTTGGATTTTCTGGAAGTAACTCATCATACACATTCTTTGGGCTAAGGTATGCGAGGAAAGGTTTCCTCCAATTGTCATCCTCTTCTTCATTTCCCCCAGTGTTGATCGCACATATTTAAGGGAGATCAATGCTGGGGGCTGAGATTACTTCAATCTGGAGGTATCTTGCTTCTGTACCCATGACCCTGGCAAAGTAAGCCAAGGAATCGCCGTATGATTTTTCTCCTCGAGGTAAATAGTCGAGAGTAGCTTTAGTGAATCTGCTTATCCTATCAGTAATGAGGGCTGCATAGTCAACCATCTTGCCATTCTTCTTGTATTGCTCAGAGTAATGATGAACTATTAGTAAGGAATCTGTATAGACTGATAGTTTAGGAACTCTAATTTCTAGTGCTAAATCGAGCCCATAGACCAAGGCTTCGTACTCTATGACATTGTTGGAGGCTTCAAAATTGAGGCGTATGGACTTCTCAATTCTATCATTTGAAAGAGTAATTAGTATGGTTCCGATCCCTGACCCTGCGGGTCATGCTGATCCATATGTAAGAAGTCTTCATCCATTTCGTATAACCAATTTAGCTCATTCGTTAAAGGGCTTGGTAGGTGGATCTTCTACGAGTTCATCTGTGAGATCAGGATCGTACTCTTCCCAATCTGGATCTTCTACTAGGAAGTTTACTAGAAAATTAGCCACTGCTTGGCCTTTTTCTAAAGTTCTCTATTTGAATTTGATATCGTGTTTACCCAAACTGACTGACCATTGTTGCACTCCTCTTAATTTCTCCTTATCTGATAAAACTTCCTAAAGTGGGTAGTTCATCATGACTTTGACTGAATGAGCTTGAAAATAGTGTTTGAGCTTCTGTGAAGTATAAACAAGGGTTAGAAGGAGTCGCTTGATCTTGGAATATCTTATTTCTGTTGGAGTGAGGGTTTTGCTAATGAAATACACAAATTTCTCAATCTTTCCTTTGAGTCAAATGAGAACCGAGCTGAGAGAGTTATCTGAGGTAGATGATCAATTCCTCATTGTCTACTGGGGTACTCATTACAGAAGATTTCCCAAGATTGACTTTGAGTTCTTGAAAAGATGTTTTACATTATTCTGTCTATTCGATCTCTTCGTTTGGTCAAATTTTGCTTCTTTTGGTACATCCTTGAAATAACAAGAATAACCATCGATATCAATCTGATGACTTACAAACGAATCTATTAATAGCTACAATCTGGCCAGCGAGCTTCTGTACCTCTTTCTTGGTTTTTTGAGACAACATGTTGAGTAAAGCTTGAATATGATCTGGATCAGCTTCGATCCTCTTTTTGCTAATGAAATGTCTCAGGAATTTGCTCGAGTACACTCCGAATCGACATTTATCGGTATTAAGCTTCATCCGGTATGATTGTAAAATATGAAAGACTGTACTGAGATCTGTGATATGATCCTTCTTCTATAAGCTTTTGTAAAGCAGATCATCGATGTATACTTCAACAATTTTCCCTGAGTATGCTTTGAGCATAGTTGTCATTAGCCGTTGACAAGTTGTGTCAGCATTCTTTAGTCTGAAAGGCATGAATTTATAATAATAGAGCCCTCTTTCAGTAATAAAAGTGGCATTTTCTGATCTTCGTCTAAAAGGGGTATCTGGTTGTATCCCGAAGTAGCATCCATCATAAATAGTACCTCGTGACCTACTGTAGAATCAAGAATTTGATGAATGATTGGAGGAGGAAAGCTGTCTTTTGGCGTGTGTTTGTTTAGATTAGTAAAATCTATGCAAACTCGGACTTTTCTATTCTTATTTGGAACTACGACAATGTTGGAGATCCAATCTGGGTACTTTTCTTCTTGAAGAATTTGACTTTGATCAACTTATTGATTTTATTATTGACTTCATCTCTGAGAAGGGATGATATCCTTCTCTATTTCTGTTTGACTGCCGTGGCTTTGTTGTTGATGCTCAATTTGTGACACGCTTTAGTTGGGTCGGCTCCTGGCATTTTTTTGAAAGTCCAAGAAAAAATATCTCAATTCATTTGTAAAAAATGTATTAAAGTGTCCTTCTCTTATTGGACCATCTTGGTTCTAATATAAGTACCTCGGCTATGCCAATCAATGTCAATGTACTCTGCATGTTCTTCTGTTAAAGGTTAATCATCGGTGTGGCCAACTTTATATAATTTCTATGCAGCAAATCTGTTGGATGTGCCTAGTATGGCAGAGACGGTAATTTTGTAAGCTCGTGAGAGCTTTTGACTGCCTTTGAGTTCATAGATGTCACCGTTGTGTTTGAAATGAAGTGTTTAACGGTATGTGGATGCGATTTCTTCCATGTTGTATATCCAACAGCGGCCCATGATCCCCAGGTAACAAAATTTGGTATTAATGGCGCATAATACAATGTCGATAGTAGTGGGTCCAGCGGTAATGGGCAGGATGATATTTCCTATTCATTCCTCTTTAGATCCATTAAATCCACTGATAACGATGTTACTTGGTATAACTTGATCTACCAATCCCATTTGCTCGATTGTGCTCTGAAAAAAGATTTTAATACAGCTGTCGGTATCGATCATAATGGTATGCATAACGAATTTCTTCATCTTAAGCATAATAACCAGAGCCTCATGATGTAGAAACTTGACATAACTGATATCACAATCTTTAAATAAAATCCCAGCTCGTCGATTACTTGATTCAGGAAGGAGTTTAGATTCTTTATCATGAACTGTGAGGTCGTAGCATTCCGTTAACCTCCCCCCCTTGAATCTGGTAGAGTTATTGATTTGATGGATTTTGATCATGTTGCTGTGGTACTGTAGTAGCATATTTATCAGGTTCGACATGAATAAGTCAGCATAATATAGTCGAAGACAGCCCAACATTCGAGAAGATGCCAGGTCTACAATCACGAGTTCTCGACCTACTAAAAGTAGCCATTGTGCGTGGTCAAAGAAAGTCGTAGGAGATTCGCGAAGTTCACCCACTACCTCCAAAATAGGAAATTGTTTTTCTTTTAGTAAACTACTTGTATCTACTATAAATAAATTTAGATCTGGAACTTTACTATTCATTCATATACTATTACACAACAAACAGTAATAACTAGCAACCTATTAAATTTTACATCAAAATCCTCCTTGAGGTCATGGTTTTTCTCAGCCTTTACTAAGTTTCTAAGTAAAATCTTATTTGTTTAAACTTATTATTGCACCATCCATACTAAAAGTAATGTTAAAAATTATCTTCCTTGAGGTCGTGGTTTTTCTCAGCCTTTACTGAGTTTCCACGTAAAATCTTATTTGTTTAAGTTTATTATTGCACCATCCATACTAAAAGTATTGTCAAAAATTATCCTCCTAGAAAACACACTATTACAATTAGTGTCGTTTTTGGGAAAATTACACTTTTCTTTACCTCCTCTGATCTAAAAATAATCCGATGATAAACATGAATCTCCGAAGCCATTCTAGTACGCTGAGGAATCATGAGATCAACCCGATATCGAAAACAGTGAATCCACGCCCAGGCTTGAAGATCAGTGAATCCACGCCCAGGCTCTTTAAGTTGAGAGATGTGGAAGGAGAAAGGCCTTGGACCAACAAAGCTGGATATATCAGAAAGAAATGGAGAATTAACAAAGAATTCATGATCGGCTTACTGGCCGACAAGTGTTGCCTCCTCAGGCCCGAAGTGATCATCGCTTCAGGGTGACCCGAAGGGAGAACCATCCAAGAGAAGATCGAGTACGGACTTCTCGATCCATATTCATAAATCCATACAGGGTTTTTCAACATTTTGGACTTACATCCTCAACATCGACAACCCAAGGAAGTCAACGTATGCGTAAACAAACCCTACCACCAATGGAAAGACGAGATATCAGTGACCGATTAGGACCTGAAAGACAAGGGGACTTTGATCCACAGGTTACAACCATACCAATTCCTCTACCACAATTCATTACCTTGGAAACCCTAAATAATATAATCCAAGCCATAAACTCAACCCAGGTCGAAGGTCTGATCTCGATAGAATCAAATTAAATCCTATCTTTCCTTACCTCGAAGTTATACCCATTCCAAATAATTTCTACATGCCAAAATTTATTTTGTATACAGGCCTCACTGACCCTCTCACCCACATCTGACACTTTAAAGCCATAGTTGGATTGTACTCCAAACTCGACCACATGTTATGCAAATTATTCAATATGAGCCTGAAAGAGGAACCGCTCCGATAGTTCTATACTATTCCTGAAGGCTCCATCACTACATTCAGCCAGTTACAATGCCTTAACGAGTCGAATTATGCTAATGCTAAGAAGCGAGAGATAACTGTGGATTCATTGTTCTTCTTTAAGTAGGGTATGAAAGAGACACTAACATGATTTTACAAGAGATTCTTACAGGAAACACGAAAAATTGGGAACTCGGATCCCATGATTGTCGTTCCAGCATTCACCTCAGTTCTGCATATAAACTCTAAAGTTTGAGAAGAGCGTACCTTACACAAGCCCAAAATGGTGACAGAGATGATTGATGTTGTTAATAACTACATTAACTTATTACGATCCAAGAAGGATAAGATGAAAAACTCCCCTGTCATCTATTCTCGTTAAACATTTTCATCTCCACCCCAAAAATTAACCAATACTGAAGCACCCAAGCAATGCGAAAGAAACACCGACAACGCTAAAAGAAGAGATGGAAGGCCAGACAGACCTGTCCTAGTTCTACCTCCAATGATAAAAACTCTCTCTGCTATCTTACCAACGATAAAGGGAAATGAGTTCTATCGGGCAGCACAAGCAATTCATGATATCCCCAACAAACCTTTATGTCAGTATCATAACGTGCATATCTACGAAACTGATAACTGTTACTCTCTCATTCAAATTTTTCATCGCATTCTATAGCTGGAAGACTTCATAATTATGTAGAAAACATTCAAAAGTTCCTCAAATAAGAAACTAAAAATAAAGACGTTGATCAAGAGCAAGGCCAAGGGAAAGCTCGCCATCTTTACATGATCAAGATTGAGAAAGGAAAGAATAGAAAACAAGATGATCGAATTACATCTTGTTGCAAAATGACATCCTCAGACAAATTAGTAAATCTTCTACCCAGCTCGAGCAAATTAAAGCATCCGTACCATATTACCTTTGAAGACTATGATACCAGCCATGTCAAGTACCCTCATGATGACCCTCTGGTCATTATGCTCAAAGTTAAACAAAGCTAGCTATACACATTTCTCGTCGATACAGGAAGCACAAGAGATATTCTATTCAGAAGGGCAATTAAAGTTCTTGGACTCACTCAGTGAAAGCTTTGACAACCACCATCACAGGTTTCAGCGGTTCAAAAGAATTGGCCCAAGAGAAATCACCCTACTAGTTCAAGCGGGATCAAAAACTACTTTCGTTAAATTCGTGGTCATCGATGCCGAGGCAAAGTCTTTGGGTATTTTAGGGCGAAGTTGGCTACATTCGATTAAGGCAATACCTTCGACATATTATCTGGCATTAAGATTTCCAACGGATCACAGAGTCTAAAAAATCAAAGGCAGCTAAGAAGCTGCACATATGTGCGAGAATACCACAACCAATTCTCACACGGCAAAACTTCTAAAGGCATAACAACTACAACAAGAAGCACAACCTACATTCAAACAATATGATACAAAGGTAGCAGATTCCATTGAACTCGATGGGCCCGGGCATAATACCTTCATCAGCTCCAAGCTATAATCCGATGTAAAAGAAACCATGATTCAGCTTCTAAAGAAAAACATCGATATCTTTGCATGGTATTTCCAAGAGATGCCCGACATGCGATCGAGATAGCAAAGCAGTTGTAAAGAAGCGTTGAAATCTAGCTCCCCACCTTCGCTAAGCCGTAAATGAAGAAATTGATAAAATCCTTCGTGTATGATTTTATTCGAGAAGCAAAATATCCAAAATAGATTTCTAACATAGTGGCAGTCCCAAAGAAAAATGGAAAAATTAGAGTTTGTGTTAATTTCATAGAACCCAACAAGTTTATACCCAAATATAACTTCCCTCTCCCCCTGATCCCACAACTCCTCGACTCTGTAGCAGGGCAAGAACTTCTTTCAATGATAGATGTAGCCTCTGGTTACAATCAGGTTCCTCTAGCCAAAGAAGATCAAAAAAAGAGAACTTTTGTCACAGAAGGAAGTCTCTACTGCTATACAGTGATGCATTTTAGATTAAAGAATACAAGAGCCACTTACCAACGGCTTGTCTCTAAAATGTTCAAAGAACATTTAGGTAAAATCATGGAAGTATACATCGATGATATGATCTCTAAAAGCTTGAAGCGTGAAGATCACTGCAACAACCTTCTAACCATCTTTGATATCCTTCGTACCTACCAGATGAAACTTAACCCAGAAAAATGATAATTTGGTGTCGCATCTGGTAAATTTATGGGACACCTGGTTAGTAAAAGGGGAATTGAAATCGATTCAGCATAAATCAAGGCACTCATGGCAATGCCATCTCTTCGAACAAAAAAAAGATGTACATAAATTTGTTAGGAAGATTGACAGGTTCATCTCCAAGTCATCTGATTAATACAAACTTCTTTACCTCCTTATTCGTGGAAATCTAATTCCACTATCCAAAAAATAGCCCAAGGAAATCGCTTGGACTCCTGACTGTGAATTGTCTTTCCAAGATCTTAAAAGATACTTGGGGCGTCCTCCTATAATGAGTACTCCAGTTAATGATGAAATACTGACAATGTACTTATCAACAACTGATGATTCTATTAGCTTTGTCCTTATTCGAGAAGACGAAGGTGTAGAAAAACTAATCTACTTTATTAGCAAAACTATCATGCCTGATGAGAAAAAATATACAACAATCGAAAAATAACTACTAGCCTTAGTCTACAGCTCTCAGAAACTTTGACCATATTTCTAAGCTCATCCCATCAAAATTATTACTAAATATCCTCTCAAACTTGTACTATCTAAAAAAGAAAAATCTCGAAGAGTTCAATAATGGTCTGTATTCCTCGGCGAATATGAGATCTTCTTTAAGCCTTAGATATCTATCAAAGGACAAGCAATAGATGATTTCTTGGCAGATTTTCCAATCAAAAACCCTGATTGGGAAGAACTCATAGAAATATTGATTGATAACTCAATTATAGAGCCAAATGAATGGTCATGAAGCACAAAATGTCGACTCTTTACAAACGGATCTACTGAACCACGGAGATCAGAAATCGGCATCGTTCTCATTACACCATCTAATCATCGCATCGAGAAAGATATTAAACTTAAATTCTATGCCACCAACAATAAAACAAAATATAAAGTTATCCTTCATGGACTCGATCTTGCTATAACACTTGGAGTGGAAGAAATAAATGTATAAGTTGACTCCTTACTCGTCGCCAATCATTACAATAAGACATTCAAGACATCAGGCAAGATAGTTGATTATGCAGCCTTGGCTGAAGAAATAATGAACATATTCAAATCAGCAACAATCTCTTACCTCCCTTAAGCCAAAAATTATCACGCTAACACGTTAGCATACATTGTTGTAATGCTCGAAGATGATGAAAAGAAAACTTTGGGTATTGAGGTTATCGAACATACCAGTCTCGATATAAGCTATACGATGCAAATCACTACTACCAAAGATGAGGATGAAGACGATTGGAGAAAACCTTTTTATGAATACCTCAATTCTAACATCCTCCAAAGTAACAAAGAAGATGACCGATCACTCTTGGACAAATACCCAAGATTTATAGTTCAAGATAAAATCCTCTATCACATTACAGGAGGAGGACCTCTTATTGAATACATCTCTTAGAATATGGCCCAAATAAAAATTAAAGAACTTCACGAAGGGATCTGCGCAGCTAACATTTTAGGACGATCATTGACCCAGCGGGAATTTACTCAAGGGTTATACTTTCCAAAGATGTGATAAGACTGTGAAGACTTTGTTCGCAGGTGTTACAAATGCCAAATCTATGCTTAATACATCAAAAGCCCAGCACTCGACTTGCATATAAGAAATGTCCTCTGGCCATTCAAAAGATGGGGGATCAATATCATTGGACTTTTCCACCCAACGTCGGGAAATCAAAATTTATTCTTGTGGCCATTGACTACTTCAGCAAATGGGTCGAAGTAGTTCCCCTATGTCACATTGATGAAAATGAAGTCATTAAGTTTCTTTGGGGGCACATCATAACCAGATTTTGCTGCCCCCACATGACACAATCAGATAATGGCAAACAATTCATCAGTAACAAAGTTATTAGTTTCCTCCACAAATACAAAATTCAACTATCTACTTCGACACCATACTACCCACAGGGTAACAGACAAGCTGAAGCCATTAACAAAAGCATCAAATCAGGACTACGCAAACGCCTAGACGAAAAGAAAAGCAGATGGGTTGATGAATTACTAAGAATTTTATGGGCATACCAGACAACTCTTCAAACATCTACAGGCTATACTCTATTTATAATGGCCTTCAGTACTGAAGCTGTCATACCTTCAGATCTCGATCTACCTAGTAGTCGAAGAAAAATTACAGATGAAGACAATGAGCTTGGTCTCCTCTACAACCTCAACTGGATTGAAGAAACTCGAAACAAAGTTATTGCGAACTTGAGACGATACCATGACACACTCAAGAAAGCATACAACAAAAAGGTTCGAACGAAAATTTGGTATTGGAGGCCTTATCTTTCGACAAATTCAGAATAGTACTCGATCTAAGAATTCTGGAAAATTGTTAGAAAATTGGGAAGGGCCATATATTGTCAGTGGCAAAACTGATAGTGGGACTTACAGGCTAATGACTGAAGACAAAATACTGCTTAAATATTCATGGAATACAACCCAACTAAAAATATTTTACAGATGACAACTGTAATCGTTTTGCCGATTCCAATACAACTATCTTTACTTTCTATTACATCTTTACTATCTCTACATTCATCTTTACTATCTTTACTTAGTCCTCGATCCATACTTGATAAGTATGCATCAAAACTAGCAAACATCTTTACTATCTTTACTTAGTCTCGATCCTTACTTGATATGTATGCCTCAAAACTAACAAACATCTTTACTATCTTTACTTAGTCTCGATCCATACTTGATAAGTATGCATCAAAACTAACATTTAATTCTTTGACAAACACTATCCAATTACAGGATAATGTTGTTTGCATTCATTACTTATCGAACAAAACATGTTTTTAATCCAAACCTAGATATCCCTTTGAGGACCAACATCTGGTAATCATTCCAGATACTTGCCATTACATGGCCATCTTTTAATCACCATGAATACTTGCTTCAAAGCAATACTCTGCTACTATATGCATTCGTATTTCACACTATCAATCTTGTCGAATATCAACACTTAGCATTGTAATGACCAAATTCCGTAGCTCGATATGATTAGGAATTAGCTATCACACCAATGATCCTGTTACAATATGATAATGAAAAGTAAGAAATTGAAATATGTGTTTTAAGCGTAGAAAACCTCTGAATAGGTAAAAAACTACGACCTCGTGTGAAGGATTTTTGTAAAAGTTTATTTATAGCTTTGAGTGAATATCTTTATTACAAGTGATCTCTAGAATATATAAATGCATTTGATCTAGTAAATAAGAAGTTTGAGTAATTTTTCTGGTCCCTGTCTCTTCTAGAACTTATCTTTTTTATAGATTTTTCCCACAGCTCTTCGTCGTGCTGGAGCACATCTCCCGAATAATATGGTTAGTGGCGGTTGACTGAATAACTGACAAGTTCGTAGGAGACAGGTGTCTTTGACTGAATAATGTTTCCCGGGTTTAGCTCGATATAGTGTCTTATGTGGTTTGTGAGGTTGGTTAGAATGTTTGACTGAGATGTTGTGTGCTGACATTGCATGAACCTGAGATGGAGGTAATTCAAACTAAGTGAGCTCGATTATGAGTGAGGTCGAGGAATAAGCCCCTACAATTACCCCCTCGCAACCAAAGTCACGGGTGGCTTTTGTTGAGGAAGAACATGTAAAAATTTATAATCACGAAACGGAGCAATGATGGCGCTTTGACTGGGTATTAAATGAAGGTGCGGATATATGTGACGGTTTGAGTTTGAATAGTCGCGTCCTTAATTAATGACAACGCTTGGGAAAATGTACCTACATAATAAAGTTAGGGTTATATAAAGAGTACCTTTACCACCTTGTTTGGGTAAATTATTGCATGCGTAACGCTATCTGAAATGTTGAAAACACGGAGTATGGTTCTTGAAGAGAGAATTGCGTTTGAAGCGCAGCGGTTGAAGTTAAAGTATATTGGTGATCATTCTCTGGAAATGGCGATCCCTGCACCTGTTCCTCCGACGTATCAAGGCTTATCGGGAGAGGAAGCAGTTGAAGCTGAGGAAGATTTATATTGGAAGTGGAAATTTCATGTCTTCGTCCTGACGGACGAGGAACATTGGGCCTGTCTCCACACCCTTACGGAAGACAGGGTTAGGGGTTCATATGCAGGGAAAGGTATATCTGCAGGGAAGATGCACTAATTTTTTGTGGTGTCAGGGATTCTAAGGCCGGGCCCTCTTCATCTCTACCAACTCTACGGTGGTAGTGTTTATAGAAGAGACGGTGATGGCAGTGGAGGAGGAAAACTGGTAGGAAGATTCTGCTGAGGCATTTCTATCATGGTTTTGTGCTCTGAAGATCTTCCCATCTTGTTTTGTGGGAGCACACTAAGTCTCTGCTCACATAATCCTCGTCTGGAGTTTAATTGTGCTTCATTCGAGCCATGTGAGGAGGGTTTTTTGTTGGTTCTACTACTTTCTTCGCGTCAGGGTGAAACATCGCTGAAGTAAGAATAACTAGAAAAGTTGATGCCCCGTTGTGCTTGGTCGACCTGTAGCTTTGAACTAACAGGGAAAACTTGTTATCTGTAAAGTACCTGAAGTTTGGTGCCGGACGGAAAATATGATGTTGGATTCCTGAGTGAAAACTTGTTATCTGTAAATCATGCTATGAATAATATGAATAAAAATAGATTCTCACACATTTTGTGTATAGAACCTTTCTTGATTCGATCTGAAATGCGTTAGTTAAATAACTTTTTGATAAGTGCTGAAACAACTTTCGAACTGCGATGAATATAAGATCTATGCTTTAACAGGAAATAAAATAGGAATTGTAGAAATATGCTAATTCTAGTTGTTTTAAGGTCGGTAGAGATACTATGCATAAGGTTTATTGTACTACTGAGGGGATAAGTTATAATAAGTGAGTCCAAGATCTTGGGTTTCTGCTACGCGATACTAGGTAACAACTGAGTGAAAGAAGTAAGTGATTGGGAAATTTTATAAATTATGATAGGATGACCTGCGAAAGCTCAGGGGAAGGTTAGGATGGTACAGACTCGATCTCAGAGGATTCGGCATGCTGCTGAAGGTCGACTGGCCATAAAAACTGCTGAGGTGCGGGAGAGAATTTTTGGCTCGCTCGGTTATGATGCTGAGTTACCGATAAGGGTGTGCCAGCTCGAAGGGTTAGATATCAGGAATAAAGAACTTGAGTATGCTCGTTACTTCTATGAGTCATTCTTTCGTGTATTCATGAGGGATCCGGTAGAATGACAAAGGGTAGTGGGTTTGATTGCTGAAGTGGAGATCGATTTTGAAGATATGAGGACTGATGAATGATGCATGTTACTAAAGTTTTCAAGATCGTGATGGATACTGTTCAGATATTCTTATGAATAAGCTAAATGCTGGAATGTAATAGAAATAATATAAGTCAATTGGATCCTCAATAGGGGAAATCTGTTTTGAAATTGTTAAGTAAGCAATTTGAATAAATTTGAATACTTGTATGATTTTGAAAATGACGTCAATCACTATAAGTATAATAAACAAGTTTTGTGAAACAAAAATACGTGAGTGCGGAAGCTTCTAGTTTTATTTTGTATAGAAAATAATATAGAGCTCTGATATCTCACAGTGCAAATCATCATGAGTGAGGGGACATTGTGAAAAGATATGGAAAGAGAGTAATGAAACACGTTAATAAATGGGGAGAGTTGTTATGATGGAAAGGTGGTTTTATTGAAAAGGTATAAGGCGTCTGACATGGAGAGTGGAAAGGACACCTTGGTTCTAGAATCGAGGACAGTTCGTGCGAGGGGCAATAAATGCCAGCCGCATGAGAGAGAAAAGATTAATAGTTCTTCTTCATCTCCAAACAATCGTTTTACCATACAAGACTTGGAGAGCAATCAGAGAGAAAGGCGAAAGATCAAGGGAATAAATCAAGAGTTTTCTGAAGACGATAAACGGCTAAAGAGGGCAAAAGGTTTGGGATCCCGTAGGTGGGAATATAGTAGTGTAGTGAGGAGAAGGCTTGACTCTTCAGTCGATTCGTATCCGGATACCGAAGGTTAGCAAAGATATGTTTACAATATTCTTTGAAATTCTATAGTATAAATATATGCGTTATGCATAACTTTTAATCAGAGATATATGTTTGAGTATATAGATATATATACGTATACATAGATCGGAGAATGATAAATACTTTAACCTGTGTGTAGGTCGAGTGTGAGAGGCATCTGTGTAGGTCAAAATAATTCTGTAGAGTCTGATTAAGGTGGGTAGGTCATCTGTTAATTAGGTTTCGACCTCTGGTAGGACGAACGAGTTTAATAACGAAGGGGAGGGAGGATTGGAGCAATTTCTGGGTTTCCCTGGTCGGTTGGTGTCTTATCCTTCGGGTTTTGATGCTTTCAGAGAATTTTGTAAAGCCAAGGGGGCTATAGGAGGTAAGTGGGGTAAATGTGTAGAGTTTGTCGGTAGGCAGATTAGGGGTTGTACAGTAGCGGAGGGCGTGAAATATTTTTTCCTTTTGGCAGATTTGGAAGCTAAAAAATGAGATAGGGGTATAGACGAATCGATCTCATTAGAGTATTTCGATGGAGATATCCGGAGTGACCTTTCGGAGGGTTTTCTTTGTTACCTATCTCAATTAGAGTATGGGTTGTGCCTCCCCTTCACCAATTTCGCAAAGGGGTAATGAATGCAATTGGGGCATGTCCCATTCAAATGAACGGGAATATGTGGGAGGTCATAACTGTATCTGACCATCTGAATGATAGGTGGGAAAGGGAGAACAAATTGAGGAGGATAACCCCTGAGGACATTCTGTCGTTTTATGGGGTAAAGAATTTTAAGGCCAGTGGGGGGTCGTACTTCTGTGCGAGCGTTACTAGGCGTCGTTTTTTTGATATGAATTCAGCAGGTCGAACATGGAATGACAACATCATATGGGTGAAGGGTAATTGCCTTCAAAGGGTTGACGAGGAATTTATGGACCTCAGATTTAGATCTGTAAAGCAAAGTAAGTAAAAACATGCATAGATAGAATTATCGTTAGTTTCTATGATAAGTATAGTTGATAGAAAAATGTGTTTATTGCAGGTGTGAAGTCTACAGTGGAAAGGAAAGAGTCTCTGTTGGACGAGGTTGTAGAGGAGGGGACCGAACTCGAACTGGTCTTGGGGGAACTCGGCCTTAGTAGAAATAAGAGAGTCGAAAGTAAGTCGAAAAAGTTTGCAAAGGCTTAGTCTGCTAGGTCGATGGCGGGTGTCGACGAAGGAATGAGGCAAACAAGTGGGAACGGGGTTCGAGCTAAAACTCCTGGGTCGGGCAGCTCAGCTCAACCAAAGAGACAGATAAAAAAGGCTATGCCGACCTCTGGTGCCACAGTCAGTGGTGAGGTCGTTCAAGGGAAAAGGAGAAGGGTTGAGCCTTTAGGGAGCTCAGGAGAGAAGGTCGCTGAGGTACGATCTGTTTCAGTGGATGACCTTAAAGAGGTCAAGGAAAGGGCTAAGTTAGTAATTCTTCAAGGGAAGGAAGATACCAGCCAAATGGTAAGTTTATATTATGAGATATAAATGTTTAATATTCTCGAGATAGTAACAGAGCTCGATATGATTTTTATAGGTTGCTCTCCTTGTCGAGGGGATTTGGCTCGGCATAGAAGAACAGGAGTCCGATCTAAAAAAGGCAAAGAGAAAATTGGAGAAAAACTTCGCTCGAGCCAAGACTGGCGCCCTGAAAGAAGTCAAGTAGCTGAAGGCTACTCATGCCATAGCGATCAGCCAGTTACAGATCAAGGCAAAGGCCAATTTAGATGAGGCAGCTGAGGAGCGTGATAGGCTAGGTCGTCACCTGATGCTGAAGGGCTACTCTTAGGAGGAGGTGGAGGCCATTAAGGCTAACACCTATGCCGAGGATGAAGAGGATGAAGTAGGATTACTGGGGGTTGTGGATGGTTTGGATGGTGTCTCCCCTCAAACAGTGCTTGATAACCAGGGGGACGATGTGGAGCTCCATGAAGATGGGAATGAGAAGGTAGGGTAGACGCTTATTTTATGAATATTTGTAAGTTGTAAACTTTTGTGGGGGAAAGGAACTGCTGCATGTTGACTTGTTTATAAATCTTTTGTAGGTAATTAAAGAGATGATTCTCAGGATAAATGACTTAGAATCTAGACTTGCCAGGGAAATAGAGACCTCAAAGGCCCTGTTGTCTGCACAAGCGAAGTTGCAGGTTAGATTTGAAATAGGTTGCTTAATCTTCGTGTTATACCATCGCTAAGTTAAGTAAATAGGGTAGAAATGCATAGCAAAAATCTAACGCTATTAATACTAAGTAGGATATCGAAACTGTGTACCCTGTATGCCGAAAGAGTATTAGTGAAGTGTTCACCTGAGAATGGTCCTTAAATGTTTTAATCTAGAAGTATTCGAGACCCAGACGCCTAGAACCCAACTATTTTCTCAAAATGTTATATGTGTTTGTAGAAATGATACTTTCTTAATCGAACTGTACTAAAACGTCGTTAAATGTCTTAGGTCGAATTGAATGCATCTCGCGCACGTGAGGATCACGCACTTATGTGCAATAAGGAATTTGCAGAGCAGTTCGATAAGATGAAGGAGGCGAATGAGAACTTGGAGGATTAGTTCGTAAAAGTACACTTTAGGCTAGAGAAGTTGAATCAGGCCGTCTCTGATCTGACTCGTCAGGTCGAGGAGAAATATTTTGGGATTAAGCAGGAATTAGAGGATTATTCTGAGGCGACAAAGCGTGTCGAGAATCTTCAACGTCAGGTCGATGCGTTGGCTGCGAAGGGTAAGCAGGCAGATATGGCTCAATATCATATCCAGGCGTTAGAACGAACTGAGGAATTGTGTCGATCTGATCTTAATAGCTGCAGGATCAAGCTGGAGCAAATGAGATAAAAATTTATTAGAAAAGATGTCGAGTTTAGGGTAGCTCGAGAGAACCTATCGGTGTCGGAGGCTGCAGCTGAGCATTTGCAGACAGTCCTCCCTGCCAAAGATATGGAATTCTGATAAATATAGCGCAGGTGTGATGTTTTAAACGAGAGTCGCTCGACTTAAAGCTGAAAGGGATCGTGCCATTGCTCGTGCCAAGAAAACTAAGGTTAGAGAGCGCTCTGGGTGAAGTAGAAATGTGATTAAGGCTCCTCTAGTTCAAGGGGATGTCGTTAGTCTCTTAGATTGTATTAGAGAACTAGAAGGTGATGTATCTCGAATTCAGGGGCATGATCAGAGGGGAAATGTAGACCATAGGGAATGTCAGCATAAGCTGGATGCTACTCTTATCAGGGAAAAAGTTTTGGAGGGGGAGATAAGAGCTAAGGATTCGTTATTGAAGAGAAAGGATGATTTATTGAAGGATCTGTCTGTGAGAGAGGAGCTGGAAGCTAAACTTCGGATATTTCGTGCTCGGATAGTAGAATTACAAGCCACGAACTTGGCTGAGTTGGAGCAGCACATTGCCAAATTGAAAGAATACATCATTCGCCACGATAAGATTGATGAGGATAGAAACGCTTGGAAGGACACTTATGTCAATATAAAGGCGCGTTATGAGAGGCTGAAGGCTAGGTTCGCAAAAGCGGTAATACTTTATGTGTCTCGATCTGATTTGTTAATGGTGATTGTTGCATACTTTGTAGAGGAAGTAAAATGGCTTGAGTTAGAATGAGATACCTTGCTCAAAACTTTGTCAGATAAGGGATGCACCTGTGGAGCTGGGATAGATCTAGGCAATTGTTTGGGCATCATGGAGACCCAATTGGGACCTCGAACTGCTGACTTTGTAGAATGAGGTAGGGTTACTGTGGCCCGCGAACTGAAAGATAGACCTCTTAATGATGTGGGGGAGAGCATTGCTGACACTTCACCGATAGAAAATAATCTTTTGTAATATGATTTTGACCTGAAAATAAGTAAAAATGTTGTAGACACATTGTTATAGATGAAAGCTAGTATGACCATTGCTTTAACATGTGTCTGGCGGGATCTTTGATATATAAAAAAAATTACATTCGTTCTAATCGCAGAAATGTAGAGGGGTTGCTGGACCAAGTGTTAACCTTGACCCAGGCTTATAGAAATGTCGCAGACATATTGAAAGAGATGAAAGCTAGTATGAGATTTGCCTTATCTTATGCCTGGTTGTGTCTTTGATGTGAGGTGAGCTTTTACACTGGTCACAATCGCAGAGCTCTAGAGATTAAGCTGAACCAAGTTGTATGATCGATCCAGCCTACCGTTGTAGACCAAACAAGTTGTAAAAGATGAAGACTAGTATCACCTATGTCTTATCTCTTGCTCAGCTCTTTGAAGTTGAACAAGTTTTTACACTTGCCTTCCTCGCAGATATGTAGAGATTCAGCTGAACCAAGTTGTATGTTCGATCCAACTTACTGGTGTAGACCAAAAAAGTTGTAAAAGATGAAAACTAGTATTACCTATGTCTTATCTCTTGCTTGGCTCTTTAAAGATGGACAAGTTTTTACACTTGCCTCCCTCGTCGATATTTAGAGATTCGGCTGAACCAAGTTGTATTCTCGATACAGCCTACTGGTGTAGACCAAACAAGTTATAAAAGATGAAGACTAGTATTACCTATGCCTTATCTCTTGCTTGGCCCTTTGAAGTTGGACAAGTTTTTACACTTTCCTCCCTCGCAGATATGTAGAGATTCAGCTGAACCAAGTTGTATGCTCGATCCAGCCTACTGATGTAGACCAAACAAGTTGTAAAAGATGAAGAGTAGTATTACCTATGTCTTATCTCTTGCTTGGCTCTTTGAAGTTGGAAAAGTTTTTACACTTGCCTCCCTCACCGATATGTAGAGATTCAACTGAACCAAGTTGTATGCTCAATCCAGCCTACTGGTGTAGACCAAACAAGTTATACAAGATGAAGACTAGTATTACCTATGTCTTATCTCTTGCTTGTTTCTTTGAAGTTGGACAAGTTTTTTACACTTGTCTCCCTCGCCGATATGTAGTGGCAGAAGCTAGCGAATTTCCTCGGTCAAACTTAAAGAATGTGGATTACAAGCTTGTATTATCTATGCTTGAATCTGTAGAATGTGAATGACTGTTTTGTGAAGGGATTGACATGATATATAAAACAAAACTTTCATTGATAAGTTCATAATTTACATTGGATGGAGATAAGAATCTCACTTTTGGAATTGATAACAAACAGTGAAACATGGAAATGGAGTAGTGAGGCGACTAACGATAGTATCTCTTCAGTCGCCTAGTGTTCCAAAGATTCAAAATGGGGATTCCCTCTTCTGTCATGAGATAGTATGATCCCAGGCCTGAGAGACCTGCGATAATGAATGGACCCTCCCTGTTGCCGGCTAATTTTCCAGCGTGAGGCTCTTTGCGATGTTATGAAATTTCTCGTAGGATGAGATCTTTGATTTGGAAGGTGCAACTCCTGACTTGGTTATTGTAAGACCTAGCTAGCATATGATGGTATTGACCTAGGTTAGCGATGGCGCGTTCACTGGTTTTATCTATCATATTGAGGTTGCAAGCCAATTTCAACTCATTTTCCACGTCAGTTAGCGCGTGATCCCGAATTGGATAATGGTATTCAGAAGGAATAACTGTCTCAGTGCCATAAGCAAGGAGGAAGGGGGTACAACCCATAGACTATTAGGGAGTAGTTCGACACGCCCACAGGACGTGGGGTAGTTCGCGAACCCAATTACTTTTTTTCTGTAAGTAAAGCCGTTTCTTGAGTCCATCCACGATGGTTTTGTTGGTGATTTTGGCTTGGCCATTGTCTTGAGATAGTATGGATTTGATGGTGAATGGATGATATTGTGGTGATTTAGAAAGGTTACGACATTTTCTCCCACAAATTGGGGCCCGTTATCGATACAAATTAGGTGGGGGTACCCGAATCGAGTGATTATGTGGTTCCAGATAAAAGAGATGACCTCTTCTTCTCTGGTTCGACATAGTAGAATTGCTTCTACCCATTTTGTAAAGTAATCAGTAGTTGCGAGTAGGTAACAACGATTACCTGGAGATTTAAGGAATTCGCCGACGAGGTCTAATGCCCATCTTTTGAATGGCCAGAAAACCTTACTTGCATGGAGCTCGAGCGTAGTTACGACCTTTTCTCCCACAAATTGGGGCCCGTTATCGATACGAATTAGGTGGGGGGACCCGAATCGAGTGATTATATGGTTCCAGATAAAAGAGATGACCTTTTCTTCTCTGGTTCGACATAGTAGAATTTTTTCTACCCATTTTTTAAAGTAATCGATAGTTGCAAGTAGGTGGCGGCGATTACCTGGAGAGTTAGGGAATTCGTCGATGAGGTTTAGTGCCCATCTTTTGAACGGCCAGAAAACCTTGCTTGCATGGAGCTCGAGCGCAAGGGCACGTATCATATTTCCATGTCTTTGGCAAGTGTCACATCTACGAGAATATTCTTCTGCTTACTTGTGCATGCCGAGCCAGAATACTCCTTGAGTTATAACTCTGTTTGCTAATGACCTACCTACGGCGCGAGAGCCAGAAGTTCGTTCGTGTAATTCGCGAAGCATCTCGTCTACTTTTGATTTCGAGAAGTACTTGAGGTAAGGCCCTGCAACGGATAGACGGTAAAGCATTCCATTATGAGTAATGTAACGTTTCGAGTTGATGATCAGCTATCTACGTTCTTTCGAATCTGTTGGAAGTGGTCCGCTACATTTGTTGTCGACACTGAGGTAATCTAAGAATAGCTTTTGCCAATCATCGTTTTCCCCTTTATCGCCCCCAGTGTTGATCGTGCATACTGATATGTGATCAATGCTGGGAGTTGAAATGATTTCGATCTGGAGATATCAAGCTTTTGTACTCAAGACCCCAGCTAGGTACGCCAAGGAATCAACATGTCTGTTCTCCCCTCGAGGAAGATATTCGAGAGTCACTTTCACGAACTTACTTATCCTATCTGGAGCGAGGGCCGCGTATTCGATCATCTTCCCATTCTTCTTGTACTGCTCGGAATAATGATAAACTATGAGTAATAAATCTGTGCAAACTGAGAGTTTGGGGACGTCGAGCTCAAGAGCGAGGTCGAGTCCGTGAATGAGAGCTTCATATTCTGTGACATTATTTGAAGCCTCGAAGTTCAGGCGGATTGATTTCTTAATTCTATCATTTGAAGGGGTAATCAAAACGATCCCAATTCTTGACCCTACGGGTCCTGCTGATCTATCGGTGAGAAGTCTTAACCCTGATGTGGTGATCCAGTCAGCTCGTTCATCAAATGGCTTAGAAGGTGGATTGTCTAGTGTAGTTTCAGTAAGGTCCGGATCATGCTCCTCCCACTCGAGATCTTTCACTGGAAAAACTGTGAGGAAATCGGTAACGGCCTAACCTTTCTCTGAGTGACGTTGTTCAAACTTTATATCATGTTCGCCCAAACTAACTGACCACTATTGCACTCGTTGTGACTTCCCTTTTTTGGATAGAACCTCTCGAAGTGGGTAGTTCATCATCACTTTGACGGAATGCACTTGGAAGTAGTGTTTGAGTTTCTACGAAGTGTAAACAAGGGTGAGATGAAGTTTTTCAATTTTAGAGTACCTTGTTTCTACTGGTTTAAGTGTTTTGTTGATGAAGAAGACTGGTTTCTCAATTTTCCCTTCCAGAAAAATGAGAACTGAGCTGAGAGAAGTGTCAGTGACTGCTAGGTAGATAATCAGTTCCTCATTACCTACAGGGGTGTTCATTATGGGAGACCTCCCCAAATAGATTTTGAGATCCTAGAAAGCTGCTTCACATTCTGATGTCCATGTGACTTCCGCGGTTGGCTCCACCTATCCTCTTTTGGCACATCCTCAAAGTAACAGGAATAACCAACGGCAGCGGTCTGAAGATTTGGAAACGAAATGGTTAATCGCGGTAATTTTGCCAGCAAGTTTTTGGACGTCTTTCATTATCTTTGGAGAAGGCATGTTGAGGAGAGCGCGAATTTGATCTGGGTCGGCTTTAATTCCTTTCTTGCTGATGAGGTGGCATAGGAAGCGGCCAGAATATACTCCGAATTGATATTTATCTAGGTTGAGACGTAATCTGTAAGATCGAAGGATGTTGAATATTGTGTTGAGATCTGAGAGGTGATTTTCTGACTGTATGCTTTTGCACAAGAGATCATTGATGTAGACTTCAATAATTTTTCTCAAGTGAGCTTTGAACATAGTATTCATCAATCGTTGGTAGGTGGCCCCTGCGTTCTTGATCCCGAAGGGCATAACTTTGTAACAGTAAAGGCCACTTTCGGTAATGAATGTTGTCATCTCTTGATCATCTTCCAGAATGGGTATTTGGTTGTATCCTGAGGCTGCCTCCATCATAGATAGGAGGTCATGGCATGCAGTGGAGTCGAGGATCTGATGAATGTTGAGAAGAGGGAAACTGTCTTTTGGGGTGTGTTTATTTAGATTTGTAAAATCAACGTAAACGCGAATTTTTCCATTCTTCTTGGGAACATTAGGAATGTTGGATATCCAGTCTGGGTACTTAGCTTCTCGAATAAATCCCACTTTGATCAATTTCTTAATCTCTATATTAACTTCATCTCGAAGATGTGGTGAGAGTCGTCGTTGTTTCTGTTTGACTGCTGGGGCATTGATGTTGATGGCGAGATTGTGGCAAGCCATAGCTGGATCAACTTCAGGCATTTCTTCAAAAGACTAAGCAAAAACCTCAAGATTGAGTTGCAGGAATTGGATGAGAGTATCTTTCTCGTGTTGAACCAACTTAGTTTTGATGAATGTGCTTCTGCTAGGCCCATCAATGTTAACGTATTTTATGGGTTCCTCTATAGGTGGTTGGCCGTCGAGGTGATTCATCTTCTATAATTGCTATGCAGAAAATTTGTCTGAAGTATTGAGGATGACTGAGACAGTATTTTCACAAGCTCGAGAAAGTTTCTGGCTACCTCGGATCTCGTCAATACCGTTGTCGTGCTTGAAGTGGAGTGCTTGATGATAAGTGGAAGCGATCGCTTCCATGTTATGTATCCTGCAGCGACCCATAATTCCAAGATAGCGCGACTCGGCATTGATGACGAAAAAAACTATGTTGATAGTGGCTGGCCCTACGGTAATAGGTAAGATAATCTTGCCTACTCGTTCTTCTCGGTAGCCGTTAAATCTGGAGATATTGGTGTCGCTCTGAATGACTTGGTCGACCAATCCCATTTGGTCGATCGTACTCTGAAAAAGAATTTCAATACCACTTCCAGTATCGATCATCATTGTGTGCATGACAAACTGCTTCATCTTGAGCATAATGACTAACGCATCATGATGTGAAAATTTGACATGATTAGTATCACAATCGCCGAAATAGATTCCCAGCCTGCAATTGCTTAACTTGAGAAAAAGTTTGGCTTCTTTGTCTTGAGGTGTGAGATCACAACATTCAGATAGCCTTTTACGCTTTGATCAGATGGAATTGTCGATCTGGTTGATTTTGATCATATTGTTGAGGCGCATGTAGTAGAGATGCTTCTCCTTAGCCTAATCATTGACCTGAACAATCTCGAGTTGTTTCTTATGGTTGCCATCCTTGTATGACTTCAGGTCGACGATGTATTCGAGCATCCGCCTTTCCTTAAAAATGAGCTCGAGCGTTTGCTCTATAGCAAAGCAATTGTTAGTAGAATGGTGATTTACCTTATGGCGCAAACAAAATGGCCGACCCTCAATGGGCTCCAGTGGTCGAGAGACGTGGTAGAATGGGTCCTTCAACAGTAGTGGAAAAAGTGCAGAGACTCGGACGTTCAGCTTTGGGAGTGCGGGTTTGTTCTACGGACCGTTTCTCCGAGGGTATTCAACATTTCCCGTGGTGCGTTTATGATCCCCTTGTTCCTCCTTAGGCTCGCTGGTCCGTTCGGCAGGTGGGGATTTGGCAGGGATGACAGAATTAGTATATTTTTGTCATTCAGACATCATCCTCTCTAAGTCGACGTAACCGTTCACTTTGGTGATTATCTCCTCCAACGTTGTAGGTTTGTTAAGGAATAGGTACACCTTGGTTTTACAATCGAGTCGGAGAGCATTGGTAAACGCGGTTACAGCTATCTTTTGGTCGAGGTTATCTACCTTTCGTACAAGCTCCAGGAATATCTTTAAAAAATCTCTGAGCTTCTCCCTTTGTGACTGCTTAAGACCTATTAGAGAATACAAATTCTCCTCTTTGTCTCTGTTGTGGGCATATGTTTTGATGAACTATTTCTACAGTTGCTCGAACGTGTAGATAGACTCTTCAGGAAGAGAGTGGAACCATTGGAGAGACTCTTCTTGTAAACTTGTAACGAACAGTTGGCAGAGAATGTGATTGAGATTGGAATACAACCCTAATGAATTACGGTATTGCTGGATATGCTCCTTCGGGTCTGTACCTTTGTATTTGTGAATTTGGGGAGTATGGAAACCTTTCGGTATTTCCATATCAAACAGTTCTTTGGCAATCGACTTCCTTGTAACGTTGTGGTGTCGCCGATAATACCTAAAACTTGCACCTCGATCAGCTCCTTAATTCCTTGATCCATATGTTCTTTTGTGAAGTAATATCGTGTTGGTTAAGCGGTTGGATGCGCTGACAGAGAATGATGAGTCCCCGTACCTTCACTCAAATGGTCTCGTACTGGAATCTGACAGGCAGGTCGCTGCTCTCCTCCTGGTGAATGGGAATCTGGTGACCCCGACTGATTTCTGATTGGACTTCTCCTCCTAAATAGATGGAGGGTTGCTGCCCATGTGGTAGATTTTGGAGATTACTTTACTGGTGACCCCCCTTGGTCCCAACCTTTCTCTTGCTGAGATGCGGGAGGCCTCTAGAAGTTGATTATGGCCTTTGGCAGAAGGGGACCGCTGGGTATTTTGTAGAGCCTCGAGTTTAGTCTGTATTATTGTCATCTGATCTTCTTGTCGTTTGAGCACTGTTAAATGAGCTTGTCGTTCTGTATTGAGCTCCTTCTCTTGGAGCTCGCAATCTTTTGTTAATTGAAGTTCGAGCTCGGCGCGTTTATCTGCTTTGGCATGGAGATTCGCCCGTAACTCGATAAGTTGTCCTGGATCCACAGAAATTTCGAGTTGAGTTCCTGCGGCCGGTCGTCTAGAATAAACCATAGTTGAAAATTGTAATAAAAGATTGTCTTAGGATACCGTGGATATGCAATCTTTCCCACAAACAGTGCCAAATGAAATGGCCAAATTTTGTAGCTCGATACGATTAGGAATTAGCTATCACACCAATGATCCTGTTACAATATGATAATGGAAAGCAAGAAATTGAAATAGGTGTTTTAAGCGTAGAAAACCTCTGAATAGGTAAAAAAACTACGACCTCGTGTGAAGGATTTTTGTAAAAAAAAATTTATAGCTTTGAGTGAATATCTTTATTACAAGTGATCTCTAGAATATAGAAATGCCTTTGATCTAGTAAATAAGAAGTTTGAGTAATATTTCTGGTCCCTGTCTCTTCTAGAACTTCTCCTTTTTATAGGTTTTTCCCACAGCTCTTCGTCGTGCTGGAGCACATCTCCCGAATAATGTGGTTAGTGGCGGTTGACTGAATAACTGACAAGTTCGTAGGAGACAGGTGTCTTTGACTGAATAACGTTTCCCGGGTTTAGCTCGATATAGTGTCTTATGTAGTTTGTGAGGTTGGTTAGAATGTTTGACTGAGATGTTGTGTGCTGACATTGCATGAACCTGAGATGGAGGTAATTCAAACTAAGTGAGCTCGATTATGAGTGAGGTCGAGGAATAATCCCCTACAATTGCCCCCTCGCAACCAAAGTCACGGGTGGCTTTGGTTGAGGAAGAACATGTAAAAAATTATAATCACGAAACGGAGCAATGATGGCACTTTGACTGGGTATTAAATGAAGGTGCGGATATATGTGACGGTTTGAGTTTGAATAGTCGCGTCCTTAATTAATGACAACGCTTGGGAAAACGTACCTACATAATAAAGTTAGGGTTATATAAAGAGTACCTTTACCACCTTGTTTGGGTAAATTATTGCATGCGTAACGCTATCTGAAATGTTAAAAACACGGAGTATGGTTCTTGAAGAGAGAATTGCGTCTGAAGCACAGCGGTTGAAGTTAAAGTACATTGGTGATCATTCTCTGGAAATGGTGATCCCTGCACCTGTTCCTCCGACGTATCGAGGCTTATCGAGAGAGGAAGCAGTTGAAGCTGAGGAAGATTTATACTGGAAGTGGAGATTTCATGTCTTCGTCTTGACGGACGAGGAACGTTGGGCCTGCCTCCACACCCTTACGGAAGACAGGGTTAGGGGTTCATATACAGGGAAAGGTATATCTGCAGGGAAGATGCACTAATTTTTTGTGGTGTCAGGGATTCTAAGGCCGGGCCCTCTTCATCTCTACCAACTCTACGGTGGTGGTGTTTATAGAAGAGACGGTGATGGCTGTGGAGGAGGAAAACTGGTAGGAAGATTCTGCTGAGGCATTTCTATCATGGTTTTGTGCTCTGAAGATCTTCCCATCTTGTTTTGTAGGAGCACACTAAGTCTCTGCTCACATAATCCTCGTCTAGAGTTTGATTGTGCTTCATTCGAGCCATGTGAGGAGGGCTTTTTGTTGGTTCTACTACTTTCTTCGCGTCAGGGTAAAACATCGCTGAAGTAAGAGACAGTTGTTTTTAGCGTGAAAGACCTCTGAATAGGTAAAAAACCACGACCTCGTGTGGAGGATTTTTGTAAAAGTCTCTTTATAGCTTTGAGTAAATATCTTTATTACAAGTGATCTCTGAAATATAGAAATGCCTTCGATCTCGTAAATAAGAAGTTCGAGTAATTTTCCTAGTCCCTGTCTCTTCTGAAATTCTCCTTTTTAAAGGCTTTTCCCACAGCTCTTCGTCGTGCTGGAGCACGTCTCCCGAATAATGTGATTAGTGGCGGTTGACTGAATAACTGACGTGTTCATTGGAGACAGGTGTCTTTGACTGAATAACGTTTCCCGGGTTTAGCTCGATGTAGTTTCTTATGTAGTTCGTAGGATTGGTTAGAATGTTTGACTGGGATGTTGTATGCTGACATTGCGTGAACCTGAGATGGAGGTAATTCGAACTGAGTGAGGTCGAGGAATAAGCCCTACAAGCATAAATTTAATAAATACTATGAATCAATTAATTTCAAACAAATTATTCGAAAAATGTAAACATCAACATTCAAGAAACATAGAAAAATATTATTTCGGTCCCATCGACCACTTTTACATCTCTCATCAAACAAAAACTTTTACAAACATGATTTACTCTATAGGGGGAGAAACAATATCATCAACTTTCATGAATCCACCTGGAGCAAGCTCATCCAATATTTCCTCAGGACAAAAACCCTCGAAAATCATCATCACAGGATCCTCGACAACATCCGTCCCACTAGGAACCTCAAGGGCTTCAGGAACTTCGTCTTCCATATCTAAATCTACAAACTCCAAGTTCCCAGCAATAACCAGCACTTTGTAGTAATCTTTTCTCTCCTCCATCGCCTGGAACTGTCCTCCATAATTGGCCTTTGCCTTCCTACATGCATCCAAACTATCTCGCATAAGTTCAGCCCTCACCTCTTCCATAACCTTCCCATTCTCCACCTCCATCACCCTTCGAGTAGCGCTGACTTGCTCCCACACATCATTCTCGAAGTAGGTTCTCTGCAAAGACAACACCTCTTCTTTATCTTTCGCGAGGTCGGTTCTAATATCCTCAACCTATTTATCCCATGCTTTCTTCGCATCATGAAGGGCAACCCCCTTCGCCTTCCCCACATCTATCTTGCACCTATTCAACCTCGCCTCAAGTTTCTTCTTCTCATCGATCAACTCTTCTTTATCCTTTACCAACTCCTCTATATTCTTGTAAGCAACCAGCTGATTGGCCTGAGTGCCAGCATCAACAATGCGACCTTTGGCCTCAGTCAACAACTTCTTGATCTGTATTACATTCATAATATAAGTATTCGAATAAGGCACCAAAATCTTTAATCGAAGCAAAGTAGAAAAATTTCTCACCTTCGACATGTTTCGGTGGCCCTCGCTAAGAAAAGTGATCAAACTCTTTGCCCCAACCAAACAATCGTCAACTTCCTCCTCCAGTACAGTCACCCCAGCTACATAAGCATTTATGGTCTATTGAACCTCAGTCTCTGACTCCTCGACGAATTTCTTCTTCGATGATTCCGAAGATGCTGCCTTCTTCAGCGGCATGCTCGTCGAAGCTAGTGGAGGTCACCCATCAGGAAAACAATTGGAGTTTTGATTTTTGCCCCCTCCTCAATAATTGACCTTCGAGAAAGCCTCTTTGGGGGTAGTAAAGGAGCAACAACTTGACAGGCCGCCCTCTTCTTTTTCCCTTTCCCCAAAATTTCCATAAACATTGAATCTCTCTCAGTAGTTACAAAATCCGTCGTATACCCAGCTAGCAAAGGATTTTCCAAAGGCAAGCTCGACTCTGCAGCTCTTTTGTTCATCATAAACATCTTTCTGTCAATTACTAGAACCTCTGCCCCTTTAGCCCTCGATCTCTTTAAACCTGCCTCTTGAAATAAAGTCTCAACTTTCTCTTGGTCAATGACGAGGTTGTCGATCCTACTATAGTAACCTCTCCCGACATTGTATAACGTCTCTTCTTCGGTCGACCTCCTATCAATCTCCTTCAATGCTGTACAAACCCAAAATAACAGTTACACAATAATTTTAGCTACAAACAAATCCAAAACATCAACAATTACGTACTTGCCGACGCGTTCAGGGGGACTCAAGAATTCCAAGTTAAGATGGAATTAATACTCCTCTTTTGCCGCCTTCATCTCCACTTCACTCAGCACACCATATTTGAGCTTTACTGGCACCAATACTTGCCCGTTTACACAACTCTTACCAAAATACCAATCCAGCAACTCCCATTACTTTACGCACACACGATTCCATCGCTCATCCTCCCAAACTTGTGCTTTCGTCCTCACCATCTCTACTCCCACAAATAACCACAACTTATACATAGTATTTATATACACAACAAACATGACCAGTCAAATCATTCATTCAATTCACGTTGGAACTCTACACTTTCAAAGTCAAATCTAACATCTTAGGCAACCGTTTCCGGCCCCACATAGTCAATAAACTATAATTCTAGATCTATTTAACTCGAGATTCATATACATTCATCACAATCTACTTCGACGTCAAATAATTCGATTACTTATTTATTTCAACTTCGAGATCACAAACTGCAGATACAATACAAGATCAAAAAACAAAATTTATTCATTAAACACTCTGTTACATTTTACATTCAACAATTCACTCCTCTAATTACATTACATCAGACATCGGTTGTATTATATTATTCGACATGAAGGACTCAACTTTGTGTGCTTCTTTTCACCAGAATCTGACATTTCCGCCAGTAAAAAGGGCAATGATATTCTAACAAACTCATTGAATCTCAGGTCAGGGAACTTTTAAATGGAGCTGCCTCTGTGGACATGTAGCAATATAAAATTGTAAGAAATTCTTTGGGTTTGCAAGATCCACAGGATGCCAAATAGCCTTCGCATCATCATCTTCAATATGGGCAGTAACCTCTTCTCCGAACATTTGATGAACTCTAAAGCTTTCTGCAACAACAACTGATACTAGTTCCAATGAATACCCCACGTGTAAATGCTCTCTACCTCTACTTCCCTCAATTCTCCCAACCATCGTGACTACCGGTACATGATTAAATAATAACAGAGACTTAATACCAAACTTTACCTTTGTATAGTCATCAAAATTACCGTCTGCACCCTCCAGCCACTTGCTATGCCATGCCTGGGGTGACATCTTTACCATCACAGCTTCCAAACCATTTAACCACTGAACAAATTCTTTTTTCTCCATCTATTTATAACCTCACCTCCAGTTGTACAGTCCAATGTTTTACATTAAATGCTCATCGACAAAACATGACCAGATTCACTTGACTTTGACTTTGGAAATGACAGCATGGAAACCTATGAGACATTCAACAAACTCTTCCGCTTCCAATTTCTTCTCGACATAACAAGTAATTATGTTGAGAATGTGGCGATTATAGTAGCATATTTCCTAGGTTCGACAAGAATAAGCCAGTATAATATAGTCGAAGGCAGCCCACCATTCGAGAAGATGCAACGCCTACAATCACGAGTTCTCGACCTACTAAAAGTAGCCGTTATGCGCGGTCAAAGAAAGCCATTGGAAATCTGCAAAGTTTTCCCACTACCCCTGAAATAGGAAACTATTTTTCTTTTTGTAAACTGCTTGTATCTACTATAAATACAGGTAGAGAATAGGTTATTTAGATATGAAACTTTACTATTCATTCATATACTATCATACAACAAACTGTAATAACTAGGAACCTATTAGATTTACATCAAAATCTTCCTCGAGGTCGTAGTTTTTCTCAGCCTTTACTGAGTTTCTACATAAAATCTTATTCATTTAAGCTTATTAATTATTGTACCATCCATACTAAAAGTATTGGCAAAGATTATCCTCCCAAAAAGCACGTAATTACAGGTACATATGGTACAAGTATTTTTCTTCAGATTGATCCTTAACTTGAACTACTTCAACTTGCGTATTATAGTTTTCATTCTTGTATCCTTCCAGGTCGATAATGTACCTGTGCATTCACCCATCTTTAAAAATGTATTCTAGTAACCTCTATAAAGCACAACAATTGTCAGTTTCAGCATGAGTTACCTTGTGATACATGCATTGTGGTTTGCCTTCTATGGATTCCAGTGGCTTAGATACACGATTAAACTTGTCTTTTACCAGTATGGGGAAAATTATTGAGAACCAGACATTCATCTTTGAGAGGATCAACTTGGGTAATAAATTGCCTTTTCAAGATTTGCCTGTGTTTGCTTTAGCTCGCTTTTGATCACCCTGGCCATCCTTTTGTTCAATGTTACGATCTATGTTTTGACCTTTCATGGTTAGGAAATTTTTAGTAGATTTATGCCTTTCGGTCATCATCCTTTCCAAGTCGACATACCCATTAACCTTAGTAATCATGTCTTCTAAGCTTGAGGGTTTGTTCAAGAAGAGATGCTCATTCGGTTTGTAATTGATCTGTAGTGCATTGGTAAACGCAAAAATGACTATTTTCTGATCGAGATTATTAACCTTATGGGCAAGCTCCAGGAACTTTTTAAAAAATACCTCGAGCTTCTCTCCTTGAGACTGTTGAAGACTAATAAGAGTGTATAAATTATCTTCTTTATCTTTATTGTGATCATATGTCTTGACAAAGATCTTCTGTAGTTGGTCAAAAATGAGGATAAAATCATCAGGCAGAGAATGGAACCACCGAAGTGGTTTTCCCTGTAGGCTTGTAGTGATCAGACGACACAGAATGTGGTTCAAATTGGAATACAATCTCAATGAATTATGGAATTGTTAAATGTGTTCCTTTGGATCGGTGCCTTTGTACTTATGTATCTTTGGAGTATAACAACATGTTGGTACTTTCATATCAAATAAATTTTTAGCGATCAGACTACCTTATAATTTAGTCAAATCGTCCTTATTGCCTAGAGCTTGAGCTTTAATTAACTCCTTGATTCGTTGATCTATGTATTCCGGTGTGATGTACTGTCGTGGTTCTTAAGCGACTTAGCGTGCAGGCAAGGGGTTATGAGTACCAGTACCCTCGCTCAAACGTTCACGACCTGGAATCTAGGATTGAGGTCGCTGCTTCTCTTCTTGACGTTTTGAAGGCCGACATCTTCTATTGATGTCAGACTGATCTTCTCGTCCCAGATGAATTGAAGCTTTTGGTACATGTTGGTCATTATAGAGATGTTTGGAAGCTCCTTTGCTAGTTTCTCCTCGAGGTCCCAATCTTTCTCGCGTTGAAACTCTGAAGTTTACTGGTATTTGATCACGTTCCTTTGGAAGGGGAACTTGCTGGTTATCTTGCAAGGCGGTCTATATAGTCGTCATCTATTCATCATGTCTCTTGAATTCTGTTTGACAAGCTTGACGCTCACTTTTTAGTTCTTGTTCGCAGAGTTCGCGGTCAAGCAACAACTGACGCTCGAGCTCATTCCGCTTCTCCGTTTCGGCATGAAGGTTTACCTGTAATTTTGTGAGTTGATCTAGTTCGACTGAAATATCATGCTGAACTCTGGTGGCTGATCATTGAGTAACTGTATACCTTAGGATTTCATGGAAATGTCTTCTTTCCCATAGACGGTGCCAAATATAATGGCCTAATTTTGTAGTAGCTTGAAATTGCATAAAATAGCTCTTACACCAAATGTACCTGTGACAAGAATTAGTATAACCTAATATAGAAATGGCATAGGTGATTAGCGTGGAAACCTTTGAATAGGTAAGAACCACGACCTCGGCTTGAGGATTTAGTAACAGTAAGTTTTATTATTTTAGGCTAATATTTTATTATAAGTTTATGATCTCTTGAGCTAGAAAAACTAGTTCCCTTCTCCTCTGGAACTATCATTTCTATAGACCTCACTCTCAGTTTGTTTACATGTCCAAGTACGTTCTCCTAAAAATGGGGGAAAGTGGTCGTTGGACTTGTAACTGCTAGTTCGTGGGAGACAAGTATCTTTGACTTGTTCTATTTCATCTGTAGTGCTCAAACCATATTTTTCATTAGTTTGGGGTACAGGTATCAGTTATGCTAGTGTATGTCACGTGTATATTGTGTAAGTCTGGGTATTGTATCAGTTTGAGTTTATCACAACTTGAGGGACAGGTCCCTACAGTACCCTTACTACACAATGACCAATGACACTTCTCTATAAAAATTGTTTGGCAAACAACAAGATAGGTCAAACAAAAAGTTCATTGGCATAAGTAGGACTGTCAATGGGTTCGATTTAATCCTGTATCCGATCCGGTAACAAACGATCAGAATTAAAAAATTATTAATCCTCTACGATCCGATCCGTTTATGATTCGATCCTTTACCTAACAGATTGGGTTAGGATTCACTGTGACCCGATCCGTTACTATGGGAATATTCCTATTGGTTACGTATAATAAGTTTCTAATTTTAACTTATTTTGGTATATAGTGCATCATTTTTTATTTTTTTTATAAGTATGTATTGTAGATTATATATATAGTATCCATGATTTATAAACATATGTTCCGTTGTTAATTGCTAGAACTTTATATTGCGAGGATTGAAAATTTGCGAAAAATTTAAGCATAACAGATCGGATCGGGTTGGATAAGGATTGGGTCAGGATCACAAAAATGGAGATCCTTTAGGATCACAGATTGGGTCAAGATCACTATATTTATTAACAGATCGGGTCAGGATCGATCAAGATCCTGGCCTGATCTAGTCCATTGACAGCCCTAGACATAATGTAATATGGGATAAGGATTGTGTACCCAAGCACTCAATTATAGCATGGCTTGCAATGAGCGGCTGGTAAAAAACTAGAGAATTTCTAGTGAAAATAGGCAAACATGCTTATTCTTATTGCTCATCAATACAGAAGGAAAATAGAGAACATTATTCTTCAAATGCCATTTTTTCAGCGAATGTGTGGGGACAAATCTTTCATAAGCTAGGCTTTTCTAAAACTATCGAAGGATGGGATACTGAGTTTGAGTGGACTATCATCTATATATTATCCAAGAAGGGTATTTTTCGTATAGACAAAATTGCCCACAAGAAAAATACAAAGAGGGGCTGAGATTTAATGATAGGGCGAGATGGACGGACGAGATCTTTTTACCTATTAGTAGAAAAAGGGTACTTTAGACAAAATGTGACTAAGGGTAATTTAGTCTTAACCGTGAATAGCTAATGAACCGATCATCGTGACTATCTCTTTCTCATCACGTCTCTCTCTCTCTAGCGATATCTTTAATTATTGATCTTTGATGTACGAATCGATTGTGATTGAGGAAATGATTTGGGATTGAAAGTTAGGATGCATACTACTACTAAATTCATCGTAGTTTTAGTTTAATTTAGGCATTTCGATTGGAGTGTTATCACCCATGAACTCAGTTTCTCAAAGGCGCATTTGTGAGGGATACAATTTATCATTCAAAATTAATGTAATATGGATATGTTGGTTGACCAAGGGAAAAACAAATTAAAAAGTACCAATCACACACGGGAAGCAATACTGATTATAAAGGAAAACATTTGAGGGAATGAAGTAGATATGGCAGACATTTGGAATTTCGTAATATTGTTTTTAGCCATGAATTTTTGGAGCTTGAAAGTGTTTGACGATGCTCATATGGGAAAGGTCACCGGGTTTTAACACTCTGTTCTCCTTGAGCATAAATTAATATTTCAATCAAAGAATCATATTTTTGTTGTACAAATAATGGAGTACGAATCCACAGGTACACGCTAGACGTTGCTTAGACAGCAATCACATCAAACAAGGCTTGCCCGAAGAAATGTCATTATTTTTTTGAAGTATACCGACGATCGATATACTTCTTTATACTGTCATCAAAAAGTCATCAATACATCTTTTAATGCATGAAAACATGTCTTTATACTATTGTAGTGCAAAGGCACGTCACTGTAATACAGATAGCACTGAAGGCGCGTCGACGTATTTACCGTGGTAAACCACGGGTAGTACTAAGCCCAAATTTCTTTCTCCTATCACGTCTCTCTCTTCTAAAGCCGTCATCTGTCTTTGAAGCACCTCTTTATAATCTTTATGAAACACCTCTATTTCAATATTCACGGTGGTGATTCTCCACCTATGATTTTCTCTTCCTCCAATCAAAAAATACTCATGATTCATAGTTACAACAAGTTACATCATCCCCGCTTTCTTTCTTTCACAACAATAGTTGCAATCTCAAATCCAAAACAAAACTTCTGGATGGAAATTTGTATAGGTAACTTTTATAATCAGATTATTGTTGCAGATTACTTATATTTGAAATTGCTTAAATTACTTCAGTATGGTGCAGATTATCCTTAAAACCTAATAATCCAATCAAATTTGATTATTGTTTTATTTCAAATTATAGGTTTATTTTAAAGAAATTTTGACTACAGTCCCACCTACAAACTGAATATTTGCCTTTAGTCCCAAAGTTGTTTAAATATACAGTTTTGGCCCCCAAATTGCCTTTAACCATAGATCAACCTCCGTCGAACTCAAATTTTGACATGAACTGACTAAACTACCCTCACACGAATTGCACGTGATTTCCTCTAATAGGTAAACAAGTTATCTTCAGGTCATCTCTTCACCAATACTCTGTCTGACGGTCATCTCTTTCCCAAATCTCTTTAATTTTTCTAAGTTTTGGTGTCGGTCATCTCCTTCCCAAATACGTCCATTAAAGCTCTCTCTAGCTCTCTCTTTCTCTCTCTCACACATTTCTGAGTTTTGGTATTGGTTTGTCTCTATGTCTATGGGAGGTGGAGGTGAAGGTAGAGGTGGTGGTGGTGGTGATGATGATATGAAGGTAAAATTATTTTATATTTCTATATCACTCTAATTAATCAGGTGTTTTATGTAAATTTTGAGAAATCGTCATTAAAGCTTAAAGGTAAGAAATAGGGATTAAAGACAAATTGCAGGGACATAAATTATGACTAAATACTAACTTATTGATGATTTATGATTTTTGTTGTAGGATGATTTGTGTCATATCTGTGATCAAGCTTTTCATGGTATTGAGGATTGTTCATGGTTATATGGTATGTACAAGAAGCCAAATTACAACAGAATAATACAATTTTATGTTTCAAAATTAATAGAGAACTCTGGTAGAAAGTACTTAAAATACCAATTCCCTACCTGTGGTATTTTCCCATGGTTGAGTGAGGCCATTGGGCAATCTTCAAATTTACCAAGTATGAGTAGCTCCCCTTTCAAAGGTAGTTGCTTTGGATGTGAGGAAACTGGGTACTGGTGGAGAGATTGTCCTTGAAGGATTGTAGTTTACCCTAAAGGTGGCTGCAGATTAATAAAATTATGTAAATCTACTGCTCAAAGAAGCAAGGGTAAGAAATTCATAATTTGTGAAAATGTTGAATGTAAGCACTTTATGTGGCTAAATGACTATATACATGAAGAAGGAAAGAAGAATGCAGAATTTGAGACTATGACTCATTTGAATGTCAAGGTGTGTGTGACTATGGGATTGGATGAATTTTGTAAAGAGTTTAAAGGCAAATCCTCATTAGGATGAGATTGGGAGTTTCTTGTGATACAAGTTAGGGATATGTGCAATTCTTCTTATACAAGTTTGTTATATAATCTATTAGTGATCATGTGTGTACACTCTACACATACTTAACATAATCCTAAACCTTTGCCCCTAACCATTATCTCCCCAACTACCAACATTGGGAAACTAGAATCTTATAAAACCCCTTAAATGCCTTTTCTTTATAAAACCAAGCATTTTCCCATACCTTCTTCAAAACACAAGTATTTCTTCTCTTCTCTTTTCTTTTCTTTAAAACCTCAAAAATGCACCTTTTCTTTACAACTGAGAGTAACTCTTCTTCTGAAGGATGAGAAGGAGGAAAGTGAGTATGGGTGGATAGAAGAAGAGAAAGAAGAAGAAGAAATAGATGAGGAAGAAGAAGAGACATATGAGGAAGACGAAGAAAGGACAAATGAGGAAGAAGAAGAAGAAGAAGAAGATAGAGCATAAGATAAAGATGGAGGTTTTGTTCGTGTCTGTGGGTATTGCTTTATTTTCTAGGTTCTCTTTTGGGATCCCTTCTCTTTTTGGTTTGTGGTGATGTTTTTGATTTATGTTTGAGATCCTAGAAAGTGTTTTTGTTTAGGTTCTCTTTCAGTTTTTGTATTGTGGTGGTGGCAATTGCTTTGTGAATCAATGGAAATGCAATTTCCTTTCTAGATATCTCTAATATTTAACATCTTATATCAGGCCAGTTGGAACTGCAATTTATTTGGAACTACATTTTTTTGTATTGTGGAACTGCCATTTTTTTGCATTTTCCCTTTTTTGTATTATGGCAATTTCAGACCAGTTTGAGTACCTGCACATTTTAGACCACTGAGTACCTACACATTTCATACCACTGTGACCTTCTACACATTTTAGACCAGTGTGAATGTGTAAGTGCCTTCTGCACATTTTAGACCTATCAGACCTTTCCCCATACCTTCTGTATATTTCATACCAATCAGACCACTGTGAATACCTTCTGTACATTTCAGACCAGTATGATTGTGTGAGTACCTATAAATTTTCAGAGATGTAATAGACAAACAATAACAAATAAGCACAAGCATGTAATAGAGTACCTGTTAAGTTACAAAATAGACAAACAAGAAGCATTCATGAAAAAAATTACAAAAACAAATAGATAAACAACAAACATTTTCAGTCTAACAAAAAAATAGATAGTACTTGTTAACATTTTCAATCTAACAAACAACAAACATTTTTAGTCTACATAGCCAAACAAATGTACTTTTTAACATGCAGTTAAATATTTCTAAATTAAGTCACGTTGTCACACTTTTTAATTTCTGCCAGGAGATTGATAGCCTTTCTTATAAGGGTTAGAGCTTGGGGCTTGAGATTGTTGTATTAATGCTCTAGTTTTCCTTGGGGCTTGAGCTTGCCATGTTGATCCCCTAATTTGTTTTTAAGTTTGAGTAGCTTGAGATTTCCTTTGGGCTTGACTTGTTTGACTCTGCCTTGGGGATTGAGTAGCTTGAGACTACCTTTGGGCTTAACTTTCTCTAGTTTGCATTGGGGCTTCAGTAGCTTGAAACTTGCTTTGGGCTTGACTTGCCCTAGTTTTCCTTGGGGCGACAGTAGCTTGAGACTATCATTGGGCTTAACTTGCTCTAGTTTGCCTTGAGGTATCAATAGCTTGAGACTGCCATTGGGCTTGACTTACTCTAGTTTTCCTTGGGGCATCAGTAGCTTAAGACTGCTATTGGGCTTGACTTTCTCTATTTTTCCTTGGGGCATTAGTAGCTTGAGTTTGCCTTTGAGTTTGCCTTGATTAACTTTGCCTTAGGCCTTGAGTAGCTTGAGTTTGGCTTTGAGTTTGCCTTGATTGTGTTTGCCTTAGGGTTTGAACTTGCTGTGTTGATGCCCTAGTTTGCCTTGGGGATTGACTTGCTTGAGTTGGCCTTAGGGCTTCAGTATCTTGAGTTTGCCTTGTACCCCTAGAAGATTTCCCACCACTACCACCTATACCACCACTTCCCCTCCCTCTCATATTTGGTGTTGCAGGTGGTAAGCCAACACTGCTCATATGTCTTGCAATGCTAACATTTGTATTTACCCTCTTAGGTACTTTGCCACTCTTGGCCTTGGTGTTGCTAGTGTACCCTTACAAGTTATCTTGTTGTGACCATAGCCACCACATTTTCCACATCTCTTTTGCCTCTTATTTTCATCTGGATCAAGGATTCTTTATTTCTAGGTCTCCCAACTCCTCTCACCAATGGGGGAGGTAGAAAATAGATTTCTTGGTTTGCAGGCTGCATATAATACAAAAATAAGCATACATATGAAATATCAACTCAGATACACTTGTGTTCAAATACAAACCTTCTCCCATTCTAATCTATCAACTACAGGATATATGCCATTTTTATATGTTTGGATATATAAAGCAACTTTGCGAAAACAAGAAACATAGCCGTTAGCCATCCATAAAAAAATGTTAGCTTCTAAAATATTAGAGACACAACTTTGTAAATATTTAGATTATTAACCAAAAAATACTTTACTTACTTAACCCATGGCCACCCATAAGGGAGTATAGCACTAACATCATGCACACATGGTAGTCCGGAAAGTTTCCATTCATGCTAGTAACATTCATGTATGTTGGTGTTCACTCTCCATCTTTGACTATTTATCCCAATTACAAGAAAAGATCTTGATATGATCCCTTGCACCTGATATTGACCATAGCATTTGATTATCTTATCAATGTGGGTTTGTGCTCTAGAGACCAATACTAAACATATAAAAAAGATATACATATAGTCACATAGTAGTTCATGAAAAGAAAAAGAGATCTCAAACAATAAGAAATGGTCTTGTTTAGCTTACCTACTTCCTACTCTTTTGCCTTGAGCCGCCTGCCATATATGAGTTTTATCAACATTATATTCAATTTTTCTAGTAACTTGTGGATTGGCCTATCCCTAATCTTCAAAATCCACATGTTAAAAGACTCATTAAAGTTGTTTGTGATCTGCTCACACTTGATAGTAAAATCAAAATGGGACCTAGCCCAGTGTTCAAATGGCTCCTTAAGTAATCAGTCAGGAGCAGTTAGGTCTTCTAGTTTGAGTTTGTCCATGTGCTTGTTCTTTTTAGATTGTACTAAAAGAAAAACCACCTTTAGGGATGGCAAAAAAGTATCCCAAAAGACTACTAATCTGTCCCTACAGCTATTAGGGACGTCTTTAGGGATGGTAAAGTATTGTCCCTTTAGGGTGGCATCCCAAATACATTAGGGACGGACACATCCATTTCTAATACTAATAAAGACGGCTTTAGATATACCAAAAATCTGTCTCTAAAGGTCTTTGTTTTTCAACTCCTTTGGGGACAGAGTACAACCGTCCCTAATACATAATATCAGAGATGAATTTTTTTATCTCTAAAAGTATGTCACTAAATTTTCCCGTCAGCACCAATATTATTGGAGACGGATTATTCTGTCACTGATACACAACATTTGAGACAGATTTGTGTCTTTAAAAGTATGGCGCTAATATTAATAGAGACAAAATAAATCTTCCCTAAATAAGGTAATGCCAAATATAGTATTTTTACAATTTGAATTACGCCGTTGTTAGATAGTACAAATCATTTATCAACCACAAGTTAATTTAAAAGAGAGAAAGATTTATTTACAAGGTTCTACAAATATCAATTTTATATTAATAAATAAGGTCTCAATCTACCTATAACATTAAAATTATTGTTCAATCACTAAATACAACTTGAGCATTCAAATTAATTATCAAACCTCTTACGCATTAAACATAGAACCATCGACACATGAATATTATCTCTACTCATAATAAACACTTGTTTGTATCGCTCCCATAATTGTTAAGAAACTACCTAAAACAAAACAAAAAACAAAAAAAATTGTTACAACCTCAACCACAACATGTAAAAATAATTGCAAACCAAAAGATAATAAAACAATGAAGTACACATTATAAAACTAAAAATATAAAAAAAAAATCAAATGACGCATCACATCTATATCAAAGTTCTGCGCGGAAGCAAGAGAAATTCTACCAAAAATTTGGCAACACTTCCCCTATAAATTGGACATTTCCATTTTGTACCTGCTAGAAAACATATATAATTTATAAATACTCAAGTGAATAACATAATCTTTCGGTTTGAGAACACTTATGGCCATTATACACACAACACGCTACCAATTCCTAAGATTATGAAATCCATAAAAATTGTACGACAATTAGATATCACATTAAGGTCATATCAACCCCGAGGCTTGATAATATATATAAATCTCAACAACTACAAACATTAGATTAAGTATAATTTCATAACATGAGAATACATATTTAAAAGTTGCGACACTATACCACCAAATGCTACTCGACACGTAGTATGGTAAAATATAAAATATTTGTATACACAAAAAATAAACATACCGGAAAGGACTAGAAGACTCTTGCAACCAACATTTTGTCTAAAAAGAATATCAGTGCCAATCTATGAAGCAAAAAAAAACTGTCAAAAGGAAGTTCTCCACAATTTTAATCAGCATAACTTGATATAAATTAAATCATAAATGAAAATTTATAAGATAATAATGAAACCTACGTGCAACGGATATCAAATGAAAATGCCAATGTATCATGTTGGTCTACAAATGTCATATGTTGGCTAAGCCAATTTTAGCTCTAAAATACTAACATATCAGGTTAAAAATTCATAAACCCCACTAACAAAACACCTAACAAATCAATAATGAGAGCATTGCAACAACAAAAACAAAAGTTAACTCTGGTCACGATTTCTTATCTAGAAAAAGAAAAAAACATAGTTACCTTGGAATAGTGATAAGCTTTGAGACCCGAAGATACTAATTAGCAAAATGTTATACTCTTAATTAGCAATACATGTATTTTATTTTAATTAACGACAATGTTATGCATCACCTCTAATTCAACCTATGTATCACCTCTAATTCATGTATTAAAATAACATAATTTTGGGGAGCATAATTTTGGGAAGCATAATTTTTTCAATGCCTTGTTAATTAGTATACTCGACCTATGCATCACCTCTAATTCAAAATGTTATGCTCCCCAAAATTAAGTCTCAAGTACTCCAGTGCTTTTGAAAAAATTGAGGACAGTAAGTAATATATACAAGGTGGTTCCCCAATAGCAACAACAGAGTGGGTCCATCGATCTTTGATGCAGTACTAATGGAAGGAAACTAAAATTTCCAATACAAATATAGATAATGATAAAAATTGAATTTATAGGTAAAATATAGAAGCATGATTACCTCAAATTGATTTTTGTTATACACAAGGGTATTAAAAAGGTAATAAAATCCTGAATACCAAGACCTAAAGCGGATATTTACTTGGATATCCTCTACGTGTAGGAGCCGTCTGAAGTTCAATACTTACTTTCTATTGATGCCATCATCTAATTTTCCTAACCATGAAACTGGGAAAAACAAAAAACAAAATTTGAAGTAAATAAATAAACACTTAATACTGAAAAAATATTCTTACCATTAGAGTCTTTAGTTCTGGTCCTTCAACCACAACCAATCATGAAGATCATGTAAAGGAAACTTGCATATATTACATTTTGGAATCACATGGAGCTTACAACCGATTTGCTATCATTATTTTTTTGTCAATATTCAGCCAAAATAATTAACTACACAAAGAGCACAAATTCATACCTTCTAAGATATGCAATCCCAAGATATGCAAGGGCATCCAAGCAAGTCATTCGAGGCCACAGTCAACAGCGATGATAAATCTAAAATTACACTTCCAAGAAAATTTACATGTAACATCAAAAGTATCTCTGCTGAGCTAGAAGAGTATGTTAGTTAAAGACCATTTCCGATCCTACTTGTATAATTGGTATGACCACAAAGCACAATGAGCTTATAAAATTCTTTATCTTATATTTATATTGTCATACCCCATCTTATTCTTCAAAAACAAACCGCCATGTGCATAACATAACATAACATAACATAGCATAGCATAGCATAGCATAACATAACATAGCATAACATAACATAACATAACAATATTAGTTGTATTCAAAATTAGCTTATCCCACATCATTAACACTACCCCCACTGGTAACATGAGAAGTGGTTGGCTTAGAAAATGGAAAATCAGGCCAGCACTACTACTCTCATCACAGTATTATCCATTTTTCTACGCAAATTCCCTAAAGCCACGCTATTAACTGCATCTTTCTTTTTCCTTCCTTGTAAACAACACAACCAAAGAATTTTAGGGTGGAGCTCTCTAGTTGTTGACCACATTTTAGAATCTTTGAGCATAAGCATTTTAGAATCTTTGAGCCAAAAAAATGATATGTAAAAGGCGTAGGCAAAAATAGAGGACTTCCTACAATTGAACCTTGAGTCCTTCAATTTCAACCTTTTAATACTCATCCTCTTTTGCATTCAATCATTCTGTACTTTTAAATAGGAGTCCATAATGTTATTTCTAGGGTAAATTTGAGTGTAGTCCCACCTAAAAGCTGAATATTTGTCTTTAGTCCCCAAGTTGTTTAAATATACAGTTTTGGTCCCCAAATGGCCTCATACCACAGGTCAACCTCCGTTGAATTCAAATTTTGACATGAAGTGACTGAACAACCCTCACACGAGTTGCACGTGATTTCTTCTAACAGGTAAACAAGTTATCTTCAGGTCATCTCTTCATGAACATCTTGAGCACCAACTAGAGGAAGTAGAAAAGTCACACTCATTCACTCTTAGGAATCCAGTGGTAAACTCTAACCACCTATGGGATTCTACATTTCTCGCATTTAGGTTCAAATCCGAGCCCTCACTTGTCCAACTAAAGGCACATGATATGGTTCTCTTTATCATGAGAACAACTCTCCCCTAAGTAATTTGAGCTTTCACAGCATTCTTAAGGTACAACTCGGCATTGGAGCTTCTGAAAGTATGCAACTCGGTATTGGAGCAATTCAAGCCAAAGGGTGGATGAGTATGTGTGGTAAGATGTGACATTGTTGAAGGCAAAATTGCTTGAAACCAGAGCTAAGTTATTGCTGAAAGGACCACATTTTGATAGCAGTGAAGAACTTTGTAGGACTTGTATTAGTATTAGGACAGTGATGCTTTGGCATAACCATGTCCAGACATTAGCCGCTCAGGAAACATTAGCTAAACTTGTGAGATTTTGAACAAAGATGTGAGAGAATCCCATTTCTGATATATACTTTCAAGTTGTTTTACGTTTGGTGTTTAAACTATAATGATGATATTACAATCCCTTTGTTTCCTCTCAATTTGAGAGAATCTGATTCCAATTAATAATCTTTAGAAGTAAAGCAGCAAATTGAAGACATTTTTGGTGAAGTAAAGCAAAAATTATATATTCCTTAAAAAAATTAAATCAAGAAGAAAAAGGGCCACCAAGATGAATATACAGAAGTAAGACATTGTAAACTTCTTTCCCGACCAATTCAGAAATCTAGAGGAAGTAAGACATTGTAAACTATAATGATGATATTACAGTTTCTTTGTTTTCTCTCAATTTGAGAGAATCTGATTCCAATTAATAATTTTTGGTAAAGAAATGACCTAAAGGTAACTTGTTTACCTGTTAGAAGATATCACGTGCAACTCGTGTGAAGGTAGTTTAATCACTTCATGTCAAAATTTGAGTTCAACAGAGGTTGACCTGTGGTCAGAGGCCATTTGGGGACCAAAACTGCATATTTAAATAACTTGGGGACTAAAGGCAAATATTCAATTTGTAGATGGGACTACACACAAATGTTCTCATATTTCTATCTAAATCGATACATATGCTAGGGACATAGCAACTTCTCCACCCAAGAAAGCACAAGTGTAAAGTAATATACAAAGTGTTAAACTAAGATTCCATCTTTTATTTGCATATGATCCTTAAGCTTGTGAGCCAACAACACCATATAATATAGCTTATATTAACCCTGGTGAACTCAGTTACATCATTACACAAATCTACCTAATGTTCATAATTTAATTCCATCAACTATTAAAAGGAGTTGAGGTTTGGAGACTCTTTGATGCCAATTAATAGGAATCAAAATTAAAACCCAAGTAATCAAAAAAATGCAAAGTGAATTGGGGAAGATAAGAAGAAACCAATGGTGTTGTACCAACGATAAATACTTAAGTATGCACTCAACAACCTGTTTGAAAATGAATTCCAAGACTAGGGTTTTCTTTACACTATAATCTCTATGTAAAATGGAAGCTAAACCATCAAATTAAAATTGTCTTGGGGAAATTGTTACCTAATGATCGAATTGTAGCAATCGTAAGAGGATTTGTTGTCTCGTCTTCCTTCAAGGTAGAAGATGTTGTCAAACCATTAAAATCACACATGTATATTTGTAATCAATGGCTGCAGAGAAAGCGAGATTAAAACTCTAGACGGAGAGAAGAGGCGATGAAGACCAAGATTTTGTAAATTGTTATTCATGATCGAAGAGTTTAATTAAAGAGAGAGAGAGGGAGAAAGAGATAGATAGAGAGAAAGAGAGAAAGAGCTTCGTGACTGAATGGATTTGAACTGAAAATATAAAAGGCACTTAAGGAGATGCTATAAGGGCGGGTGATTCTCTCCGTCCAAAAAAAACAAAAATATAAGAGACTAAATCAAATCCGTCCTAAATGTTCTATTATTATAGACAAATTTTACTCGATCCCTAATATCTGGTCCCTAAAAGCTATCAGTGACGATTGCCCATTTTTCTTGTAGTGCCAGTTAACTAGATTACCTATAAATAGAAGATGACAATAAAAGGCACGAGAGTATTGAACGTCTTCATCGCCAAAACTCTCCGACACTTAACCACAAAAATCCCACAAACAATCACATACATTATCAACCCAATATGTTTAACAACTCCCACCAGCACTTCAAACTTTGGATTTCCTTCTTTTCTCACTGTACATCAGAAATCACCAATTCTAGGAATCATCTATTATGTGATTACCAGATATTAACAGAAACTAGCAATTAGCAAATCATAAACTATCAATTCAACAAATCATAAACTATCAATTCAGCAAATCACCAAGAGCATCAACAATAAAGGAATTCAGGTTTCAGTTTTAGGGTTGTGATCGTGTGTTGGAGTTTAGCACAGTCACAGAGAGTTGTGGGAGGAAAGATTGCGGGGAAGGGAAGTTAACTTGCGTGCATGAAATTGTGTTTTTTCCTTTTCGTAGTGTTTTTATCCACTCATAAACTTAAACTATAAGGGACGGCCATGTCAAGTAGTCCATAAACTTATACAATTAAGGACGACCAAATCCAAGAGTCCATAAACTTATACAATTAGGGATGGCCAAATCTAACAGTCCCTAAACTTATATTATTATGGACAGAGAAATTTGTTTTGTCTCATAAACAAAAATATTAGAGACTGATTCAAAACTGTCTCAAATATTTTATTATTAGAGATAAATTTTACTCCGTCCCTAATAATTTTTTTTTGTAGTATTGCTTAAATGCATTTGCTGCACTCCACACTAACCACTCTATTTGGGTCCCCATGTAAAACTTCTTCATATTCGTGTACATATGTCTAAAGCAGAATCTGTAATTTGCATGAGAAAAAAGGGTAGTCACAGCATCAATGAGTCTCTTCTGTCTATTTGATATGAATGTTAGCTTTTGATTATGTAAAATGAGATAGGGCTGAAGAACCGCAAGGAAGTTGGTCCAAGTTTCTTTACATTCTGATCTGCATAAGTAAACTGTAATAGGGAATAGGCCATTGTTGCCATCCAAGGCAATCATAGATAGACAACCCCCCCCCCCCCCCCTCTCATATTTACCATTTAGAAAATAACCATCCAAACAAAGTACGGGTCTACACCCACTTAACCATCCATCAAAACTTACCTTAAATATCACCAATAAACTTTTTTACTGATTACTTTGAAGATCTTTACTACATTTGGCCAAACTGCCAGGGTTAGCCAATAAGACTTGTTTCATAAATTCAGGTTTCAGAATATAACCCTCATCATATGATCCAACTATCCTCTCCATGCATATAGTCCACGCATTCCATGAAGTATAATATGAAATATCAACACCATACCTTCTTGAAATCATCTCTTTCACACCTGCTGGTCTAGTGGTTCTCACTGTCCTAATTATTTCTTCAACTTCCTTTGCCACCCACTGGGCATTTGTATTTTTGTTAAATTGGCCACCCCTGCCAGGATGTGTGTAAATGAGATTACTACTGGCCCTCATACTGAAAGTGGTACCATCTGGGTTAACCCTAGTATAGAACATTTATTGACAATTGAATGTTTCAGCCTCAGTACAAATGTATCTTACCCTCATATAGTCATTCTTTTTTTTTTGGAATTGGTGCTTGTTAACAATGGCCCATTGCCTTAAAAAAGTTCTGCAAGCATCAACTGTGGGCCACTCCATGCCAATAACCATCTCTAACCCAGGATTATGCACAGATAATATAGTATGATGCGCTTCAGCTTCTTCTGTTACAAAAATGTTATCACATTCTTTGGCCAAATCTCTAAATTCATCATCACATCTGTCTGTTTCAGCTTGGGTTAGACTATCATCACCATCAACTGATGAGTGATTTGAGTAATACTTCCTCTATATCTAGGCTATCTGGGTTAGTTTTTCCCCATCTATTCCAAACATCAACTTCATCAACTTCTTCTTCATCATTTGAAGCCTTTCCCCCCAATCCAACTTCAGCCTCAGTTTCAGCATTAACTGGAACCTCTCCCCCCAATCCAACTCCACCCTCAATTTCAGCATTAACTAGAGTATCTCCCCCCAATCCAACTCCACCCTCAGATTCAATATTAGGTTCATCATCACTGAAGTCCATATGTGGCAAATCATCAAGCTCTTCCTTAGGTACTTCACTTGCCTTTGGTTTCTTAACTTTTTTAGTGTTTTCTTCACCACTTTGTAAACTATTACCTTTTCTCTTTGGCTTTGATACAACTCTTCTTCTTTTTTTAGTCACAACTACCTTTTGTCTACCCATGGCAATAGTCTCATGTTGAAGTGGATCAAACTATGTACTCTCATGTTGTAGTGGATCAAACTGTGTAGTCTCAACCTTAACCTCAACCTCAAGTTGAGAAGTAGGGCATATTGGTGGTCCTTTATATGGTTCTATCATAACTACATCTGGCTGTTCAATAAAAGGTGGGGGCACAACTTCTATAGACACTGCATATACATAAAAATGTACATCCCACATACTATCCACGTCACTACAATGCCACATATTATACAAACTTGTACCATCATAAGCATTCACAATCTTACTTGCATACAGTGTCTTCACCACTATCCCAGAACTAGGTGAAATAACTTAATTTATCCCAACAACATCAGACATAATATACTCCAACAGACCTTGATAGTAAAACTGATCCCCGTCTACATTTTTAAATATATGTATATCCCCATCAATGTATAGACGATGTGTGTACCCCGTCTTCCCGGGTTCAGACTATCTACCTCCTCAATGAATAATGACATTTTTTAGGTCATTCCTGTCATTGTAACATACCCCAAATACTATATAATTAAGATAAATATTATGGTAACATACCCAAAACACCTAATTTAAAAATACCACTTGTAAAGGCCCAAATTTTTATAATATACCCAAATTTTAAAATAATATAAACCCAAAACCCTAATTTTCTAATCCAAACCACTTTTAAAAGGCCCCAATTTTGTAATACAAACTTTAATTCTTAACACAAATTTTCTAACTTTCAAAATGGAAAAACCCTAATTTTTATAATATACCCTAATTTTAAAATAACAGAAACCCAAAACCCTAATTTTCTAATCCAAACCACTTTTAAAATGCCCCAATTTTGTAATCCAAACTTTAATTCTTAACACAAATTTTCTAACTTTCAAAATAGAAAAAACAAAGCAATTATTAGAAAGAGATTTATAAATTTTGCCTATTTAAAAAAGAAAGAAAGAAAGAAAGAAAGATAGAGACTTACATTGTGATTAGGAGAGAGATAAGAGATTCAAAGGCTTGGCGAGATCAGATATTAGATTACTGCACTATAGTTTTCCCAAATTTTTATAGTTGTAGAAGATACAAATTTTCTCAAATTTTTTCTCTAAGAATAATTTTTGTTTGAGACAGTTTTGGTGAAGAGATCACCGGAAGACAACTTGTTTACCTGTTAGAGGAAATCACGTACAACTCGTGTGAGGGTAGTTTAGTCAGTTCATATTAAAATTTAAGTTCAACCGAGGTTGACCTATGGTCAACGGCAATTTAGGGACCAAAACTGCATATTTAAACAACTTGGGGACTAAAAGTAAATATTCAGTTTGTAGGTAGGACTGTAGTAAAAAAAAATCTTTATTTTATTTAGTCATGATTCATACCAACGGTAATTTGCTATGATTTCAACTCTCTCTCAATGCATTTTAGGGTTTTGTTTAGTACTACATTAAGCACTTAAATGTTGGTTTATACTTCATAGTTAACAACAAATTTTAAGAATTTAGGGAAGTTTAACAAAGATAGATTCATTGGTGAGGAGACATGAGACACTGCAGATACATCAAGTTTTTATTTTCAATGGTATGTCATTTGCTCAATGCTCACAACCTCTTGCTTCAACATACTTTAGAATCATCAATATAATGGTTTTAATTTTTTGCCTACGACAATTAAATTCTTTAATTTTTGTTTTGTAAATTTAATCATAAAAATATTATATATGTTTCTCACATATTTCATTTTCTCTCTCCCGTTTAAGTTAGATTAATTGGCATGAATCATTTGAAGTAGAAACATTTGAGGATGATGGGTTTGGTTTTGAGGAGTGCAGATAGAGGGTGGGACGACATTTTCTTGAGATAATGGTATGAATAAACACTTATATTTATAGGTATTTTTTCCCAAATATTTGAAACTGCAGTACATTTAAACAGGGCCGGCCCTGGGTTTTTGAAGACCCTGTGCGAAGAACTAAAATAGGCCCTTTTTACTTGAATATTTTTTTTTGTTTAGAAATTTTTGTTTTCGTAGTACTAACTAAACATAACATATGCATCTTAAGGTATAATATCGAATCTTAAAGTAAACACAAAGAGGAGTATATTAAATAATAGTAGTCATAGTACATTTAGGAAAATACATTTCCAATGTTGCAAAATTCAAGTAGAACACCTTTAGCGTCTTCGAAATCATCAACATTTTCGATCAATTTCTCGAATGCAAACCGCAATAAGACAAACAAATGCACTTTAAATTAATCATTATCACAAAATAACAACGTGAAATTTCATACAAGCATGAAGCATTAACTAAATAAATAGCAAAATATCATTCAAAAATTTGTCTCCAAGCATATCTAGATGCAAATTCGCCAATTATACTCTTATAATCAAGATTTTGTAACAATTTTCTTTATGTAGACATCATTGCTAATCCATTTAGTCTTTCTTGTAACATGGTCGATCACAAGTAAGATTTTAGTATTTTTAGTTTTGAAAAACTTCTTTCTCCAGATGCGACTGTAACCGGTATCGCTAAAAATATAAGCAATACAAGCATTTGGAAAAGAATCAATTCTAATCAAGAAAGTCAATATCTCAAATGCGGTATTTGTTTCTTTTGGTAACCTCGTGCACAAGATTTTTATTTCCCGAAATAAGTCTTCACCATCAATATCAGTTGAACTATTATGCTTCAAAACATTTTCAAGATTATCACAACATTCACTCAAATGGCGATCATCTAATAAATTTAACTTATCAAAACTAAATATGAATCCAAAAATATGCTCATATGCTTGATATTGTTCAAACCTAATATCCAATGAACCAAGAAATTGATCAATGATATAATTGTAATAATGTTTTCTAAATAAATCTCCAGCTGAAATTCCATTAGCAATTTCTTTAGCAGTAGTTATGGCATCTTCAAACCCCTTTTTTCTATATGTTTGAATATATGCTCACAACCATTTTATTTTCTCAATAGCAACATCCAAACGCATGTCTTTAGCTTATAACTTTTTACTAACAAAATTAACAACATACAATATATCATACCAAATAATCATACTTACTAAAAACTCAAAATTTCATCATTCATATGTCGCTAAAGATGTAGCTTCACTACTTGTTTTTGAGTCATTATCATTAGATAAATCAAGTAAAGCATCTCTAATTTCATGAGTTTGAAAACGAATTACTTTTAAACTAACTATGCGACTTTCCCAACGTGTAGCCGAATGAGATTTGAGAGTTAAACCGGATCCGATATTCCTTTTCAAAATGTCTCATCGTTTTGTTTAAGTAGAAAATATGGTATAAATACGTTGTACTACAAAAAAATCTTTTGTTTTACTACAACAATTTGCAATGTCACAAAGTGACAAGTTTAAACTATGACAACCGCATGGAACATATAAAGCTCTCGGATTTATGTCTAATAATCTTTTTTGAACACCTTGGTGTTTTCCTTTCATATTGGAACCGTTATCATACCCTTGCCCTCTAACATCATAAATATTAAGATCAAGCATCTTTAGTACATCTTCTAACTCTTCAAAAAATCATTTTCCCGATGTATCATGCACTTGTAAAAATTCTAAGAAATACTCTACTATTCTTATGGGACCCGTTGACACATCTACACAACGTAATATCAAAGACATTTGTTCATTGTGGCTTTTATCCGGAGTACAATCAAGAATTACAGAAAAATATTTTGCTTTCTTAATAGTTTGAATGATCACACTCTTTATTTCGGACGATAAAATAATAATTAATTCATTTTGAATTTTATGACTCAAATAATGATTACGAATTGTTTTAATAGATTTGTCATGCGGATTCTTACCTGTTTGAAAACGATGAATATATTCATTTATCACTGGATCCCAATCTCCAATCATTTCTATTAAGCCTAAAAAATTTCAATTATTTTCTTCATAACTTTTTTTACTATCTCCACGAAATGCCAAGTTTTGTTTACCAAGATATTTTACTACCGAAATTATTTTATACATTACTGCCCTACAATGTTCTTTTTATTTGTTGATATGGTTTTGAAAATCTTTATCAATTGTTTGATTTGTTTCCAATCTAGTTCTTAATTCAATCCAATAAGTCATGCACGTGATATGTTCATTACCCAAGTCATGTTTTTTAAGCCTAACACTAAGATATACCCAATCTTTAAATGCTTCATTTCCTAAATTACCTACCCGGGGTCCTTTAGCAAATAACTTACAATAAAAACAATAAACTTTATTCGTGTCTTGTGAATAAACAAGCCACTTTCTATCATGTTTTTCGCCGTTCGGTAAATAACGAGTATAATGTGTTGAAAAGAAACGTCTCCCAATTTCATATTTAGGGTCTTTTTCAAATGTTATATCTCGCGGATATCCATTTATTACTAATTCATATATTAAATTTTTGGCAAGATTATCCCAATTTCTTGGATCATAAATGTTTAGAGTATTATATATATTTTGTTGTTCATTATTTTGTAAATCAACATTTTCATTATCAATATTTGCGTTTTCGTTATCATTCAAATCAATATTTTCGTGATCTAAGTTTTCTACATTATGCGGTTCTCTATAAATAAATTTCTCCATCGCTCTTTGTTGACTTTGGATAAATTTCGCTTCTATTTTCCTCTCTTTTTTCTTATCGTTCTCACTTAATTGTTTAGGAGGCATTTGATAAAATTTAATTTAAATCTTTAAAATGTCACAAGAAATTATACAAAACAATAATACAACTATACAAATACGACTATACAAGTACTAAATATAAAATACTAAGTATAAATTTTCAAAATTAAATACTAGAAATTAAATATGATACAAGAGATAGAGATCACCGGACACCGGATTGTAGGATCGAGCCAATTAAACTGCACAATAAAATCACATTCACAGATAACTCATAACTCCCAAGTCTGAGTCTCTAAGACTTTAACCTTTACTTTTGAGTTTTAATCAAAAGTTCGTCATCCGTGGTACCGAATTACTGATTCTACTGAAATCAGAATATCATCAAAGTCGTGAAGGTACTGAGATTGAGAAATCCGAAAATCAATCAAAGCCGTGAAGTACTAAAAATCTGAAATAAGAAATTAAGTTAACCCTTTGCCTTGCTTTAATGTTTTCTTTTGAGTTTTGAAAGATTTTAACAAGAGAGAGAGTGAGATACTAAAGCACTAAAGCCAACTGCCGGTGTGAAGAGCCGTGAAGGTTGGTTAGGAAAGACCGAAAGAGAATCAAGAGATTGACTGATTGAGTTTGAGATAATCACTTAATTGAAATATTGAATGAAACTATCAAGTATTAAGATTGAAGTATCTATCAATTGACAATTATCAAAACTATGATTGAGCCATTGGGGAACTAGAGAGGCAGAGAGAGGAGAATGTTAGAGAGAGATTGAAAATTTGAGAGAGTTGGGTTGGACTAAATTATAAGATTATAAGAGAAATTGGGTTGGACCTTGGATTGGATTTATGGGCCTTATAAACTTGAATAATGAGTTTGGGTTTAAATTTTTTATTTTTATTTTTCCTTTGGGCTATGGGCAATTTTTTTTTGGCCCTGTGCCGTCGCACATGTCGCACACCCCATGGCCGGCCTGCATTTAGATTCAGCCGTCAATATACTTACCCATTCTGAACATGGATTTTAGCGCCGAAGGCGCGTTAATGAACAATTTTGTAGCGCCGAATGCGTGTCGACGTATTCATCGTGGCGAGCCACGGGTACTACTAATAAGTAAATATTACAGATTGACAACTAAAACAAACATATAGCAGACTCCCAAGGGGGCACAAACTCTACCTTGTGCACAATCTGCACCAAATATCTCGAATCAGTAGCCTCCCCTTGCCAATCTTTAAAGCTTTCATCTCATCATTAGAGAGAACAATGTGTTCTTCAACACATCATTAAACAGCTTATCATTTCTGTATTGAACTTAAAGCAGTTTTGAGTCTCTTGGCTAAGAGATCTTTGTAGTTTAAACTCTTAATCCACAACACTTCATCTTCAAAGTTCCCAATCTGTCTAACAATGTTGCATTCCACTGTACATCATAAATAATCAAACACTATACACTAACAATTTGTGATAACATCCATGGATGGTCTGAAGTCTGCTATTAGTTCTTAGAGCACCCTTTAACTGCTTTGTAAGTTGTAAACTGGCTCTTGGGTTGTTCTTGGGCATTGCCAAAAACAAATTACAGATTGACTACTCTTAACAAAAAACGATTACAGATCACTTAACACTTGACAAATTACAGATGATGCACTTCACACAACAAATTTAAGCTTAATTTGGCCAAACCCTAATACATACTCAGGCATTTAATTTTAAATTAGTTTGGGTATAAGAAGTCGAAGTAACTATAATTGATGATTTACATGTTTAGGTGTTTACAAAAATTGAAGCTTCTTCTGACAGTTAAATTTGGTAACAATTTACAAAGATATAATTTCAAATTGTAACACAATTTAGAAAGTTCGTTGGTTTACTTACCAGAATTGAATGCTTCAGGAGTTGGAAGTTGGGGAGTTGAATGTATCGCAGGCAGGAGTTTGTTTGTCAAATTTTGGGGATTATGAGGAAATTTGGATTGAGGATTAAAGGTTTTAACTTAATTTTTCCCGCCCATACAGTTCATACACTTCGCCAAACCACATTTACACAAGGGAGTTTAATTTCAAATTTCAAATTATTGTACGAAAAGTCTAAGTTGAACCCCACAAGCAGCTGACAACACATGAGAGAAGATGAAGCGTTACATGAGTAAAACAAAACAGGTTAACGTCGAAAAATTATAACTGTACAGTGTAGGGTAGACGAGTTAGCCCAGACCAAGTTTATAGGGGTCTGATTTGGCTGAACTTCGCCAGGTTAGCCTATATCGGTAATTCTCCCAATATTCTTTGAGGTCTCATGTAAGTGTGACTTGTTTAGATATGGTCCAGCTACTCAAAATGTTCAGAAGCTGGGTCTGAATCACATCATAAAGCAGCCAAAAACCAGTGCAATGGGAACAAACATGGGAGAAGGACATTATTCTAAATGTAGATGGATGTGTTGCTGAAGACAGGAAAGCATTTGGAGGAATTTTTAGACTTCCTAATGGCATCTGCATAATGGCTTTTAATAGGAAATCTTACCAGAAGGTGGGGATTGGAGTATCAAGAAATTAAAGCTGTATGTGAAGGACTGAGCATTGCAACTAAGATTAGGATTAAAAGTCTATACATTGTGTCTGACTTCATTTATGCTATTCAAGTAATATAAAGTAAATGTGATCCTCTTTTTTTTTTTTTTTAAGCAAGTAGATGGCCCCATATATTACAAAGCAGCAGTAGCAGAGTTTACAAGAGAGTTGGCCTCCAACGGCTCAAAAATTGAAAATGCAGGAAAAAAAGGCTCTTTAACGACTAGAGCGTGAGCCTCAAAATTTAGAGATCTAGTAATGTATCTGAAACAAAAATCAGTGAAACTGGAAGCAAGACCCAGCATATCCGGAGCCAGCGTAAGGGCTCCCCATGATAGGTCATCAGATCCCAACTCAAAAGCACGAACAAGACGTCTGCAGTCCGTGAGCAAAATCACCCTCTCTAAACCAACTGAACTGGCCGCCCTCATGCCACGGATCACTGAGATCGCCTCTGCCTCTTCAGCGTCCGCCGCACTGGATAAAGCGTGCCCTGCACCAATAATAGAAAGGTTGTAAGTCTTAATTACAAAACCCGATCCCCCCTTTGAAACAGGACTGGACCAAGCCCCATCCACCATAACAATATGCCTACCCTATTCGACAAGCGGAGTGGGTTGGATAGACTGGCTGATCACTGGCTGTTCAAGGAGGGAGGGGGTAAAAATGAAAGATTTAGCCCTGTGAAGAAGGGAGGATGGGTCTTGGGTGGCGTTATTGAAAACAAAGTCGTTTCGGCTCTCCCAAATGACGAACAGAATAGCGTAAATCAAGGCCCAGGAGGGGGCCGTGGATGTCGCTTGTCTGTCGGTAAGCGTCTGAATAATATGCAGGAGAGAATTAGAATAAGGCCAGTTATTAAAATCGAGAGAAGAGTCAAAAGCATACCAGATTTCCCGTACTTTCTTACAAAAAAAAAGGGCATGAGTGGTGGTCTCCACTTCTTCGAGACACCTGGGGCAAGATGTCACTCTATTGTTATCCATAAACCTGAGTTTGTGCTTGGTGGGGATCCCGTCCTGCAGAGCTTTCCAAACAAAAATTGAATGCGAAAGGGGGTATTTAAACGCCACAAGTTCGAACACTTAAAGTAGGGGGGAGACGGCTCGATTTGGTTAAAATTAAGGCTGGAACGGTAAACCGATTTAGCCGAAAGAATGTCGTTAATCTCCGGACGCCACTTAAGAGTATTCTTGGAAGGGAAAGAACTGAGCGGGATACTAAGAATAGCTTCGGCGATATCTTGATGGAAGATAGCCCGGACCAGGGAAGCCTTCCAGCGCCGCTGGGTATGGCAGATGAGTTCGCCAACCTTAGAGATAGGTCTATGGCAGGGCGGGGGACCGGATGGGCGACCGAAGGGGATATTAGGGATCCAGGGTTCCAGCCAGCAGTCGATATCTTTTCCGTCGCCGATATGTCAGATAAGATTGCTCCAGATTCGGTTCCGGGCGGCGATAATGCCCTTCCAAATCCAAGAATCCGACGGCTTAATCAAGACAGTCATAATAGATTCCTTAGGGGAGAATTGTTTAACCAGGTTATTTTCCCAAAGCTTATTCGGCTCTTTTATAACTCTCCAGAAGAGTTTTGCCAGTAAAGCATGGTTATGGGAGAGCGCTGTCCGTATGCCCAAACCTCCCCATTTGAGGGGACGGCAGATGTACTTCCATCCAATGAGTGGCTTTCCTGTTGCCGTTAGCGTTAGTGCCCCAAAGAAATCTAGAGTTAATCGAGTCCACCTTTTTACAAGTTTCAACAGGGAAGGGGAAAACCGACATATAATAAGAAGGGATTGCTGAGTTAACAACTTTAATAAGGGTAATGCGTCCCGCTTGAGAGAGGTTTTTTGCTTTCCAGCCCTCAATCCGATTGGAGACACGATCGATGATATCTTGGAAGTTCAGGCTTTTTTTGCGGTCAAATTCCAGGGGGGCGCCCAGGTATTTGTCGCCTCCCCTGTCTTTCTTGATGTGAAGAATATGCTGGATGAGTTTAGTATGGCGATAGCGGCAATTCCTGCTGAAGAGAATACAGGACTTATCGAAGTTAATCTCTTGGCCTGACACCGTTTTAAAAGTGTCGAGTTCTTCCGACAAGGTGCCCGCTTCCGAGGGGGTGGCCTTGCAGAAGATGAAACAGTCGACAGCGAACAAAAGATGGGAGATAGGAGTGCACCATCTCGCAGTCTTAATACCATGTAGCTCTCCCTCCTTCTCATACTTAAAGATGATACGTGAAAGGACCTCAGAACAAATGAGGAAAAGGAAAGGGGAGAGGGGGTCTCCTTGTCTGAGTCCCCTCTCGGGTTTAAAAAAGCCGAAGGGGGAACCATTCAGGTTAAAAGAAAAAGTGGGAGTAGAAATACACTGGCGAATCCAGGAACACCATTTGTCGCAGAAACCCATATCTTTCATCGTGTCGATGAAGAAATCCCATTCAACTCGGTCGAAAGCTTTGCTCAAATCTAGTTTGATCGCCATATTCCCTTTAGGCCCTTTTTTCTTCTTAAGGGATCTAAGGATCTCCTGGGCCATGATAATGTTATCATAGATTTGCCGCCCAGGAACAAAAGCATTCTGGGAGGGGGAGATGATTTTATCTAAGAGGGGCTTAAGACGGGTAGTCAGAATCTTCGTGATGATCTTAAATTTGACATTACAAAGGCTAATCGGACGGTAATGATCCGGGGAGGTAGGATTTTTCTTTTTAGGGATGAGGGTAATGTTTGTGTGGTTGAATTCCGAAAGGAGGCGGCCAGTCTGGAAGAAATGGAGGATAGCTTTGAACAGGTCATCCTTGATGATATCCCAGGATTTCTGATAGAAGAGCGGGGTGAAACCATCTGGGTCAGGGGATTTATTAGGGTTCATAGAAAGAAGGGATTCCCGAACTTCTTCCATAGTGGGGTTGCGGGTGATCAAGTCATTTTCGTCCCGAGAGATGACCTTATCGAAAAGATTCAGGGAGGCCACGTGAAGAGAGGGTTTCGCAGAGGAGAAGAGATTTTTATAGAAGTCCAGAAACGTAGTACCAATGCTAGTTTTGTCTTGAGCCCATGAGCCGTCCGGTTTGCGAATAGTGTTGATGGTGTTTCTCCTCCTGTGGCAGATGGTAGAGATATGGAAAAACCTGGTGTTGCGATCACCCTCTTTGAGCCATGCCTCACGAGACTTGTCTCTCCTGATGGCCTCTTCTTAAAAGAGGCTTTGATCGAGAGAGTTCAGAAGTTGACGTTCGAGAATATCATTCCGCTTAGAGTGTTGCTCTTTTTAAATTTGCCCAATCTGCCCCCGAAGCTGCTGAATATCCCCCGGTTTGGAAAGGAAAGTCTAACGATTCCAGCTGGTGAGAAATGCTTTGGTATGGCGTAGCTTCTTGCAAAGCCTAAGGGGGCGTGAGCCCGCTTGGTTGACATCCCAGGCTTCCTTAACCACCGAGTAAAAGTTGTTGTGTTTAGTCCAGAATGATTGGAAATGAAATTGTTTGGGAAGCTGACGGTTGAAATTTATGGTGTTAAGAACGATGGGACCGTGGTCAGACCCAATAATGGGCAAGTTAATGACAGCCGCATCCGCGAAGCTCGTTTTCCAGGTATCATTGACAACAGCTCTGTCGAGGCAGAACTTTGTCAGCTCTGTCCCTTTTTGCTTGTTGGACCAAGTGAAGGGGACACCCGTGAACCCAAGGTCAATCATAGAGGAGTTGAAAATGAAATCGGCCACAGGATTCGCGGTCATCTGATCGAAGGGGATCCTACCAAACTTTTCCTCACGAGAGATGATACCGTTGAGGTCACCTATAACAATCCAGGGGATATGGATGGAGTGTGCCAGGTTGGTGATAGAGTCCCAGTACGGGCCCCTTTGCGTATGCTCTGGCGGCCCGTAGGTAAAGGAGCTCATCCAATGAAGAGACTGGGGGTCAGAATCGGGGAAAGAAGTGGTGGTAGTAAAAAAGACGTCGATGCTTCGCTGAGAGGAGGCAAGGATCGTGAGATCAATGTCTTTATGCCAGGCCAGCCAGAGGCCTCCCCCCTGACTGGCACTAGCAGGGATGCAATGAGAATGGTCGAGACCTAGAGAAACAAATTTCCTGGATAGGTTCGGGTCCGAACTTTTAGTCTCGGAGAGAAAGATGACGTCTAGGTTGTGTTTCTTTTGGATGTTACGGAGCTCACGAATGGTAGACGACTTGCCACTCCCTCTACAATTCCAGGATAGAACAATCATTGAAAACCAAGGGCCGGTATCGGGCCCGCTTCCGAGAGAGGGGTGAACGATTGTCTATCTGGGTTGGTCTGTTTAAAACACCAATGGAGTGTGCGACCGGGGAGAGATTTCTAGTTCTTGCCGGCTAAGTTTAGCATGTGTTTGACCCAAAGTGAAAAGGGCCTGCGCCCAGAGCTAGCCACGGGTTGTCTACAAGAGAGCCCGTGAGCCTTTGGAAACTCTCCTTGGGATGGGGGAGAAAACGATGTCGAATCCTGAAAAAAAGTTTCCGGAGCTTCCGACACCTAGACTGGGGAGGAAAAGAGGGGCCTGTCTCACGAAACCAAGCGTAGGGCTGAAATAAATGGAGATGATTGGTGTCAAAATACTTGTAGAATTTCCTAAACGTCTCCATGTTGCCCCAAGGTGTATTTCTGTTAGGTCTTCTCGAAAGGAGGGCGCTATAAAGTTCTTTTCTTTGCCCGGGTTTGACGGGTTTAAGAGCTCTGTCAAGGCGTGAGAGTTTGTCGGCAACCCAAGAGGCCGTTCTAGGTAAACATATTTTATGTCTAGCATCTTTATAGGTACAAATGTCATACCCTGAGACAATTCTAGGAGTACTCTTTTTAGGTCTAACATCAATATATTTACATAGGGCATAGCCATTACATAGTTTAGTAGCATTTTTTGATTTAAATCTTGCACAAAGAATTTTTTAAAACATAACTGTGGTAAAGTAGCAACAGGCAAGTAATCATGCATGCAAGGTATCGTGACAATGTGTTTTTGTGTGGAATAAAACAGTCCTCGTACATTAGAAGTCTCACCGGTCTCCTCAAGAGTGACGTTGTTGCTAATGTTTGCTCGCTGCCTTTTAGCGGTTGTATTCTCGAGTTGTGAAGTTTGCTCATCACTTCTAAGCAAACTCTCGGTATCCCCATCTTCGGTGATCACAAGTTCCCGGCAACGTTTTTGGTTGATGGAGAACCTCGTCTGAGAATAAGATTCTGAACTTTGTGCCGCATTACCCTCAGAAGGGAAGAGGTCGAGGTGTGACCCATTCCGAATATCTGCCAATTCATAAATGCTGTGAGGGTGACTAGGGAGGCATGGCTGAGGTGCAAAAGAAAGGGGTCCCACTTCATTAAACTTCAAACGGCTTCCCTCATTAATGCGCAAATCATGCGACGTCTTAATAAGATCCGTTGGGAGTTACTTTGGATACGTCCGACAGCCTGTTATGATGTGCCAGATTGTTGCAGTTTTGTGATTGGACATGTGCCCCTGTTCCGGTAAGGCTGACCGAGAGTGTTGTTTGAGCCCATGAATTAATCTGAAAAAAGGCTTTGTGTATTAGCTTTTCTGTCACAGAGAAGTTGTGATTATGCATATGTAGTGTGGGAGGCCGGAACCCAGAGAGTTTGCCACAACCACGTTGGAGTCAGCCGGAATTTCTGGCTGCATGGCTTTGTATGTCTAGTATGGTTCACTTGTATATGCCTGCCGAAGGGGAGGATTCATCTGTAATTCCGAGCCGGTTTCTCTCCATGAGCAGTCTTTTGTATTTTTTGCATGTTGCGAGTGGGTGGTCGAGAACTCCGCAAATCTGACAATACCCTTCCAACCTTTAATACTTTACAGTAATCACTGCGTCACCATGATTGTCGGGGCGGGGGATAGAAATGGTTGTCACCAGAGGCCGGTAAGTAAGCAGGTTTACTTGGATCCGAATGAACCCAGCTTTACTAAACTCGGTGCCCTCCGGTTTGAGGTCGTCGCGGACGAAGAATCCGATCTTGTTGCCGATGCTAATGAGCATATTACGGTCAATCAAACAACAAGGCATGCCTGAGATTTGCACCCAACAAAGGCAGGTGGTAAACGACATTTCAGTCTGATGAAGGATGGGGTTGAAGGGCTGTTGGAGAAGCGAGAAACCGTGGATATTCACCGGGGGCGTATTGAGTATAGTGTAGAAATCTTCTGGGTTCTGAAAGTTTGCAATGTAGACTCTTGACGATTGCTCGAAGTGGTATACTCATAATGAGTTTTTTTAATGCCGTCGAAGATTGCTTTTTCACGAATGGCGGGGGATATGGATTTGAACGCGAGGGCGAATTTCCAACGATGTTTAAGGGTTTCCCATTTCGTCGATTCTATGTGTAGAACCGGGGCTGGGTCATTGGCGGAACATTCGCCCAAAAGCTCGGCTATGTCTCTGTTTCGGTCTGCTTTGCCGTTGTCCTGCATGATAGAGGTGAAGTGCGAGCCACTAGGTTTACCAAAAGAAGCTCCTCTGTCGAAGCAGCCCTAAAGAAGCAAAACCTTTTTGAGGATTAAAAACCTTTGCTTGCAGAATCAAAATTGATGGTGAGTAGCGGATTTGAGCTTGAGGCAAATTTAGATGTGGAAAGTGTGTAGGTTAGGCAGTTTGAGATAGAGGCAAAAGAGAGTGAAGGCAGGTGGAAGGGGGTAGAGCTGAAAGTAAAAAAGAGGGTAAGGAGGCTGGTTAGAAGAGCTCTGGAAAAGCTATTTTGCTCCAAATGTGATCCTCTGCTCTTGCGGATGTAAGAGAAGCAAAGAAATCCATTGCAAAAATGAAGAAATTCAGCACCTATTACAAAAAAAGACAAGGAAATATATGTATAGCTTTTCTTTCCATCTTCTTTTGAGATCGTAGAGTACCTTTTCTTTCCATGTAGCTTCTCTACTTTACTTTTAAATATATGCATAGCTGATGCTATAAGAACAAACTACCCTAGGATGTAATTTGTATATTGATTGAATAAAGCTCTAGTCGGGGTCTGCCTAACCCCAGCTTCTTCCTCAAAAAAAAAGAAAAAAGTGAACTTTCTTGGGCATTATTGAAAAGATGATGCTGAAAACAATGTATCACAGACGGCAGTTCTGTAGTACTGAGGCAAATGAGAAATAGGGACCTTACCCACATAGGAGAGACAGTCGAAAATCAAGCCCCATTGACAAACTAGAGTAATTCTATTCACTAGTAAAAATTTAAATACACCATTTATCATTACATGTAAATTCCCAGTCGCCAAGCAAAAAATTTAAGAAAAAATGTATGAAATGCACTGGTAGTACATTGATATCTAATTGACATCGACAATAAAACAATATCAAACCACACAACATAGGATAAGAGAGTAACTTTACAAAGGGAGGGAGGTGAAGAAGATATTTAACCTGTATTCGGAGTAAATACGGACCTTCTTCTTGGGTATCGTGACTATCACCCTTCTTCATGAATTTCCTAGCAGGGAAATAATAGCTCTATCTTTTACCCTCTAAATCGAACTACAATACAGGAAATATCGTCCTTACTATCTCTATTCACTGCTTCCACTGTTAGTTGCTTCGCTGCCCTCTCTGGGTCCTTTATCTTTCTAGCAATATCTACTGCGTCTTGATTGGTCATAACCTAGATCCATCACATCCCCCAACAATAACAGAAATTTATATCAATGTATGTATGGGATATGTGAATTATTAATAAAGAAAATATTTGCTTTATGTCACAGTGAAGCTTTACACAATGAATCATCAATCCAAAACACATTAACTAGTAGAGTATAAACAGTAATATCGAGAATGTCTAACAAAAGAGTCACCTTCCATAAACCATCACTTGCAAGGATGAGAAGATCGGTCTCTGAATTAACATCGGCATCACAAACATCAGGATCTGACCTCAAGTGTAACTTGAGACTTTTATCACCAAAAGCACGTGAAACTGCCAACTGTCCGTTCACTCTAGGAACGTCGCCTGATAAGATTATGCAATATATTAGCTTAATAGTTTATATAAAAATGAACACTTAACAAGACAATAATCATCTACAATTAGATTCCAATTGAACGAGTTATGAAGTAAATTAATGTTCGGGAAATATTACTCTATTGCCCACTTATTATGCCAACATAAAAGTAAGTTACATAAAGGGTGGTCATTAGAGAATTGATTAAATACGAAGAAATGATCGTCAGGAAGTACATCATCAGCGACAATTTTCTCTATCTGAGTAGACCACAAAGAGGAGAGATCGAGGAGGATGTTGCTCATCAAATTAGTGTTAGATTGTGGAGGAGTCCGGGATATGGAGCGTGCCATGCTTTGTTATTTTCATTTTCAGGGGAAAAAATGGATTACAGTTGGAGAGCATAGGTTAAGTGTGCACTACTTGGAGCCCGCAGTTCAAACTCTTACTGTTTTGCTTTTTCAAAAATTTATGTGGTTTCTGTTATTGGTTCTTCAAATATAAACGCTGGCCATCCTACTGGTGCGTTTAATTTTGCCCCAAATGAATCTAATGATGCAAAACCTCTCTGGTCTTTACTAATACTAAACCTCTCCGGTTTTGCATTATTCAAGAAATTCTTCAAAAATATTTTCCCGAGTTCAATTTCTAATCTCCAGATCGATCGTGTTTATCGAAACGTGGCTGTGTCCTCAAAATATTGTTGAAAGAGGTATTGTCATGGAAAAAATGTTTGACTGCGTAGATTGTTGACCCAATAGTGCCGTTTCATCAATACCAGAGATAGAGATACATATCTAAGTGTCAAAGGTTTATCAGACATCTTCCTAAATAATTCTACATATTTTTTCAAGTTTGGAGATCATGCAGGATAAAAAAAATTGAGTAGCAAGTCCTTGGCGCGCACGGCTGAGAAGTTTATACTTCTTCCTAGCTGGGATCCTTGTGAGTCTGTCTTTATGGGTATAACTAAAAGCTATAATACCAATTTTACGGATTATATTCCGCGTAAGCAATAGGATTAATAATCGGTAAACAAAAATCAAAATTAGGCTTCAATCTCAATAAAGGTCGAAATCAGGGTTCCTTCTAACTTCAAAAACTCAGATAAACTTGCATAAAATAATGATCTCGAACTTCGAAGTCTACTAGACTTCCAATAGGGAAATTTCTTTACTCCATAATATTCTCAACAACAAAGCATACTAATAATGGAAGTAAAATCCAATTTTGAAAAAAATATATATATATATTAAAACACGAAGTTCTTTAATGGCATTGTAATACATAGGGTCTCTTCATCATTTTGTCTCTCTAAATTTGTCCAATTTATTCTCACCTAAACCTCGTTCCTTTCACTCTAGATATATATTCTTGCAATTTGATATTCAAATTTTTTATCTGTCGAAACTTTCTTGATATTTTCATTTTTTTCACTTTAGATTCTTTATCCATGCTTTCTCTATTTGGATTTTATCTCCATTCCTCCCAAATATCTTTCACCAAAGAAATTATTTTCCTTGGATAGTTTCCTCTACATCTTCAAAAGTCTCTTCTGCAAATTATCTGTCATTAAATTTGGTCTTTGAACTTTCACGCTTTTTTAAACTCGGCGAGTGTTTTTGTCGACATTAAGAGCCAAGGGTTTGAAAAAACCGAAAGGAGAACATTGACTTCTTGATTTATGATGAAGAATTAGGTTCCCAACATTTTCATCCTATTGTGGAATTAAATTTGTTTCCCCAGGTTTCCCGGCAAAACAAAACCAAGGAAAATGGTTTTCCAGGAATCCTTTCCCTTCCCTTCATTACTCGGAATTAAATGATTTCCCTAAACATATGATGTTATTGGCATATAAAGTAATTTTGATGAATTACGCAGATAGAGATGTGGGAGTCTTCTAATATTGGTATTGAGCTAGCAAAAATCTTCATCCAAAAAAAGAACATGAATAAACATAGTTCGTGCTGAAACGAAATTAACACTTCTAGTTCAGTCTTTCTCCATAAGAAGAAATTTTGCAAAACCAAAAAAAAAAAAAAAAAAAAAAACTCCAAGACCAGAAACGCTAGAATAATTTAGAGAATATTAACAAAAAGAATTTATAAACCTGGCATATTTGACACGAAGCCGCCTTTGTTCTCTATGCTGCCACGTTCAGTGTTAGGCTCATGATCAATACTCAATTGTATCGCATGTCCTCCTTTTGAAAGAACTGCTCGTGAATCTCCAACATTGGCTACCCATAACTTCTGACCGTCTATAAGAATTGCAGTAACAGCAGTTGAACCACCTCTTCCTAAATCAGGATTATGCGAAAGAATATCCTGATCAGTTCTCTCGTACGATTTTTGAATAGATCTTTTAGTATCAGTCCAAAACTCTCCCTATAATAACAAGAGTGACAAGTAAGATCAGAGATTCAGAGTGTAAAATTACTAGCAACAAAACCAATATTTATGCAAACATATAGAGTGGAGAGCTATGATGACGCACAGATAGCTGGCACATGTTTGAAATCCTTCACAGGGCCCACATAAAAATAATTTAGAAATTTATTTATTTTGGATGTAAACTCTGTGAAAACATCCTTACAGAAGTAGGCCAATGTGACATGTCTAACCAAAAATCAGAATTACAAATTGAATGTAATGCCTAATAGCATGTTAAAGCAAAAACCACATTTCATGTTGTTGATGATGTTTTAGAATCACCTACTTTTCTATAAGGAGAATATCCATGGTAAGGAAATCCTTTTGAAAATAGACAATCTCTTCAATCATCTCTATACTGGCCAAATGAAATTATTCTCAACTTTGGTTATGAAAATGTTTCACAATAGCCCCCTCATGTGTATACATAAAAGGCTTTTTGAGGATGATCTTCATGGTAGGAAGATTATATCCAAAAAGAAACTATATCATCTCATGTGGACCCCATCAAGATTGTAAGAAGTGTGACAAGCATAGGTGTCACAGTATTTTACACTACATATATGTTTCAAGAGAATAGATCATATTCATTTAAATCTTAAATAACTACCTCCTTTATGATATTAGAGAACAAATGCTTTTGCAGGTATGCAGGCACACTATCTCCTAAATGGCCATCATATATGGCAAAGAGGCCAAGCTCGTGCTCTTTCATCTGTACAAATTTAGCAACATGGTAATCCTCCATTGGATGATTTGCTTTCCCTTTTATCAGACTGAACCCATACTTAATAGGGAATTGATGGCTTCTTCCCTTCCCAGAGCCACGTGAGGAACGTCCACCTAACTGAACACAAGAAAATGTAACTACACCCTTCAGTTAGATATTTCAAACAATACCAACAAAAAATCACAATAATCAATTGAGGAAATAGCATTAAGCATATCCAAACTCAAATAAAAACACTCAATTCAACTGTTATATAAATTTGTAATTTTTGGTAAATGAAAAACTTTTTCTAACAGCTGATTTGGCTCACAAAACTAGCAGCAGTAAGTAACAAAGTACTTTGTCGGTCAAATGAGGAAGACGCCATCATATTTCAGATGGCATGATTGGAGAAGTACGAAATGCTAAAACCCTCAAACGTGCCAATGTTACACTTGCATAACGGTAGGAGATCCTACTGACTGAAAGCCGGAACATGCCAAAACCAGACAGCTGAACCCTCAAGCAATATCCTTATTTGCGGCCAAAAGCCAAATTTACTTTTCTTAGGTAAACGACATACTTTTTCAGTAGCTAAATTGGCTCAGTAAAATTACAAGCTGTAAGCAACAAAGTGTACGTTGAAAATGAGGAAAATCCCGCCACGTTTCAAATGGGTTTCTGTTTTGGCATGCCACAGGCAATGTACATCATTCATTCACTGGTCTAAGAAATAGTCGACTTGGATTTGTAATATTCCCATAGATAATTAGAGAAAGACATCCTACTGAAACCCCTAAAAAGCGCCCATGTTTTATTTGCCTAACAATAGGAGAGGCTCAGCCATGAACGCCACGCCAAGAGATGCCAAAACCCATAGTTAATAAGAATAATCCAACGAAATTTCCCCGGCCAGAATCCAAAATTCAATTTCAGAAAAACAACAACCAAACCATAATATATCCTCCAAACTTAATGGTTTCATCATAATAGACAAAAAGTCCAAATCTATATCACTTCAAAATCAGTTAAGAACACCCAATCTCACTTGATCTCCTCTACAATTCAACATTAAATACAATAACAACAACAACCCAAAATCAAGCAAATCCCATAATAATAATAATAATAATCAAATCAAACTTAAAGCATAACAAACACCACTAAAAAAACAGAATAAACAAAAACTTACCCGAGAGTAGCTACCCTTAAAACAACATAACTTCTCCATATAAACAACTCCTTTCAATCCAATCTCAATCTCAACATCTATATCTCCACCTCTGTTCCACTAAACTCAAATCGCTTCAAACCCCAGAAATATTTCTCAAATCCCACAACCTGAAAGATAAAAAAAAACATGAAAATTAATCCAAAAAACGCGTTTTAGCATAATAAATTAGAAGAATAAAAGTCAAGATGAAATTCTCTTACCGATCACTTTACAGCCTTTGTTGGTGCTCTTCTTCTTCTCCTCTAGAGAGAGAGAGGTATGAAGTCTTGATAGAAAGAGAGAATCCACGAAAGGGTGTTGTTGAGTGGTTTTCTTTATTTATTTTTGTGTTTTCTTCAACTTTGTAACCGCTTGAGTCAGTCCTTTTGCAAATTGCAGAAGCAGAGACTTGTTCTTCTCTGTTGACTTTACTCTCCGTATGAAAACTTGGTTATACTTATCTTTTGTCGTGAGGAGCAGGGAACAGTGTTAATGTTGGTTGAGATACTCACACCTGGAAAATCCAATTTAATAAATGTAGTAGGCCATATATCGCCTTCCATACTTTGTCTTGTGAATCAAAATTGAGTCAAGAGAAATTGAATCAGTGTAGTTTGGACGGTTGGGATGAAGATGGCGGCAATAGTGATTGCAGCAGTGAAGATGTCATTAATACAATTAGGAAGAGATGATAAAAAATAAGAACGAAGATGGAGGGGGAAGAGATTAGATGGAAAGAAGGACGAGGAGAGAGAGAGAGAGATCTGCAGGAAGACTATGGATTGAAACGTTCCCTTTGATCGTTTAAATATTTTCTCAATTTTTGATGCCAAAAAATTGAGAATGTCGTTAGAGGTTGTTAAATAATTATGACACATAAATGTTGAGAATGCATAGAGATAAATTACTACATTTTCCATAAATTGTTACAAAAAAAAACCCTAACACTATTTGGATTCTATATCTTTGGGCGTAGGGCTAGTGGTTTGGGACCACCTCTTGGAGAGAAGAGACAGAAGTCACGAGTTTGAAACCTAACACTGGGGATCATCCGTCAAGATTTATCTTGACTTAAAAATTGAGCGTACGGCTTGCGGAGGTACTGTGGCGAGCCCCGGGAGAACTAGTTAGGAGAATGGTGAAAAATAATGAACCTGACGAACTTCCGAATTCCAAAAAAAAAAAAAAAAACCAAACAAACTATGACACTATCCATAATACCATATTGATATGTATGTAGCCATGCTATTAGTATTAACCAAGTTTCATAATACATTATACAATTTTTTTTTTGACAATAGCAATACAAATGTATTATCATTCGTTTTCATAGCCACCTTAAAGATGTTAATGTTCCTTCTATGATGTATGAATTATACCTTTAAAAAAAGGTCATTGAGCTCTTGGCTCAGTGGTGGTGTGAGCCTCCACCAAGGGAGAGTTCGTGACTCGTGAGTGGAGAATAAATAATAGGATAGCCATGGGGCTATGTTGTAACTTGCGTACGTTCGATGCTATCAATAACGTATCAACTTAAAATAAAAGGTAATTTAGACACATTCTGAATTACCAAGTAAAATAAGATATGAAATCTTTATTGATGATTCTGACTTTACTAAGCACATTCTGAACTTCATGGGCAAAAATCATCATAAACTAAAAGGAATTGACTTGAGTTGAAGATATTACGACTTACATATTCTTCTCAGGAGGCACTCTATAAATATCACTTGGAGAAACAAGGCTTGGTGTAAACTTAATTGCATCTGAAATTTTTGGAGATGAATGTCCAGGCTTTTCAATGGTACTAGTACAGACACACCTTGATCACTTTCCTTAAACATGTGTCCCATGTTCGGCACTGTCTAAAGCACATATCAATGTTAACTCTTCGCAAGACTGAAGGCCTACAAATAACATATGATGGGGGATGTTAAGACCATTCTCTTTTCCTGTGATCATTAAGATCACACATGTTCTTCTCGGGATTCGCTACACAAATATCGTTTGGACAAAGAAGGCTTGGGGTAAACATAATTGTATCGAAACATTTCAGACTTGAATCTCCAAGCTTTTCAATAGTCACGTAGTTATTTCTTTTCGGATAATAGAGAGCAAGACGGTCCTCTGTACTATTACACATACCCCTTCTAGAGGTAATTTTCGCCTTCAAGACGAGTGTATTACTGTCCAAAGCACCTACGAACGTTAGGTTATGAGTTTAACGAGTCTTTAAACCGCTGTAAAAGATATGTTGATGGCAGATGCTATAACCAACATTGTTTCCCAGTATCTTCGAGATTAGCTGGGAGTCAATGTTGTTATGCTCATACAATGCTAAGGATTCCTCGAAGTTGATCAGATTGGTGAAGTAACATATATCGTAAGCAAGATTTATTGTGATAATCTCAACCTTCTCAGTGAAAATGTCAAGTGTAGTAATATGCACCATTCCAACTGAAACATTCTGACGGACTAACCAGTGAAAACCCCCATTCAGAAAAACACACGTGCCTATCGTTCTGATAGGAAAATCTAGGTTTCTCCATGAATTTTCGCCCAATGTGATAACTTTAATCCGCTGCTTACAATTATAAGCAGTGTCCAAAAATGGGCAAACAACTTTGCACACCTTAGTGGAAGGATCATAACCAAAGCCGCCCTCCTCCAATTTGGAATACGAAGGTAAATCTGGCAAAACCTTTGCTTCCCGCGTAATTGGATTATATATGCCTACATGGAAAGCTGAACTTGTGCAATCTGAATAACTTGAAGCTACACATAACAACCCGTTACAAGAACCTAGTATGCGCATGTTGCAACCTCGTATGTTCTCCATAGGTATCTCCTTCAAAACCCATTTTTACTATCTGACTCTACTAAAAATAATCTCCTAATAGCCAGTCCAGCTCCCCCAAACCCTCGATCTTTCTCTCCAAGTATTATGTTGGGTTGTCGGCCCAGTGCTCTACTATAATGCATGTCTATAAAAGCAGGATCTTTGATAAATCGATTCCATTCATGGCACACATACCTACATCGCACAAGTGACTCTGCTGGTAGCCTAAGAATTATATCATAGAGTATCTCAATGGGAATATCTACTAATATTTTGGTGGGATTTCCGTTATAACGCGTTGATCCTCTCTTTCGTTTCATTACGGAAGAATCTGAAACCTGGCAAGCATTTCAATTTTAGAAAATTTTTACCCAAAGCAGTGTGAAAACACCATATAAGAAGAACTCTCTATTCAGATAAAAGTTGAAGTAACATATCAAAATATAACCCTAAAAAAGTAGGAAGATAAAATTAAAAACCGACGACCATATAAGATGAACTCTCTAATAAAGAGAGATAATGCGGTCTATGAAATACCATATTAATATATCCCGTTACAGTTTTTGTAATCAAATCTCGTAATTTTTTTTACTCGCATCGTATTTTAAGAACTGAGGTGTAATCAAACCGAAGACCACATGGTCATGGCGCTCTACCAGCTGAGCAAAGACGACGGTAAGTGTAATATTGGTGAAATATATAACCCAGACTGGGCAGTACCATTGCGGTCTATCCAATTACAGAATCTCTAAAACCCTAATCTATGTATATATTTAAAACTTGATATCAGATTCTTAGAAGATAAAAAAGCTCTAAAACACTAATTGTCAAATCTTGATATCTGATTACTAGAACATAGGAAATCTCTCAAACCCTAATTTTCAAATTTCGATTTACTGATTACACATACATAGGTAATCTCTAACACACTAAAGAAGAGAAAAGAAAATTATATATCAAAAGACTTACCAATTTTATATGTTTGTAGCATTAACTTCTCTGCAGGGCTCAAAAGGTAAGAGAAGTCGAAGAGTAATTTTTTTCGTGCTTTTCGGTAACTTCTTTGTTTTTATAGTGATAGGTCAATTAATAGTTATCAATGGAGGGTAATTTTGACTTTATAGTTGGAAGACATTACCTGCGAGACCAAGAAATGTCATCAAACCAGGTTTGAGGTTTCTGATCACCCTAGAGATACTCGAAATCGATAAACATGCAAGTGGACCTTATGCTAAGGGACTCGCCTTCTGGATAATTCCGGTGCCCGTAATAGAGAATGTACAATGTTTAGTAATTGCAAGTGAACAACGGTACTCATCGCACTCGTAAAAAGGTCGTGTTAGATATTTGGGCAACATGAGTGGATCAATGCATATACACCAGGCACCAGCTCAATATTGTTATTTATTGTGGGACATAATTTCAAATTGTTTCTGAAGCGTAGCAAGACGAGTGAGGTAACTCGTTCAAACCCTTAACGGCAGAACTGGCATAAAATCTAGTGAGAGTTATTTAGAAAGATCGTTACGAATTCAAGAAGTGGGGTAAAAAAGAAACTAAAGCAAAAAAAAAAGGCTTTCTGTAGCCCCATGGAAGATATTTAATGGATACCATGGTTTATGGTATTTCATAAAAGTTGTCGAACCTTCCTTATTGCAGTGAAGATGTTTATTTTTTGACTGAAACACATTATACAAAACCTACGCAGTAAGATCTTTAATAATCTCCAGTAATCGGTAGCTAGACCAATCACTGAAAATTCGAGGATGTGCAGGTCGGGGAATCCAAATATTTGCCCCACGAACAACCGAGCCGTAGAAAAATTCTGGCTCAGTCATTCACAATAGTATCACAACAGAGTAATAAGGAAAAACATAAACAACGGAAGACTAAGATAACAATATCTAAACGTAAGATTCTATAAACCTCTACGCAGCAAGCCCAACCGTAGTAACTGGAGAATGAGCATCCAGCTCAGCTCCCCAAAGATCACCACAACAACAACTAAAACCTGAAACAACCTGCCACTGAAAGGGGGATGCGAGAGTGAGCAAACAACGAGCTCACTAACTCCCAAGAATAGCTAAACGATTACACTAACCAATGAGATGGATATAAATAATGATAATAAGACGTAATAATATCTATATATATATTATTATATATAATATATATATAAATACCAAGGATGTCTAGTATGTATCTAATAGGTATATAACTAGTCTAATGATTATATGTAACTATATTATAATTATACATACATATCTCGAGCAAAGGAGTGCTAAGACTATAACTACACTCCAGTCTCAAGGACTACTAACTACACTCTAATCACTATCGTGGCCCTCAGTGCCACAAACAACTAACCCACCTCAGGAATACACTAACACACGAGGGTAAACAACCTTCGACCAACCACCATCCAACCGGGATATCCAAACCCCAACCAGGCACAACCCCGAAGTTATCACAAGCTAAACGAGATCGCCCACAACCAATAAGACTAATTAACCAAATAAATTACTCATATACAGAAGATGAGGAAATAAATGCAGAGAAGAGAGGAGTATGCAGAAAGAAGATAAATCTAATTACACCGCAAATCAATTAGGAGAAGAGGAGAAGAATATGATGAACTAGGATAATCTCATAATTATCCCAATTCATAATTATCCCAATGCAATGATATGATATGATGGAAAGAGATAATCTTATGATTATCCCAAGTGCAGAAGATTCTATATTAACCATAATGCAGAAAGGGTTAAGGATTTCTATCAGAAGAACTTACGAATTGGAAGTATGCAGAGATGCAATGATATGCTTGATGATGATGATGATGATGATGATGCAGAATGATTTAGCGATGTCAACCCAAAGGGCTAGCCCCCAAGACTAAAGTGGGCTGACAACTGCTGAAAAAGGATTTACCTTACCAGATATTGTTGGATACAAGGGTACGATGCACTGTACTAGCTCGACCAGACTATGAGGATATTTGTCATGCCCCAAAATCCGGTAATCGATAGCTTGACCAATTACTAGATTTTAAGTAGTGCAGGTCAGGAAATCTACAGATTCTACCCCACAAATAGCCAAGCCGTAGATAAATTATAAGTAGTGCAGGTCGGGGAATCCACAGATTCTACCCCACAAATAGCCAAACCGTAGATAAATTCTGGCTCAGCTATTCACATATAGCAATAATTATCAGAGTAAAGAAGTAACATACAACAATAAAACGCGGAAGCAAAAGATATATATATATATATATACATCATAAGAAAATGTAATACAATATCTCGAAATAAAACTCAGCGACATATGCTGAGAACACCTACAGAAGTCTAGAACTCAAAGAAATCTGCAGCGGCAAGATCTATTTCTGAACTGGCCAACCACGCGGCAGTCCAAGCTAAATAACCTCTGAAATGGTTAAAATGCGAGAGTGAACAAACAACGAGCTCACTAATCCAGCAGAACTAAGTATCCTACTAATAAACATGTACTAAGAATAGAGATAAAGATAAATGTAAAGCAGAAACAGGTAAATACAGTCTAGCAATATAATAAAAGATCACAAGGGATAGAGAGTAGATAAGGAAAGAGTTAGAGTCAAGAATATAAGAGGAGAGAGAGTTGATGATAAGAGAATCTGCAATGCCATGATGTAACGTGATGACTAGGATAATCCTATACTTACCCTAGGTGCAATGTGACGTGATGCAATAAAGCCGATATTCGTAATTCCTAAGTAGTAGGTCGATCAACCGCTAACGTCTAATTTCTTAAAGAGATCAGTAAGGGGACACACATACCAATCAGGATGAACAGAGACTCGGTCACACCGACTAAGCATAGCCGACACAACAACCTAACCGTCACTACATCCAACACACCAATCTCTTAAAGTTGGAAGGGGCATTCAAGGGCAAAGCCACGAGAACACTAACCCAACCACAACTAACTAAGCTCGGGTCTTATACGAGCACTAACCGAACCCCCGAAATCAAACAAACCTAACTACAGGTTAACAAAATAAACCGAGTAATTCCTAGGTGCAATTATAGTTAATAACATAGCATCTCTAAGTTCAATTAACACTCTAAAACAATACTCAGAAACTAGTATAGAAACTTAGTAATGAAGGGATAAAACTCGTCTGAAGACAATCCCGAGTCCTGCGGAAATCCAACTCGGAAAACTAACTAAATTCCGCGGAACGGCAAACGGAACGCCTGACAAGCTAACACAACCAATAACAACAACAAGCAAACAATCAATTAAAGAAAACGAGCATTTGTGTTATCTTGTTCTTAAAATTTATAATTGTAAAAATAGCATTTCACTGAAATTCTGGGTTCAAATGTTTATCTCTCTTTTAACACTAACACTCAAGGTATATTTGTCCAGTACATGAGCTCCAGGCTATTCTGAAAGGGCTAATAATGGCTTTAAAGAAGAAGGCGAGGAGAGTTTGTGTTGGTACTAATGCTGCTCTTACTATCCTCTACATAAGCTTAAAGAACCACAATGGGAGGCTAGATGGATTATCAGAGAGATTCACCAAATTTAGAAGTTTGAATTATTCAGAATTATACATATCTTCAGAGAATATAACAGAGTTGCTGACCACCTAGCTGAGTTACATCTTGGAGTCCCTTTTATCATTTTTGACATTGAGGCTCAGTTTGGTTCACTGCAAATATGATGCAATGCAAGTTCGATGCATTTGCAATGATTTGCATTGCAATAAAAGTTAGGGGATTTTTTTCAATAAATGCATGAATGCAATGCACTGCAAGTGTATCTAATTGCAATTGATGTTTGTGTTATGTTTGGTGCATTGCTATGCAAATGCAAATAATAATTATATTTTTTTATCCCTTAAAAGGTCGTTATTGTTCTCCTATTTTCTCTCTCAAGGAGAAAACCTAAATGCAAACTCTGTTGCGGTTATTTTTCACTGCAACCAAATACAAGCAAAAAAAAAAGTTTTTGCAAGAAAATGCAAATTGTTTGCTTTGCAAAAGTTAACCAAACAAATGCAAATATTTTATAGGCACTAATTGCAAATCGAACCAAACACATGAAAGCGGTTAGAAATGTAAATTGCTTGTATTTGCATCATGTTTGCAGCGAACCAAATTAACTGAGCTAACTCTCTCAGTGAAGAAGCTAATCTTCACGAAGAAGATGATCAATGTAGATGCCTCACGGCAAGTTTATGATAGAGTTTAATTTACTAGCTAGTGCTTTCTCCTGTTTCCTTTGCTGCCATCTAGGGTCCTTGTCTTGTAATTTTGCTTTTCTAGTTTGTCCTCCTTCCTGCCCCTGTTGGCTTTGATTGAGGGCTCTTACCTTTTTTATTCCTGAAAAACTCCTTTTCCTTAATTAAAGCTCACTTACCAAAAAAAACACACAGGCAAATACATTTAGGCTTCAGAATCAGAGCACTGATCAATACTAAATAATAAGGATTACATTAGTTTAAACAGGGAGATGATTTGGCCACATTTGAATTACACATTTTATGACAGAGACACAAAATGTTCATTATAACCTATACTGCATCACTATCTCATATGATCTTCTTCCCAGGAGTACAAATATCACTTGGAGAAACAAGGCTTGGTCTAAACATAAATGCATCAAACGAGTCTAGTGGTGAATGTGCAATAATCACATACGATGCTCCAAAGTATTTCTTCTTCTTATATGGTCCCTGAAGACGACGGTGGTACTGTCCAAAGCACCTACGAAATTTAACCAAAAATTTCCGAGAGACTCAAGACCCACAGAAAAGATTTGTTGGGGGATGTTAACACCGTTCGTTTGTACTAGTATCTTCGTGATTTGAAAGGACGAAACTTCATCACTGTTATAAAACGCTAAAGATTCCTCAAAGTTGATTAAACTTGATGAGTGAGATAAGTCGTAAGAAAGACATATCTTGATAATTTGGAGCTCCTCACTGGAAATGTCAAGCTTAATGATATGCACCATCCTTGAGGGAACATTCTGATCTTCTAACCAGTGAAAGCCCCCATCGAGAAAAACACATGAGCCTCTTGGTTTGAATGGAAAATTCAATTCTCTCCATGACATTTCCCCCAATGTGATGATATTGATCATCTTAGTAAACCGGAATGGACAAACTACTTTGTAGTTCTTGGTGATGATATCGTAACCAAAGCCGGATAAATTATTTACAAAATGCAAATGTGAATTGAAACAAGATTGGGTGGGCAGCTTCTGTGATTCTCGTGTAATTGGATTATATATGTGCCTTTGACAATCTGAATATATGAAGAGTAATCCATTGCACGAACCTAGTACATACGGGGGGCGACCCTGAATATTTTTATCCATATGTAAGTCCTTCAAAACCAAACTTTATTTCTCAGCCACTACTAAAAGTTGATTCGGTGAGCAATAATAAACTTTTCCAAGAAGCATTATTCTAGGTTGCTGGCGGAGTGCTCAACTTAACTGCATGTCTACAAAAGTAGGATCTTTGATCAAGCGATACCATTCATGGCAGACAACCTTACATCTCGTGAGCGCCAATATCGGGAGTCTAGAGAATATATCATAGATTATGTCAAGGGGGATATGTACACTTACTTCGGAGGGTTTGCTTACTTCTGGACGTTTTTCTTCATAATGCTTAGATCCTTTCTTTCCAATCGTTGTTTTATACATTTGGTGCCCGTCGAGCACTTTGGTATCAGGAAAATTTGAATTATCGATAGCCTGAAAATACCAAAGAAGCTAATTTCCTTTTAGAAATAGTAGTGAAATAATAACTAAACAGATTTAACAGTAATGTAACAAAAAACATCTAATCCTAAATAGATTTCAAACCTGAACTAGATTTCCTTCAATGTTTCAAACTTGAAGTCTGAATTGAATCTTGATCATATTCAAAATATTAAAAAAACCTCAATTCCATCATATGAAGCAGAAATGAAATACATTGTATATTTTCTGTTCCATTATGTATCAAGTTCAGGGACTTCAATCCTACAAATTCTAGTTCCCATAATCCCGTAAATGGTTCGGAGGTTTATTCAAAGTTTGCAAATTACTGAAGTTCTAAATGCATTGTTGAATACTGATATCAAGTGAGAGATTTTACGGAAGGCAGCTTGAAGTTGTACGAATACATAAATCAAATTATAGTAACATTGGATTTTTTAAGAGCCTAAAACAATGAATTTAAGTACTGAGAAATGTGTTCCTTAGCATATTTATAAAGAGAGTAATTTTATCTTTATGGTTGAAAAACATAACATTCCAACCAAAAAGGATTGTCAAACAATTCCCTTTTAGAAGTTATTGATTATGCTAAAGATAAAGAAGAATTGAAATGATTCTCTCAAGATGACAACCCTGATTACTTTAATGGTTTACCAAATCGTCCTTAATCATGATAAGTTTAGAACGCGGCCTTTTGTTGAAATATCGAATTACAATACTAAATAATACAGATCACTAATGTAAATGAGAAGGTACCTTAGCCACATAGTTCAACTACTAAAATGTAAAGCTTTACTGATAAATTGTGCATTCTACACAATTTAAGAGAAAAAAGATGCATAAGTGGAAAGTAATATACCTGACAGTTCTTCCCCAGAGGCCCTGCACAAATGTCCCTTGGAGAAACAAGGCTTGGTGTAAACATAATTGCATCAAAATATTTTGGCGGTGAACATCTCCACATTTCAATGGTCACGTACTTCCTATTTCTCAGAACATAGAGAGCAAGACGGTCCTCTGATTCCCTATCCTTGGATTTCCTTTCCTTGAAGACCAGTTTGGTACTGTCCAAAGCACCTATTAGTGTCAACTTAAAAGTTGTGTGAGACTCCACACTCTCAAATAAGATAGGATGGACGACGTAGGTGCCATTCTTTTCCTCTATTACCTTTCTTATCCGAAAAGACTGAATCTTGTTGTTGCCGTTATATAACGCTAAGGATTCCTCAAAGTTGACTAGACTAGTCGAGGAAGATAAGTAAGAGAGACTTAAAATTATTAGTCGCCTGAGACTAACCAATTTCGATCGTTTTAGGTCTAAATCGAAATATCCTAAAGTCTCTGAATTAATGATCAAGACTTAACCAAATTCAAGTCGATACGATTATCTAATGTCAAGCAAGCAATGGAAATTAAAGGCAATGCAAAATTTTTTAACCCTGTGGGAAACCTTTCTCAGGAGAAAAACCCACAGGTCGCTATCGAGTCACTCGACAGCTAAACAATCTACTATTGAAAAAGAATTACAATAATTTAATCACTTACAAACTCGATAAACACTTCCCATGGTTATCTCTCTCTCAATGAATCTTCTTGCAATCAATTCCGCGTTCTCGCAACGCCTCACTCCAATCTCACGTCGAAGCTCCTATTCTTGAATCGCTCAAGTTCTTCAATGCATGACAAATATTTCTTGATCAATTGATTGATTCAAGATTGAGTGATTTGATTCTCTCTTGAATCTCTCAAAGATCGATCTCTCTTCACTCTTAAAAATCAAGCCTCCAAACAAAATAGGTTTTTCAAAAGAGTGAGTCTTTGAAAAACAGTTATTCTATTCGAACAGAAGAAGTAACTGTTAAAAATTGTGTAGAATAGAAATCAATCTATTCGAACAGAAGTCTATCTGGTGAAGATTATTCGAACAACAGTTATTCTATTCGAACAAAGAAGTAACTGTTAAAAATTATTTGAACAACAGTTATTCTATTCGAACAGAGAAGTAACTGTTAAAAGTTATTCGAACAACAAGCAGTCTATTCGAATATAAATGCAACTGTTGAAAGTTATTCGAACAGAAGTAATTCTATTCGAATATAATTCTATCTGTTGCAACATATTCGAAAAACATTAAAGGTTATTCGAATACAACTTTTGTTTTCTGTAAATAGACATTCTTATCACTTTTTCACTCTGTAAAATATAGCGGCTTGACTTTTTAGAACAAAGAGTTTAGAAATCCGCTTACCTGTTCAAAGACAGTCAGTCCAGCTGTAGTCGCCCCACGTGCATTCACTGACACCGGATAACCACGAGATAATGCTGATGCCTACTCTAGACACTAAATGAAACAAACTCCAGAAATGGATCTTTCAAGACTTATATTGATAACTTGAACCTCCTCACTGGAAATGTCAAGCTTAATGATACACACCATCCTGAAGGAAACATTCTGATCGGATAACCAGTGAAAGCTTCCATTGATAAAAACACACGGGCCTTTTGTTTCGCATGGAAAATCAAGGTCTCGCCACGAATCATCACCCAATGTGATAATTTTCGTGCGACTATAACCAAAGAATGGAAAAACTACTTTATAGTTCTTGCTGACAGGATCATACCCAAAACCGCAATGTTCAGGGCTGTAATAATAAGGAAAATTGGGCAACACCTCTGATTCTCGTGTAATTGGATTATATACGTGTATTTGAGAATCCAAACGTGTGATGAGCAAGCCATTGCAAGAACCTATTATCTGCACGTAATAACGCAGCATGTTCTTGATAGGCAAGTTCTTCAAAACCCATTTTTGTTTCTCAGTGACTACAATAAAGATATTTAGCAAGTTTGGATAACTATATCGATCTTGAGCTAATATTATGCTAGGTTGCTTACAGAGTGCTCTTCTTAACTGCATGTCTATGAAAGTAGGATCTTTAATCAAGCGATACCATTCATGGCACACAACCCTACATCTCGTGAGCGCCTCTATTGGGAGTCTAGACAATATATTATAGATTAGAACAAGGGGGATATGAATGCTTACATCAGAGGGTTTGCTTACTTCTGGGCATTTTCTGTTATAAGGCTTGGATCGTCTCTTTCCTATCATTGTTATATTATACTAGCACCCAAGGAGCTCTTGGCTTTCAGGAAATTTTATTCAGAGAGTAGCCTGAAAATACAAAATAACCAATCCTATTTAGAAATGGAGGTGATATAATAACTATTTAGATATTACAGTTAAGTAACCAAAAAATTAAAGAAAACTAAAATAGTAACTGACATAGATGTAGAATTAATCACTCAAGCTAAAGGTATGAAGGGGGTCATTCTAATGAAAAGAGCCAATATGATCTAGGGGTTACAGTTTGTTAATCTTGTGTCTCACATTTTGGCTACTAAGATCATAGAACTGAAGGGTAATCAACCCTGCCCAAATGGTCATTCGCTCTTCCAGCTGATCTAAGACCGTTTAATCTAAGTGTAGTTGTGTTCTATCTGAGCACAATCTGCCGCTATGATCAAAGAAATCATAGTAGATTACATAAAGAACAAGGTAACAAAACAATGGTCTGCGGGATGCCAATGGACGAAGTCACGTGTGGTGACTTCAATCAAGGATAGTTATAGATTTTGAAGAGTAAATGGGTTTCTACTTTCTATAACGTTTTATAGTCGTAAAAAGACTAATTAAGCTCTTTATATAGGTACCCTAAACGCATTACCAAAAAATACTAGATATTTTGGAACTAAAAGCTTCATGAAGAGTCCATATTCCAAAAATATTATCAGAAGGAAAGGAAAACACAAGAGCCTACAAATTCAAGATAGTAAAAGTAACGTCGAGAAATCTCAGGTCTGAACCCTAATCTTAGCTAGAAAAGAATAATTGTATGAATATGATATCAAATTACAACAAAATAGAAAATAGAAAATAGAAAATCTCCAAAACCCTAAAAAATAAAAGACTTACCATGGTCAAGCGATGATCTTTCTGCAGCAACAACTCCTCCACAATGCTCAAAAGAGCAGAGTAATTTTTAGCTTTCAGTAGTTCGTATTTACAGTTGAGGTTTAGTAACCCAAAGAGGGCAATTTTGTATTTAAGGTAAGAACACATTACTTGCGGCTGAAGAAAAGAAAGATTACCGGAACAGATCCTACAGTCATTTGTGGTGGAAAGTTTTTAGATTTTTTCTTACTGTGATTTTCCATATTAATGATTCACCAGTCTTGCAAAATTAATTTTTGCAATTCTTTGTTTGTGCAGGCAGTTGGAATCCCTATGCAAAAATTAAAATGGGGCCTAAATTTTTGTTGTTGTTATAAGGGGTTGAATTTTTTATTTTATTTTTATTTTTTATTTTTTAGCAAAAAAAACCATATATTACAAAGAGCAAGAAACATCGTTCACAAAAAGGTTGGTCTCCAACAGCTCAAAAATAGAAACAACTGGAAAAAGAGGGCCCCTCGCCGCGGCGAGGGCATGCGCCTCAAAATTAAGAGATCTACTGATGTGGCAGAAACAAAAGTCGAAAAAACAGGAAGCAAGGCACAGCATGTCAGGAGCAAGGGTAAGGGCTCCCCAAGATAAGTCATCAGAACCCAACTCGTATGCACGGACCAGTCGCCTGCAGTCCGTGAGCACCACCACCTTTTCTAAACCTACTGAACGAGCCGCCCTCATGCCGCGTATCACTGAAATCGCCTCAGCCTCTTCCGCGTCCTCCGCTCTGGTAGAGGCGTGCCCTGCACCAATAACAGATAAGTTATAAGTTTTAATCACAAAGCCCGATCCCCCCTGGAAATCTGAGTTGGACTAGTCCCCATCAACCAAAATAATATGCCACCCCTCTTCAACAATTGGGAGTGGGTGGATATACTGGTCGTGAGCTGGTTCAGGGGGAGGGGTTAAAAATGAAAGATTTGGCCTTGTTAAAAGAGGAGGAGGGGTTATCAGTGGCATTATTAAACACAAAGTCATTGTGGCTCTCCCAAATGACAAACAAGATAGCGCTGATCAAGGCCCAGGAGGGGGTTGGATTGGTTGTTTGTCTGTTAGTCAGCATCTGAATAATATGAAGGAGAGAATCATAATAGGGCCAGTTATTGAAATCAAGAGAAGGGTCAAAAGCATACCAGGCTGCTCGAACTTTCTTACAAAAGAATAGATTATGAGTGGTAGTCTCCACTTCTTCGAGACACCGGGGGCAAGGTGCTTCCCTGTTGTGGTCCACAAACCTTAGTTTGCGGTTGGTGGGGATCCCATCCTGTAAGGCTTTCCAAACAAAAAATTGAATATGAAATGGGACATTCATACGCCAGACGTTGGTCCACGAAAGGTTGTGGGAAGAGAGCTCGGGCGGGCAGATGTTAAGGTTGGTACGGCAAACTGATTTAGTCGTAAGAAGGTCATTTGTCTCAGGGCACCATCGCAGAGTATTCTTAGAAGGGTAAACACTGAAAGGGATGCTGAGGATGGTTTTGGAAATATCTTGCTGGAAGATAGTCCGAACCAGGGATGCCTTCCAGCGACGCTGAGTAGGGAAGATAAGCTCACTAACCTTGGAAATGGGACGATGGCGAGGTTGCAGCCCAAAGGGACGGCCATATGGGATGTTCGGGATCCAGGGTTCGAGCCAGCAGTCGATATTTTGACCATCGCCGACATGCCAAATGAGGTTGCTCCAGATCCGATTACGAGCCGCGATGATCCCTTTCCAGATCCACGAGTCCAAAAGTTTCTTCGAGGCGGTCATGATAGATTCCTTGGGAGAGTATCTCTTGATCAGTTATAAGCCTAAAGTTTTTCAGGCTCTTTAATGACTCTCTAGAAGAGTTTAGCCAGAAGGGCGTGATTATGAGAGAGTGTCGTCCGGATACCCAGTCCTCCCCATTTGAGGGGCCGACAAATAAGCTTCCATCCAATGAGAGAGACTTTCTTGTTGCCATTGGCATTAGTACCCCAAAGAAATCTGGAATTAATCGAATCCAGCTTTTTACAAGTCTGAATAGGAAAAGGAAAGACCGACATGTGATAAAAAGGGATTGTTGAGTTAACAGCTTTAATAAGAGTAATGTGCCCCGTTTGAGAGAGGTTCTTAGCTTTCCAACCCTCTATCCGATCGAAGACGCGAGTGATGATATCTTGGAAGTTCAGGCTCTTCTTGCGATCAAATTCGATAGAGGCGCCCAAGTATTTGTCACCGCATTTATCTTTTTTGATGTGAAGGATATTCTGAATGAGCTTAGTGTGGTGGTGGTGTCAATTTTTACTGAAGAGAATGCAGGACTTGTTGAAGTTAATCTCTTGGCCGGAAACCGTTTTGAAGGTGGTGAGGGCATCAGACAGGATGCCAGCTTCCGAGAGGGTGGCCTTACAGAAGATGAAGCAGTCGTCTGCAAACAAAAGGTAGGAAATCGGGGTACTGCCTCTCGCCGTTTTAATGCCATGCAGCTCTCCCTCGTTCTCGTGTTTGAGGATGATACGAAAGAGGACCTCAGAGCAGATAAGGAAGAAGAAGGGGAAGAGGGGGTCTCCTTGTCTGAGGCCCCGCTCGGGTTTAAAGAAGCCAAAGGGAGAGCCATTAAGATTGAAGGAGAAGGTGGTGGTGGAAATAGATTGGCGGATCCAAAAGTACCACTTTTCGCAAAAGCCCATGGCTTTCATAGTGTCAATGAGAAAATCCCATTCAATGCGATCAAAAGCTTTGCTCAAATCCAGCTTGATCGTCATGTTCCCCTTAGGCCCTTTTTTCTTTTTTATGGATCTAAGGATCTCTTGAGCTATGATGATGTTGTCAAAGATTTGGCGTCCAGGGACGAAGGCGTTCTGGGAGAGAGAGATGATTTTATCCAGGAGGGGTTTCAAGCATGTAGTCAAAATCTTCGTGATAATCTTAAATTTGACATTACACAGGCTGATAGGCCGGTAATGATCCGGAGAGGTAAGGTTTTTCTTCTTGGGGATAAGGGTAATGTTCGTATGGTTGAATTCTGGGAGGAGGCGGCTGGTCTAGAAGAAGGTAAGAATAGCATTGTACAGATTATCTTTGATGGTCTCCTAGGATTTTTGATAGAAAAGAGGGGTGAAACCATCAGGGCCAGGAGCTTTATTGGGGTTCATGGAAAGAAGGGCTTCCCAGACTTCCTCCATATTGGGATCTCGAGTGATCAGGTCATTGTCATCCGGGGTGATCAAAGACTCGAAAAGATTCATTGAAACGACCTTAAGGATGGGTTTAGCTGAGGAGAAGAGGTTCTGATAGAAGTCTAAAAAAGTATTACCAATGGTAGTATGGTCTTGAGCCCAAGAGCCGTCCAGAGTACGAATAGAGTTGATAGAATTTGTCCTCCTGCGGCAGATGGAAGAGATGGAAGAGACGTGAAAAAACCTAGTGTTGCGATCACCCTCTTTAAGCCAGGTTTCACGAGATTTGTCTCTCCAGATGGTTTCTTCTTGAGAAAGATTTTGCTCCAGCGAGTTCAGGAGCTGACGCTCAAGGATTTCATTTTGTTCGGAGTAAGGCTCTTTTTGGATCTGCCCAATCTGGCCACGAAGCTGTTGAATAATCCTCGGTTTGGAAGATAAGATCAGGCGATTCTATTTGGTGAGCGAAGTTTTTGTATGACGCAGCTTTTTGCAGAGTCGAAGGGGGCGTGATCCAGTTTGGTTGACATCCCAAGCTTTCTTGATAACCGCATAATACTCCTCATGCTTAGCCCAAAACGATTAGAAGTGAAATTGCTTGGGGATCTGATGATGTGAAGGAGTGGTGTTAAGAATGATAGGGCCGTGGTCAGAGCCGATAATGGGTAAGTTGAGGATAGTCGCATCTGGGAAAGACGTTCTCCAGGTGTCATTTGCAACCACTCGATCAAGGCGGAGCTTAGTAAGATCCGTCCCTTTGGGTTTGTTGGACCAGGTGAAGGGGACGCCCGTGAATCTGAAGTCTATCAGGGAGGAGTTAAAAATGAAATCGGTCAGGGGATTAGGGGTCAATTGATCGAAGGGGGTTCTACCAAACTTTTCCTCGCGCGATATGATCCCGTTGAGGTCTCCCATAACGATCCAGGGGATATGGATGGAGCAAGCCAGGTTGGTGATAGAGTCCCAGTAAGGGTCCGGTTGAGCGTGTTCTGGCAGCCCATAAGTAAAGGAGCTTATCCAGTGAGTCGGATGAGGGTCAATGTCAGGGTTAGAAGGGGCGGTAGTAAAAAGGATGTTGATGCTTCTAGACGAAGATGCGAGAACCGTGAGGCCGACGTCCTTATGCCAGGCCAGCCAGAGGCTCCCCCCCCCCATGACCGGCGCTAGCAGGGACGCAATGAGAGTGATTGAAACCCAAGGTAGAGAATTTTCTGGATAAGTCAGGATCCGTACTTTTAGTTTCAGAGAGGAAGATGGCGACGAGATTGTATTTTTTTGGATGTTGCGGATCTCCCGGAGAGTGGACGGCTTTCCACTCCCCCTATAATTCCAGGAGAGAACAATCATTGGATACTAAGGGTCGGTGTCGGGCCCACTTTCGAGAGAGGTATAGTCGATTGTTGCTCAGGATTGGTCTGTTTATATCGACGGTGATCAGGGTTGTTTTGCATATATCGCCGATGAAGAGGGCGACCAAGAAAGGATCGCCCGTGCTTTGTGGCCGAGACGAGCAGCTGTCTGGCCCAAGGGAAAAATTATTTGGCCCGATGCTTCTGTCGGGTGGACTAGACGTGCCCCTATGATTCCCAGGTAAACCTCCACGGGAAGATGATAGATTCCAATTGCGAGTCCTGGAACAAAGTCTCCAGAGATCACGGAGCCTAAGCTGAAAGGAATGAATAGGGAGTCCTTTCACTTGCAACCTGACAGAGAGCTGAGAGAAGCGGAAGTGTTTGGAAGTGAAATTCTTCATAAAATTCCTTCCCCACTCTTTGCTACCCCAGGGTTCAGACTTGTGGTGATTGCTAGTGGGAATAGCGGGAAAAATGTTGACACTCGAACCGAGGTTGGCGAATGCATGTACTTTGCCATGTCATGGGGGTTTGGGAGCATACCAATGGGTAATCCTATGAGAAGCCTTTTTAAGTCTACAACCAAAGACTCTAGAGGTGACATTATCATAATAAGAATTAGAAAGATGATTGTGTTTATATCTCCATTTTTCATAGTAAAAGATTCTTTTAGGACAAATAGAAGGTGCACTCAATTGAGATGAAGGAGCATGCGGAGTACATAAAAATGGTGTAGTAAATCGAGGTGATGAAGCATGCGAGAATGGTAACGTGTGTATGTGCTTATATGTTATAAAATCCAAAATACATACCTTTGTGTGCTCTCTGGAGTCCTCGGAAGCCTCTTTGCTATGAGTAGGTGTTCGCTGCCGTTTTGGAGTAGAACTCCCAGGTTGAAAAATCGGTCCACTGTGCTGCCCAATACAGTTTAAATTGTCAAAAAAATCCGCGGTGGTTGGAGTATTCCAGCCGGAGTTTTCGGCTGATAAACTGTCGTTCTCCACAGGTTCAGTATCTTCGTCGGTTGATGACAGATGGGGTTAGACAGAGGAGGGAGAGAGAGGTAAGGATCCCGGCGGGAAGGAAAAATGTGTGTTGGCGGGTCTGTGCCGGGGTCCCTGAATCTGAGTCGGTCTGGGCTTGAGAAAAGGTTTCGAAATCACAGTTTGTAGGCTTGAGCGAGTTGAGTGGGTCTCACTGAAATGGACTGTGGAGGGGATCCCTAGTGGGCTGGGATTGAAGTCCAACAAGCGGGGTAGCAGCTGCGAGCCCAAAGCAGAGGATAGCCCAACGTGTTTGTGTTTTGTTGTAAACGAAGAAGGCCCATGGTCTAATGGAAACTTGCTAAAGTCAAGTTTGATATGTTGATGAGCGGGGTCAGTCAGTGCAAACAAATCTGACTAGTTGGTCTCCAAATCTTCTTTAAATTTTCTTTTGTTTTTGGATGGCGTGTGAGTTGGCTGATTAGGTAGGCCCAGCTGGGGAAAACCATAAATGTGATTTGAAGTGGCAGTCATCTCACACCCATTTAGTAGTCGTTTTGTAGCCATTATAACTTCGATTGCTGATCCTAGTTTTTGCTAACTGTACATTAGGCCTTCCCAATGTCTGTGGACTATCAGCTCTAAAGCCTCCTGAGGTAAGGTGTATATGTCATCTACCGGACCTTGTGGCAGTCGGTCAAAACGAAAATGGGGTTGTTAGTCCTTCTCCAGAGTTTTAGCCATCGTCCGAGGGTGAGACGACCACCGATTCTGATTAGCAATGGCCATTTGAATAATGTGCCCAATCCCTTCTCTGTTAATGTCGTCCTGAGGTTCCTTCTTGCTACTCGAAGATGTGTCGGGTTATCGATTAGTTTATTGGCATTGGGCCTCCGAAGAATGCTTGGGTGGGTGTACCTGAATCTGTTTACCGAACGAGAATACAATGGGCCCGGTGATATTGTGCCTGAGTCGTTCGTGGCGGTGATGGGCGAAGTCCAGACAGGATTCAAGGGAGTGCCAAATGATTCTGCAAAAGGCGCAAAAACTCTCTAAGCGTTCGTATTCTATCGTTAATTTTGCCTCTCCGTAACGACCGGGTCGGGGAACTTGGATCGAGAGAACTAATGGCTTATCCGTAAACAAGTTGACCTGGATTCTCACGAAACTTGTTCAAAGTGGTTCTGCTTCTCTTGTGCGGAAGTCGCTAGTGACGTACTCGCCAAGCTTGTTGCCAATGCAGACTAGGGTTTTCGGGTCGTGAAGGCAACATGGCAAGCCTGAGACTTGCACCCAACATAAGTATCTCAAGAACTATAATTCAGTCTGGTGGAGCATCGGATCGTAGGGCTGTTGAAGGATGGAATATCCAAACACATTGGCCGGTGGAGCCGCGAGCGTTGTCTGAAAATCTCGCTGATTTGCAAAGTTTGCCGTAAAAATCTTCGTATCTCTTTTGTAAGCAATGGGAGGGATTCTGGCAATCATTTTTGACCATTCCCTTTTAACCCCCTCACAAATGGTAAACTCGCGTATGTTCGGTGATAATGATATAAAGGCAATGGCATATTTTCACCGTGCTTGAAGTGTCGCCCAAGATGAGGAATCGAGTTTAAGGATCGGAGTGGGATCCTGGGTGGTACAAGATTTCATGAGTTCCACTATGTCATGGTTTGAAGATGATTCACCTCCTTCCGGCATGCTGAAGAAGAGAGAGGCAAGGAGAAACAGGCCAAACCCTAGGCAGCGAAAATGGGTACAAAAAATGGAAGAAGTTTACGTATCTTGCATGGGAGGTGGGTGTGGTAGGTGGGGTGTGGGGTATGGGGTATGAGGAGAAAATAAGATGGAAGGAGAAGAGGAAGGAGGTAGCTAAAGTACGGAGTGGACCCGAGAAGGAGGAAGGAGGGAGAGGGGAGGGGTTAGGTGGGAGAAGGAGAAGAGGAAGGAGGAATTAGCCCTTACAAGCTACAATAAGTATCAACCAACTAAACTAAAGTCAATTATATATAAACTTCTTCTTCTTTTTTACCCTTTTTCTTTTGGGCCTTGTATTGTCGCACACCGGGCATGTGTTTGTGATCCCTATATTATATGCGTCGTTAATATATGTGTCGTTAAAATATTTTTGTTTGGACTCTGGATGTAAAAAGATTTTCGTTGCATGAGGTTGTTAATGGTTTTGTCCCATTGTGCCATAATCGTAGGTCATGGAATAGAGCAACAAATGTTTATGTATATTTGATGATATTAAGTTTGCTTGATGTACCACGGGTCCACCATCTAAGAGTTATTATATGCATCATGACCTTAGTTTAGACTATTCATCATGAACTTGGTTTTGTCTTTATTATTCTATGCATTAAGTTCTGACTTCTTTTACATATAAAGTTAAGTTAGGCTTTCGTATGTATGGTTTCCTTGAGATCTGCAACTATATAAAGTACAGTTGGGTATTGTACATATGGTTTTATCGCTTTCAAGTTCAAGAAAAGTTATGTCATGCCTATTATATTTCGCTTTTACTTTAATTTTAACAACTTAATCTGTTTTTTCGTGTACAGATAATATGATTTGACCATATAGGTAATCATATCAATTTGAGTTTCGTATTAAGGCCTGTAGAAGTCGTCAAAATGACCCAAACCTATAAGGTATGTTGTAAGGCATTTCCAAAAACTCCAATCGAGCTTTGGACTAGAAAGAAACCTAGTTTAAGACATCTTCATGTTTAGGGATATGTAGCGGAGGCTAGAATTTACAATTCACATAAAAAGAAATTGGACCTTAAAACTATCAGTGGGTACTTTATTGGTTACCCTGATAAGTCCAAAGGGTATAGGTTTTACCGTCCTACCCATAGTACAAGAATTGTTAAAACTGGTAATACAAGATTCCTTGAAAATGATGAAATTAGTGGGAGTAGTGAATCACGAAATGTGGTTATTGAAGAAGTTAGAGTGCAAGTCACATTGAGGAAGTTAGGATCCAAGTCCCATAACCCATAACTTCTAATCTTGTTATTGTTCCTATGGTTGTTAATCAAATCAATAATATCGAGCAACAACTGGGCAATCAACCACTCCATAATAAAATTATTACAAACGAACCGATAATAGAGACACCACAAGAAATACCACCACGCCGATCCCAATGGGAAATGAGATCTGTTATTTTAGACGACTATGTGGTGTACTTACAAGAATCTGAATTTGACATAGGAACTATTAAGGATCCGATTTTATTTTCACAAACCATGGATATTAATCATTCTACTAAATGGATTGATGCTATAAAAGAAGAGTTAAAATCAATAGAACAAAATAAAGTTTGGGATCTTGCTGAATTGCCAAAAGGATACAAGAAAGTTGGTTGCAAATGGGTCTTAAGACCAAGTGCAATAGTAATGGCAATATCGAACGATAAAAAGCCCGACTTATAGCCAAGGGTTTCACTCATAAAGAAGGCATTGATTACAAAAAGACCTTTTAACCTGTATCAAAGAATGACTCACTTAAAATTATTATGGCATTGGTGGCTCATTATGATTTAGAGTTACACTAAATGGATGTGAAAACTATTTTTCTGAATGGGAGTTTAGATGAAGAAATCTATATGAATCAACCTAAAAGTTTCTCCAAAAATGGGGAAATAAAATATGGTTTGTAAGCTTAAGAAATCAATATACGGTCTTAAACAAGCTTCCCGCCAATGGTACATTAAGTTTCACGATACCATTATTCCTTTCGGTTTTAAGGAAAACATTGTTGATAGATGTATATACCTCAAGTTCAATGGGAGTAAGTTTATATTTTTGGTTTTGTATGTTGATGATATCTTACTTGCTAGTAATGATCTTGGTCTGCTTCACCAGACTAAGAAGTTTCTCTCCAAGAACTTTGAAATAAAAGATTTAGGTAAGACATCTTATGTGATTGGAATCAAAATCTATCGAGACCGGGCACAAGGATTGTTAGGGCTGTGTCAAAAAGCCTATATCAATAAAGTTTTAGAAAGATTCGGTATGGAGAATTGTTCAGCTAGTGATGCACCAATTCAAAAAGGTGATAAATTTAGTCTTATGCAATGCCCAAATACTGAATTTGGGAACGTAAACAGATGGAAAAGATTTCGTATGCGTTTTCTGTGAGGAGTCTAATATATGCCCAAACTTGTACTAGATCGGACATAAGCTTTGTCGTTGGTATGCTGGGTAGATATCAAATCAATCTAGAGATTGACCATTGGAAAGCTGCAAAGAAGGTTATGAGATACTTACAAGGAACGAAAGATTACATGCTCACATTTAGGAGGTCTGATCATTTATAAGTAATCGGTTACTCATACTCATATTTTACTAGATTCCCTGATAGTAGAAACTCTACTTTTGGTTATGTCTTTCTACTGGTCGGATGGGCAATTTCATGGAGAAGTGCAAAGCAAGATAGTATTTCTTCATATACTATGGAGGCTGAGTTTGTGGCATGCTATGAGGCCACATATCATAGTTTTTGGTTGCGGAATTTTATCTCAAGACTTGCAGTTGTCAACTCTATTGCCAGGCTGTTGAGAATTTATTGTGATAATACTGCAATAATCCTTTTCTCTTCTGATGGTGCTAAGCACATGGAATATTTATCAGTCAAGGAGTCTGTTCAAAAACAACGAGTGTCTATAGAACACATAAGTACAATGTTTATTGTTACAGATCCATTGACTAAGGGATTACCGCCAAAAACATTTAAGAAACATGTTCAGAGTATGGGTTTGGGCGGATTTCATGATGTTTTTCTTTATAGTTATGGATTTTTAGTTTGATGAGATGGCCAATACTGAAAAAAAAATCACGTGAGACGTGATTCCAAATGGTTTCTTTAGGGAGGTTGCAATGGTCTCGCTTTGGAAGGTTGTGATGTTGATCTAGGTGCCCGGTAACGAGTTATGTACGTGTTTTGAATACAACAGGGAGGACTGACTAACTTTTGTATAAGATAATTATGGTGTTCCTCTTCATAAACATTATATTATGGATGCTTCATCATTATACAAAATTAACTAATTTTTGACAGAATTTATGACTGACTTTAGTAGTCTCGCTTATTTGTGACGGACAAAAAGAGTCAAAATAAGGTCATTTTTCATACTTAAAACGGATATAGCTCGTGTTATATTCTCTTGCTTCTTTTTAGAGAACCCCTACCTTCTGAAATTCACAAACTTGTTTCCCTCCCTCGTAAGTTCATCGATTCCAAACTTATGAAATCCCTTTATTTCTTAGACATATGCTTCTACGGTCTTCCACAGGTGTGCTATCTGAAATTTAGTTAGCTATGATTCATCTAAGATGGATCGATTTGACTTGTTTATGAATCATAAACCCTAGAAATGATCTGTTTGAATGTTTGATTTGAATTCGAGTTGCAAGATCTGTGTTTTGTACTTCATTTGATGTTAGAATTTGGAATTAGGTGTTGATTATTGAGGTTTTGGTAGATTTGGATTAGTTAGGGTTTAGTATGATTTGTGATTGATTTGATTTTGGTTATGTGTTTGTGTTTGTTGTTGTTGTTGTTGTTGTTGATTTAGGATGTTGGTGATTGGAGGTAATAATTGGAGAAGAAGAGATGGTTGAGTTAAAGATTGAAGAGTTGTGTGTGGAGAACAAGCAGTCGGACGTGACGTCGAGTTCGTCATTCTCGGAGGGTAGTTTTAGCTTTGCGATTAAGTTTCCCAGCTTCTGCAGTCCTGGTGATCCGTCCTTTTGTGTAGACTTCACATTTATAACAGTGGTTCAATGTTATCTTATTTTTACTTTTTCTGGGTGTCATTTATGTAGCATGCTACTGCTGAAGAGTCTGCTTTGGTCAAACAAGCAGAAGATGCCGCAAGTAACAAGAAGGTTGGTTATTATCTTCTTTTTACCCTAACGTAGAAATGTATTTTATAGAAGTTAAAGTTTGAGATTATATAGATTTTACAATCTTCATTGCAGCCAAGGTAGTGGGAACACTAACCTTACCTAATAGAAATAGCGGTGTGAGACTGGAGGGTAACTCTGAGAAATAGATGCTGCATTATATTTATTGAGACAGAAAATCCTATTTGTTAAGAGTTTTTTTTTTATTCTAGGGGTTTCCGTGGACCGTCAATTCCCGACTACATCCCCTAGGGTTTGTGCAATAGCCCGCAAACCACACGAACCGGGCAAGCCGACCATAAGCCGACGGGCTCATACCAACCTCGAAACCTACATGGAGGTGGGAATCGAACCCTGCACCCCTAGATAGATATACCCTATCTTTGCCACTGGGCCAACAGGTAGTTGGTTTCGTGAGTGGTCAATTAGAAGATCTAAATTAAAGTATCACATTTTGATTTGCTTTCTTAGTGGTTAACATTTCCTTCATGGTTGGTTGTAATCGTCAAGTTTTACTAGCTAGTTTCTTTAAGGGAGAGGTTCGAACTCTACTACCTGCATAACCATGGACTCCTAACGTTGATTACACTGTTGGAAACATATTGCAACAAAACGTTTCTATTTCTGGATACGAGATGGATCAATAATTTTTGTAAGTAATTTTGCTTATTTTTGGTGTTGGCGTCTGGAGAGTCCTGAGTATTATTTTCCAACATTTGTATTCATTTAATAAGCTTATTGTGCATTGGTTATTTTGTATGATAGATAGTATGTCCGGTGTTAGATTAGTGATGCTAGCTAATATTTTTTTTTTTTCAGGCAGAAAAGAGAGATGTGGTTGGTCTGCAGGAACAGGTAAATCGATAAATGCTTAGAGCTGGTTTTTCAATTAAAAAATTGAGAAGTAAAACTTAATTAATCTTTCTGGTTTTCAAATGTTTGTGAGAAAAATAATCGAGCTTCACGACAAATACATGACATATGTGAACGATTGCTTCTTAAGCCACTCTCTATTCCACAAAGTTTGTTTATGAGATTATCGTTTATCTATGCACACATTTTTTTCATTTTTTTCTCATTTGAAGTTTACTATCTTGTGGTTTCTTCTTCTTTGTTAATGTTTTTTAGGCCCTTAAAGAGACTTTTGAAGTATTCTGCAACAAAGAAGTTGTCGGAAGTTCGAGCGCAGAATTATTAGCTAGTTTCTGTGATAATATTCTGAAGAAGGGTGGAAGTGAGAAGTTGAGTGATGAAGCTATTGAGGAGACACTTGAGAAGGTAGTTCTTTTTTTATTTGTTGATGATCTTCGTCATGTTGCCGCTGATTCTATTCCTGATTATTTTTCAGGTTGTTAAACTACTTGCTTATATAAGCGATAAAGATCTTTTTGCCGAATTCTATAGGTAATCCCTGGAAATGCTACTATATAGACTAGCTTATGAAGACTCTTCATTATACAGACTTGGTCTTTATTTTATATTCTTAGAATAAGCAAACACACTTGGGCTACCTATATTACCTTTAACATTTTTTTTTTGTCAGTAGTACTAAGCAATTAAATGTTGTTTTTTTTTCTACCATATTCATGGCAGTGCAAATTCCTAGAAAAATGACTTTCTTTTTTCTTCGTTTTTCACAAATCAAACACGGTCTAGCTATCACGGGGAACAATATAATGGTAATTTTTGTAGCTTGGGGGATCACCAAATGTGCATTTTTCAGCAAAGCCAATAATTTTGATGATATGGGATAATGTATTTGAATTATGAGTTGCTAATGTTATGGCTTAAGCATCAATCTTAATTCTGAGTTGCCAATAATTTGTATGATGCAGAAGGTGGGACCCAGTATAGCTATCAGCTTTTCTGTCTATGACACCTTGAGATCGTCTTGGCAATTACGAAGGTACCCACCTTACTCCTAGTTGAGTTGTTGCTAACTTTTTATATATTATATTATCTCTTGAAACAATAATCTGTCTAATAGAGAAAATGAATGATTGGGTGCATTTATATTTCTAAAAATCCCTTGCACATTGTACCCTTTCTAACATTTTGTATGTCCTTCAACATCAGGTCCCAAGATTCAACTATTCTAGTGAGCCTAGCCTGTAGAAGTCTTTCCGACATTGCATCGTCAACTAGTAAGCCCCTTAACATGGACTAATATTTGTTGCTTTAGTTTGGATCAATTTAAACCCTTATAGCTCTGTAATACAATTGAACCATTGAATCAAAAACATACTTCCGATCCCCATGTCTATATCTCAAGTTCCAGCTCTTTTCATCCGATCCCCCATAGGTGAATAAGGTCCATCCAGCTGTGAATTTCGTGTCAGAGAAGGCCAGTCAAGCATCATACTTTGCCTATGAAAAGACAGGGGAAGCTGCAAATATGGAGAAGGTGCAAAACAAAAGGCAGATGATGCATACACCTCTGCCAAGGACACCATGAGTGGTAAGGCAGAAACCAATTACGAGGCACCGAAGGTAACAATGCTATGGTATTTTGGAATGTATATTATCGTGAAGCAAGCGAAAGATGGAAGGCAGTTTAAAGAGTAGTTGTTGCTAAAAATTGTTTTAAGTTCTATTTGGAGGAACTATATACAAAATTTTGAATGAATATGTTGTATGTACTTTATCATTTTTATAATAAAATGGAATTCATTTTCTTTCATATGGTATTTTCTTTTTATGTTATTCAGCTTTATACCATGCAATTGTCGCAAATTAAGGATGTATTCTTTTAGTTGTTTCATAAATAGACTTTCCAGGAGAATTTGTCACAAATAAACAACAAAATTTCCAACCAACCAAAGTCGTCACAATAGCTATTTTGGGATACTACATTTGAGCAAACTTGCGACGGTTTTGAACTGACGCAAATTATCGACGGGGGGAGACCGTCACAAAATTTATGTTTTGCGATGAGACTTTTCTGTTGAAATATATAAACGACGGCTCGTTAGCGACGGGAATCACGACGGTCTAAAACCGTCACAAATGAGCGTTAACGACGGTTTTGGCCCGTCATAAAATTGAGTTATTCGTATAGTGCATGTATTTCATACAAACATGCATTCACCCCCTTTGCAACACCGTCTTCGCAATACCATGATAATCTTGCTACTTCCTCACAATAGCCACATATATGTGTTGAGGACAGTCGCATTCCAGTCTTCCAGATGCTTCAGGGAAGAAACTACCTAGGAGGCGGCCTTAATTATCAGTATCCACACTTTAAAAAGGCCGAGTTAGAGATGATCGGTGTGTAATATTCATCAGTCCAAGCACAAGTTGTTTTTCTCCACCACTGCTACATGTTCGCCAATCAGAAGGATCATGACACATTTTAAAGAAAATATCATGATCAGAGATAAGTTTCTTAGTCCAATTGTTTGACGAATTAGATGAATTGCAGCGCTCTTGATTTTTCATTAAGTTGGATTTGAGATCTGGTTAAAATGTATGACAGATGAATTCATATATGTAATGTCTACCAAACAGATTTTAAAACTAACGACTGCCATTATGAGTTCTTGGTAATGCCATTCGGGCTCATCAACGCTTCATGGACATTCCAGAGCATCATGAACAAGGTGTTCTTACCTTACTTCCGGAAAAAAGAAAAAGAATCTCTCATTTTTTAAGCTAGGAGTTCAAGGAATGCTTTCCGTGGGTTTCTGTAAGAAAATGTCGACTAATGCTTCTCATCTTCCCTTGGCTGGTTCTAGTTCTTATTCTGTAGGCCATTTTTTTCTTTCTTTCCGTAGGATGATTAGAAAGCGACATATCGTTGGAAAATCAGGTTGCTATGTTTGCCCATATTTTCACACTATAACACATAAGAAGACTTTGGAATTCACAACACAGATCAACACTAAATGAGATCAAAATCAGTTTAACTAGGAAAATGCTTTATCAACATTTTGAACTACTGGAAAGCTTAATGACTAAAAAATTTATTTTGAACTACAGCCTTTATATTAAAAGTAAAAAAATGAAATAGTGCATTACAAAGTACAAACCAAACTACATCACTTAAAGGTACTGTATCTCATATGATCTTCTTCCTAGGAAACCCTGCACAAATATCACTTGGAGAAACAAGGCTTGGTGTAAACATAAGTGCTTCAAACGAATTTTGAGATGAACATGAAATAAACACGTAGTTTTTTTCTTGAAAATAGATAGCAAGACGACAAGTACTATCTCTATGGTCCTTGAAAACGATTGTGGTACTGTTCAAAGCACCTACGAAGTTTAACCGAAAAGTTCCAAGAGACTCAAGACCCACAGATAAGATATGTTGGGGGGTGTTAATACCGTTCCTTTGTACTATTTTCGTGATCTGAAAGGAAGCAACTTTCTCACTGTTATACAAAGCTAAAGAATCATCAAAGTTGATTAGACTAGTTGACTGAGATAAGTCGTAAGAGAGACTTATCTTGATAATCTGAATCACCTCGGTAGAAATGTCAATCTTAATGATACGCACAATCCTTGAGGGAACATTCTGATCTTCTAGCCAGTGAAAGCCCCCATTGAGAAAAACACACGGGCCTCTTGGTTGGAATGGGAAATCTAGGCTTTTGCATGGATTTTCCCCCAATGTAATGATATTCATCCGCTCAATAAGTCTAAAACTATTATCGAAGACTGGGCAAACTACTTTGTACTTATTGGTGAGAAGATCGTAACCAAAGCCGAAGAATTCATACGCCAATTACCAAAATGATTCAGAACTGAGACAACAAGATGTAGTGGACAACTCCTGCGATTCTCGTGTAATTGGATTATATATGTTCATGCTATAGCCTGAATATGACAAGAGTAAGCCATTGCATGAACCTAGGTAGTTATGCTGCTCAATATTATTTTTTGGAATCATAGGTAAGTCCTTCCAAACCCACTTTTGTTTCTCAATTGCCACTAAACTTGGATTTCGACAGTAATAATTATTATTATAAAGTATTATGCTAGGTTGCTGATGGAGTGCTCTTCTTAACTGCATGTCCATGAAAGTAGGGTCTTTGATCAAGCGATGCCATTCATGGCACACAATTTTACATCTCGTGAGTGCCTCTATTGGGACTCTAGACAATATATGATAGATTATGTCAAAGGGAATATCTACACTTACTTCGGAGGGTTTGCTTCCTTCTAAGTGTTCTTCATAATGCGCAGATCCTCTCTTTCCTATCATTGTTGAATACATTTGACGCACAAGGAGAGCTTGGCTTTTACACAAATTAAATTCGCCAGTTGCCTGAAAAACCAAAAACTATTAAAGTTTAACAATAACGTAACCAAAAACTTGTACTAACAACTAAGACTGAACATACATCTAAAACCTCAAACATAAATAGGTTTGAGGAGGGACCATTCCAATGAAATAGTGTACAGATTTCCTAGAATGTTTCAAACTTATGAGTCTGAAATTGAAACTTTACATTTTTCATTAATTCCATCATATGAAGTATATTTCAAATTAAAATTTCGAAAAGATCTTCAATGATAACGTACCTGACAGTTCTTCCCTGGAGATGCTGCACAAATGCCCCTTGGAGAAAGAAGGCTTGGTGTAAACATAATAGCATCAAAACAATTTGGTGATGAATATCTCCGCTTTTCAATGGTCACGTACTTCCTATTCCTCAGAAGATAGAGAGCAATACGGTCATCTAATTCTCTTTCTTTGAAGACCAATTTAGTACTGTCCAAAGCACCTATCAGTGTCAACTTAAAATTCCTACGAGATTTGATGTGCTCAGATATGACATGTTGGAGGATGCTAGTGCCATTCGTTTTCTCTACTACCTTGCAGATCTGAAAGGTGTGAATTTCGTTGTTGCCATTATAAAATGCTAAGGAGTCCTCAACGTTGATTAGAGTTACTGTTACAGTACAAACTGTAAAGTTGATAAGGAAGACATATCTTGATAATCTAAACCTTCTCACTGGAAATGTCAAGCTTAATGATATGCACCATCCTGGAGGGAACATTCTGATCGGATAACCAGTGAAAGCTTCCATTGATAAAAACACACGAGCCTTTTGTTTTGTACGGAAAATTAAAGTCCCGCCATAAATCATCACCCAAAGTGAAAATTTTATTCTTCTCAATACTACCATTATCCACCGAAGTTGAAAAAACTACTTTGTAGTTCTTGCTAACAAGATCATACCCAAAGCCGCAATGTTCAGGTCTGTAATAATAAGGGAAATTGGGCAACACCTCCGATTCTTGTGTAATTGGATTGTATACGTATGTGCGAGAATCTAAACGTGTGAGAAGTAAGCCATTGCAAGAACCTATTATCTGCACGCAGTAATCTGGCATGTTCTTGATAGGCAAGTTCTTCAAAACCCATTTTTGTTTCTCAGTGACCACAATAAAGATATTTAGCAAGTTCGGATAACTATATCGATCTTGAGCTAATATTATGCTAGGTTGCTTACAGAGTGCTCTTCTTAACTGCATGTCTATGAAAGTAGGATCTTTAATCAAGCGATACCATTCATGGCACACAAACCTACATCTCGTGAGTGCCTCTATTGGGAGTCTAGACAATATATTATAGATTACAACAAGGGGGAAATGTATGCTTACTTTGGAGCAGTTTTTGTTATAAGGCTTGAATCCTCTCTTTCCTATCATTGTTGGATTGATCTAGCCCCCGAAGCTTTTGGCTTTCAGGAAATTTTATTCTGAGAGTAGCCTGAAAATACCAAATAAAATTGAAATTACAACTATTAGTCTAGGGTATTAAGGGGAGTCATTCTAATTAAGAGTAGCCAATACGATCTAGGGATTACTGCTTGTTTAATCTAGTTTATTATTTGTTGTATAATATATATCTCAGATTGAACTGTACAAATGTGTTCTATCTAAGCACAATCTACCGCTATGATAAGAAAAATCATAGTAGATTATTTTAAAACAATGATCTGCCAATAGACGAAATTAAAGCAAAAAATTTATGAAAGTAATCCGCAATTAAATAGCGTCAACACTCGTCGCATTTACATTACAATAACATGTAAAATTAAATGATTTCTAGAGTTTAACTCACCATAATTGACGATTTCTATTTTATTTTATTTATAAAAAAAAAAATGAAAATTTATTAAATGAGTATTGTACTTTGTACATATGAATAAGTAGATTTGAAACCTAAATGGGTCCCTATAATTTTTTCTGGAGGTAATAGTCCAATAAAACTCTTGGTTTTGTGCCAAGAACAAATCCAAGGTCTGAACCCTAATAAATAAACATGTGATTGAAAATTACCTTTTCAGAATAGGGTAAGCAACAAAAATGGAGGCTGATCAAGTACATGCCCAAACCCTAAAAGATGAGTTTCTACGAGTTATCATAGCATTTTATTTGTCCCTCTAACCCTAAATATATTAACTACTTACCACATAATTAAGTGATACTTTTTTGCAGCAACAACTCCTTGATTTTAATCTTTGCAGTAGTTAGTATTTATAGCTTAGGGTGAGTAACCAAAAGAGAGTAATTTTGTCTTTAAGGTAGGAACACATTACTTGCGGCCCAAGAATAGAAAGATTACCAGACCTGATCTTATAATAACTAACAAACCAAATCTTTCTAACAACAACACATAGATTGATTCTTATCCTCGTCTTATTAAGGGTTAGCATATTTCACAGCAGGATTTGCTTGGGGTATGGTGGCGTGGCATCACTTATATTACCAATATGCAAAGATTACAGAAGTACTTGAATATTAGTGTTACAGGGTTGACCATTATGAATCGATGAAATGGGAAACGGCACAACATAGATTGTCATTTCTGATTGCCTGATCTAATGGCACAAGTGTGTTTAGATGGGGGATTTGAAGTTGATGTTGAGAAGAAACACAAGAAAGATCCGCAACCCAAATACAAGTTTTCTATAATCATATAATAATTATTATTAACATTATTATGTGGTTTACAGACTTAATTCTATGTCCCTCCAATTTTTCATACATGTAAAGATATGAACAAACTACGGATCCGATGTCCATATTCCACAAAATTGCAAGACAATCGCCTTTGAAATAACCAATGGGTAGATTATGTTTTCGTGATCAAGAGCGCTGCTAGGAGGACCCAGAGTGGTAGAGCATAGTGACCACGAATGAGAGAGTGCCATCTAGCTTTTGTGTAACCTGTTACGAAGTTAACAGGTTACCACATTTTTCACTTTAATTATTTTGTTTAAACTAAATTACTTTATCCATCATATGATACAGGGTATTTGTGACCACTTGGTGAATCGTGTTTGAAGAAATAGTTACTTAATCTTTTCTAATTTACTGGTTAAGAAGGTATCCCATTCTCCAAATACACAGTAACTTCTGAATGGTTTGGTCTCCTAGCCTTATGACCCTAGGTCCCAAAGCATTTAGCTTCTCCAAATACACAGCAACTTCTGAATGGTTCCTTATGGCCCCGGGGTCAGCATTTGGCTAGATGTGACAAAAGAAATCCCCACAAAGTTTACCACTTCGTCACTTAATTTCCTATGTCTAATTCTATTGCTGAGAGTTCTTAAATTTCTGAAGTTAGTATACGTTTAGACTTTAGATGTTATTTATGGAAAATTTAAACATTTTATTTATGAAATCTATCTATTCCTGAAAAGAAATTTGTCTAAACTATAAAAGCATCTCCAACAGAGTGGTATGCTGTTAAGGTTTTCTCATACTCTTGCAAAAAACCCATCCAACAGGGGTATGGTGTTCAGCATACTCGCCCCCATACCCCTCCAAAGTATGCGAAACCTGAACTTGGCGAGGAGTATGCGCATACCGCCTAGGCGCTGAACCGTTCAACGCCCAACAACTTTTTTAATACAGTTGTCTAGGCACTGAACCGTTCAGGGGCCAACAATTTTTTTAATACAGCTGTCCAAGGGGGAAAGTAATAATTAACAGACGCTAGGCATTGAACCGTTAAGCGCCAAAAAAAAGAAGGGTAATTTACTGTTAGACCAAAACAGTATGCGATTCTGGAATGCCGATATGATAAACTGGAACAACATACTATTACGTTGGAGATGTTCTAAGTATCGTTACAAGATGTTTCATTGAAATAATTTTCGGGCGCTTGGTTCTACTTTAAGAGGTAGTGAAATAAGCTAATTGCAGCTCTCTTCCGTTGATATTTTCAATAGCAGATCGATGAGACCTAATTGCGAATTCAACCCATCATATATTCAACCTTTTGATTGTGGAAGAAAGTGGCCAAATAGGAGTAGGAGATGAAATTAAATCAAGTTATCAAAAGTGTCATGTCGAATCTACTCAAAGAGCCCAAATTTATTGAGTTAAATTTGGTTGTTAAAGAGGGAGAGAACTCATAGAGGACATCCGTTGTCACGTAGAGATAGGTGCATATGTACCTCACGCAAGCCAGGTTCGAGATTCAGAGACTTAAAAATAAGATTCCGAGCTTAAGAGTCTCTCAGCCAAATTTAGACACCAACAAATTCAAGGAAATTGCACAACATGAGGGTTGACTTATGAGGGTTTATCACTACATGAAGAAAACGGGCAGGAACTCAAGTTTTTCTCCCTCCCTTGCCTCTACATTTTCATATAACTGGAGCTTTTAGCCGTGACTTTGGCCATTAGACAGTATCCTTGTTTAGAAGTCTCCTTTTTTTTTTCTTTTTTTTTTAAGCAAGAGAAGACCCCAATAAAGTCTTCTTTTTTTGTTTAGAAGTCTTCTTTGTTTAAACCAAATTCGCTTTTAGTTTTCTTTGTCCCCAAATTAATTTCAAGAACTACTACAAATGGTTCGAAAAAACCTTGATGTACTTCAATATTAGATTTCTGTTTCATGTGATGACGAACACCTCGTCCAAATAAGCAAAAGAACTAACATCAACAACTAAACTGAAGAAACAAAACTCGAGAAAAATTTATTCCTGATTTAGATGAACCCAAGGGACCAAGCAAAAAGAGAGTCGAAACTACCAAAAGGTTTCATCTTTGGTATAGAAAAAAATGCCCAATATATGAAACGTACAAAACTGCCGCAGTATTTAGTCTTCCCGCCACTGGTATCTGCAGTTGGTATTGCAGCACATGTAAAAAGTTGACATGGGTTCATCCGCAGATCGGATCTGCAGCTGCTTAAAGGAGGCCTGGCCGTGGTGGCAAGCTGGACAGGTTGCTGATTAGTCAAATGAAAAAATTAGGGTTAGTTTCCTATCATGATTGATAATGAATTTCAACTAAATCAGTGAACTTAAAAGATAAATGACATAAAAGATAACTGGAGGGAACAATCTATTGACACCTATCTCAGTCAAATGTGTAACTATTTTAAATTATATAATCAATTGTTTCTCACATTAAACTCCAACCCTCAATCATGACCTAGGCAAGGCTAAACTCTACCATGCCGCTATAGATTCTGGTTACAACTTACCATAGTTACATAATTAATACGGTAAAAATTTATGAAGAACCAGCCAGGGTTGAATCTAATTAGTTTTCGACTGTACATGGGAAATTTGCATATAAACAATCATATTTATTTTTTTCAAATTAAAAATATAATTTCACTTGAACATTACTGGCCACAAAAGTATTCCTTTTAAGATTTATTTACGGGAGCATAACGAAAATCCAAGCAGGGGGCATAAAAAAGATAAGATACCATAGTGTACATTAAATTAATATCTGTGGCTTATCCTGAAGATTCGAGTTGATTTCCTCTTCCGCCTCTCGACCTTATCTAGATCTAATTCTCCCATCAAGGCATGTTATCAAAAAGTAATGTCGAAATAACCAAAGCAATTTTCTTCTCTTTAAACCTCAAAACAAATTTCGCTGAGACCATCATCTCTCATTTTATTCAAGTCTTCTTACGACAACAGGGTATTTTATGCTGCTACTCCCAGACTTATCATATGGTTGAGCCAATTTTCTAAGGAACTCACGTGCAATATGTAGTGCTGTATCAGTGCTTAAGTTCAGGCGAGCATCTTGTAAATGTGAGAATATCCACCGAGGTCATTTAGACCGCTTATCATGTCGACTGTACCTTTTTTTTATCAATAAAAATCGTCATGCCATAATTTGCCTTTGAACGAACATATTGAGCCGCATGCGTGAAGGCGCCAAAAGTTTGAAAATCTCCCTCCTTTATCTGAAGCATCTGCTGTAAACACTCCAACCGAGCCAGCAATATTTTGCTCAATGTATACTGGAACGAAACACCGAACATGATCACTAATCTTCCATAATGTCCATCAAAATCTATACCTTCAGCTACTTTTCCCCTGGCAACCCCTGGCAATGGCAACCCCTGGCAACAGAGAAGAGAACGGTACCTTTCCCACAGTCACAAGCCTAATCAAAAGCTAAAGTAGTCTCTATGACATCATGAGTCTCAATTAGGGTTGTACACGGTCCGGTTCCGTTCGGTTTTTCTATTCGGTTTTTAGTCGTTCCAACGACTGAAAATCTCGTTCGAACAATTGGGAAAAATTTGCCTAGAAAATTCCCCAACCTGACATAGACAGAAATCAAAACAAGTCGTTTGAACGACTGGTAAAAATTTGCCTAACAAATTCCCCTCACAACTCACAAATTAGAACAAGTCGTTCAAACGACTGAAAATCTCGTTCGAACGACCGGTTCGGTTTGGCCGGTTAACTAGGGTAGTAACCAAACCGGGGTAGCCCGGTTCCCCACTTTTCGAACCAAAAATCGAACCGGCCGTGTTAAAAACCGGAAAAAATTGTCGGTTCGGCCGGTTTTAGTTCGTTTTCACGATTTCGCCGGTTTCTCTGTACAATCCTAGTCTCAATCAAGACCAACTTATGTTCCATTATATCACTTAAGATCCCCATTTCGTTCCAACTGTTGGCAATCCCTCTATATTCAAGTAACTCACAAAAAAAAGAGCACTCCCCATCTGGAAGCAACCACCATCTCTAGCAAGAGCCTCCATAATTCCTCACAGTCACAACCCTTGGGTTACTCATCGAATTTAGTACTTACTGGAAGCTGATCACTGCAACGAATTAGAACCATTGGAACCGATTGAACACGGGTTTAATGGCAAGAGAAACGCCTTGGCAGCTAAGCTGTAACACAGAGTATGCTATATGTGGCATTCTCTCATCAAAAGCATCAACTAAACTTTGCAAGGTGACTAACTTTTTTTAGATGATTGAAATACCTTGATTTGTACTCTCTAAAAGCATCTTCAACAGTTGGGAGAAAGAAAAAGTCACTATCAATGGCCTTTTCTTGACACTCCAAAGTCAAGATACACGCTCATATACGAATTACAGGGCCTGCAGTACTCAACTTGCACCCAACTCTTAATGTACATATTATATGATGTGGCTCGTGTCGGGTTCTACTTGGATTATGGCGGCACCAAATCCAAGTGACGTCCAATAGTTACCTCTCCTCCTTTGTGGTCATTGCTGAAGAAAAAGTCCGCTCGGGTTGGCATTTCAAAATTGGATCTATATAATTTAAATATATAGCCAAGTTTTGATGATCAATATTAGATGTTTGGTAATGGATATTTTGCTTTTTGTTTTCATTGTATCATGTATCTCTAATTCGATAATTGTCTCTTCGAGTACTTTAGAGTATATCTTCCTTTTCCTACTCACATTAAATGTTGTATATGTTCGTATTAGAAAACATCATAAACTTCTAATCTATATCATTAGAATCCTACAATAACATTCTCGGTCATGAAGAAATATGGAGTCAAAAAGGAAAACTTTCGCATCAAATCCAGAACCACTTATATCCATATTGAAATCTAGGAGCCTCATTATCGAATAACAAGTCAATATCCAAAATAGGAGGAAGGAGATAATACCATCGGTTTTGGGGGCTAACTGCATGGCTTCTTCACCACTGAAAATGACGTCAGCATCCTTTTGCTTAAGGTGTTTTCTTTTCTTAATCTTTGCCTACAAAACAACCAACCTAACAAAATTAATATAGTTTGAAGTATATATTTACAGAGAGAGACAGAAAAGAAGAATAAGAATACATGCATGATTGAACTAAAATATTGTCAGGAGTTTTAGTAGATACGTGACTCTCTAGTTCATAAAAGTAAGGGCAAATAAAACACTCGAATCTGGCTCTTCGTGACATATCGGGTTCCATGTATCGTAACATGTTTCCGCAAGTTGGACAAAACTCCATTACTAGTATACCACAGAACGATGGGGGCCGAAGACCGTTGTACTGCATTTATTAAAGAAATAGTTATTATCCAAAAACTAACACAAAACAATGGAAATATGACATACATATCTTTTCCAAAAAAGTTCTTACCTCTCAGTTGTATGTTGACAAATTCTTCAGAAAAAGCGTAGCTTTCTTGGAAGAATCAATCTGCAAAATTTGAATCATTCGTAATGTTATATGTGTTATAGAATGATACAAAGACTCCAAAAATAATACAAAGATAAAGCTTTTCCATTGATACTTGATTAAGCTCATGTATTTTACAAGTAAAATTTATATAAATAAAAGGGCAAGAAATTATTACCATAACAAACACAATTACACAAATACTTAGATATACAAAAACTCTTGATGATGATTATTCTTCTTAGTGAAAGGATATTTTTCTATTGGGGGTCATGAATGACATGGCACCATAAAAATCTCAAACTTCTCTACATACAGGCTTCGGGAATAATACGTGTCAATACTGATCATCCAGCATAATTTTCTAAAATATTGGCCATCCAGATGAAAGGCTTTTTAAATCTGCAATATTTTACGTTATAGAAGGATTTAATCTGTTTATACCAATTTGGTATTAATGATAATAATCAATAGCCGACCAAACCTCACAAATGACACTCATACTTTTTTTCAATAAAATCAATCTAATACAGTACTAACACCTCAGAAAACAAATTTCAAACACACAAACTAGCATAAATAAATCCCCAAAGTCTTAGATTCTAGAGAATATATAGTAATACAAATCAAGCAATGAATACTAACAGAAGTAGAACCCTAACACGTACGGTGTAAAGTCCAGATTGAATCCCCCAATCTTTTGGAAGAAGAACCCACCGGAAAAAGAAATAAAATAAAATAAATAAATTGCAAATTCAAGAAGAAATTGGAAGAGCCATGGAGGGTTTGAGGTTAATATGATGCCCTCAAAAAGCTTTATATAGAAATATAAGAAATGGGTGCTGTTAGAGTATAGAGGATCTGAAAAGCTAGAAGGCGCACCAAAAACCTACAAAAAAGGGACATATTTTTGGCAGCACTGGAAACACTTCCACACTCCGGATCTCCTGGTTTTCCTATCACTAGCACTACCAACTAAGTAAACTCTAGTTGGTTACGTTTAGTCGTCGATAAATTGGTAAATGCAAAAGAAGCTTTTGTTAATAGTCATTTTTACCCTTTCTTTCTTTCGTCTCTTGTTCACAAGCACATGGTACTAGCCTTAATCATAATTGCTGCAATGGTTAAAACATGGACAAAGGACTCCAGAGTGATGTCTTTCTCTTTTCTATCAGCTTCTTCATTTACTAACTATATATTCATTTCTTTACTTTCCTAAATTCGAAGCTTCTTTCCGAGCAAGGAACAAATACTAACCGTAGAGAATACATGATCAAGATATGCAAATACCTTCGTAGAAAAAAAATCTATGTAACTCAAATCCAGTATAACATGTTAGATATAGAAAACTTTCAATAAACTAGAAGAATGTATGGTAAACAACTCAAGAAAAAAGCCACCCGAGTATGCATCGTCTGGAGTTCAGTCAAATACAATGGAAAAAGCATACGCATTAGAAGCCCTGAACTGGGTTCACCATTTTTTTTCTAAGCCAATGTTAGAATCTGAAATGATCCGTGGTTCTTGTCTGATAGCTGATAATCCTTCTAATAGGAAAATAAGAGCCAAAACATGCGCAAGAGAGCAAATATATAAGAAGTTCAACGAAATCTATCTGAAAGATCCTATGTGAAATCTATGGTCCGGTCAAAGGTTACTAGTGGATTCTTGCCCAAATCTGCAATTCATACCTACCACAGGAGGAAGTCATGATTACTTTGCAATTCGCGTACCGACGCCAGTAAGTTCCTTCTTGATTTACATTCGTAGGCTCCCAAAGAGGGCGAGGCTAGCAAGCCAGGTTTAGCAAACCGTTCTGAAAAAGATCCTGCAGAGTGACTCACATAAGGTCGCCAAAGGTAGAGTCTCGAGTAGCAAGCTGAGTAAAGGAGGAAAGAAATCAGGATTCTTTCACAGCAAGAAATCCAATAGGATATGAGAAAGATGAAGAATGCGAAGTCAAATCTATAAGGAAGGCATTTAGCGTTTGATGGACTGGGTTTGCCACTGCTCACAAACTTGTTCAGGGTGATACGTTAATCTTCAAGTTAGTCAAGGATGCCAAATTCAAGGTCTACACAATCAGGGCAAATAGTTTTTACAAGGGGTGATAGGGATTGGTCTTATAGAGTAATGGATGGTAACTGGTAAGGCAAAACAAAGTTCTCCATGTAAGCATTAAACTTCGGAAAATATAAACGGAAGCGTCATAATATTCTCCATTTAATTGATTTGGGCCACGAAATGAAGAAGTGTCCTAGAACAACAATTGAGAGGCCAATTCAAAATTTTGAGGGAGTGTTATGTCATAGGGAAATCCAAGCTCCATGAGCAGACATGATAATACTGTATTGGTTGAAGGGATAACTAAGCAAAACTCTTACGGTAGACGATTATATTAGAGCGTGCAAGCTTAGCACGTGCAGCGACGATCATTTTTACTCATATGATAAGTAATTTTAAGACTTTAAGGTATTGCCAATGAGTTTCTTACATACGAAAGTAGTACTCAAATTATAACAAATAAACAATCTAAATGCAAATTAAGAAACTAAAGCACATCAAGATCACATAAAATAATACCCAAAACTGACATAATTGAGATGCCAAAAAAACCCTAATTTGGATCAAATTGAAGCTAAATAATCACTAATGCAACAAAATTCAGAGAAAAACATGAGAATTAGAGCTGTAATTGAGAAGTATTAAACCATAATCAAGAAATTATTACCTCAAATCTCAAACCCAATCAACAGCTTTGACTCTTGCGGAAGTGTCGGGTGGGTTGCTTCTTTCGAGCGGGAGAAATGGGAGTGAGCTGTTTAGCCTAAATTAGTATTAGCATTAGCATTAGCAGTTAGGCCATCTCCAGCAGTGTGTTATCTAGATTTGTGCCAACCTAGACCAAGTACCAAAGCATTAACATCTTCTTGCTCCAACTTAGGGATGGCAATGGGGCGGATTTGGGGCTAATCCCATCCCCACCCTTGCCTAAGTTCCCCACTCACATCCTTGCCCCAAAACCCATTTAAGTTAAACGGGGATCCCTATCCCCCCCATTACAAAACTAAATCCTACCCCCGCCCCATTTAACTAATAAAGCAATTTTTTTAATAAAAATATATTTTATTTAGGTTTTTATTTAAATAGTAATAACAATAAACTATTTAAATAGGGCAGTGTAGGTACGGATTTTTTGAGGCAGTCTCAAATCTTGCCCATTTCCCCACGAATTCATGTTATACTTTCCCCCAAACCCGCACCCATTCGGGGCGGGGCGGGGCGGGTCAGATTGTCATCCTACTCCAATTTAGTGTTAGGTTGGGTAGAGTTTGTTAGATATTTTATAATATTTGTTTGCTGCTTCTAATTAAGGTGTGTTGGTTGCCTCCCAAAAGGTAGACGAAATTGTGATTTTGAGTTGTAACCGTTCGAAGTGATTCGAATTGGGTCGTGATTGTCGGAGCAATTGAGTTGTGTATTTTCGAATATGCCTAGCCAATATGCATGAGTGGTCTATATATTGAGACTCCTACTGATAAGTCACGAAGGCGTCTTCAAGTCGCCCACGACAACGGTCGTCTCCACGTTGCAAAATATCTATTTTATTTTTTTATTTTTTTTGTGTTTATCTATTTAATTATGAGATAATCTCCACTAACCATTAAAACTGCTTCAAGTTTGACGTGTGGATTTGTGTTGCTTTTTTCTAATCGAATGTGCAGGTACATTATCAGGCAAATTGTTTTTAAAGTAATGTTTTTATACGACCCTGTTCCAAACCTGTAACTAGACTCCGCATGAATTATGGTGATACCCTAGATTGTTGTCATGGTTGCTCTTAAAACAGTTATGAAAAACTAAAATTTATCATAGTGTAAGCCAAGAACGGCTTGTGTACTTTTTGGTTATTTTTTTGTAAATAAACTGCATGACAACCCCATCTGATTAATTCGATTAGCTAGCTTAAAATGTATGAACTGTTGTCAAAACACTAAACAAATAAAGGACACATGATGATACATAAGAATTCATATTCCCATTTTTACATTGATCGAACAACCTTTAAGGAGTTTATTTATTATAGGCGAGTTTAAAAGTAAACAAAAATGTCATTTGTACGTCACTTTACTTCATCATCTGTTACACTGTGAAATTCCTAGACGCTTAAGACTAACCGATTTTAAATAAATTAGGTATAAATCGATAGATCCTAATTCCTCTAAATTAATGGTCTAACCTTAACCTAGTTCAAATTGGTCCAATTATCTAATGTCAAGTAAGCAGTTGGAAATTGAAAGATAAGGGCAAGCAATTTTAACCCTGTGGGAAACCTTTATTAGGAGAAAAACCTGAAATTCCTAGGCACTTGAGACTAATCAATTTCGTTTGTTTTAGGTCTAAATCGATTAGGTCCGAATTCCTTAGAATTAATGTTCTAACATTAACCTAAATCGAATCGATGCAATTATCTAGTATTCACAGGCAATTGGAAATTAAAGAACACATGCAAAGATTTTTAACCCTGTGGGAAGCCTTTCTAAGGAGAAAAACCCATAGGTCGCTGTCGAATCGCCCGATAGCTAAAACAATCCAATATTGAAAAAGAATTATAAGTATTCAATTACTTACAGACTCGATAAGCACATCCCGTGGTTACCTCTCTTATAATCGAACTCCCCGCAATCAATTTTCCGTTCTCGCAACTTCCCACGTCCTCGCAACGTCTCGCTCCAATCACTCGTCGATGCTCCAAGTCTTGAATCCCACATGATCTTCAAATCAAAGTTAGGGTTTCTAAATCATTGATTGATTCAAGGTTGAGTTGTTGTTCTCTCTTGAATCTCTCAAAGAAAATCTCCTCTCTCTCTAGAATACAAGTCCTAGGTTTTTCGGTTTTTAGAGAAGTTAGGAGAGGAAAAAGGAAAAATTCCCTTTTATTAAGAAAACTGAGTTTCGCGATTCTTACTCAAATATTTTCTATTATATTCAAATATTTTTCTACTGTCGACAAAAATCGACAACTAGAAAAATAATCAAAGTTTGAAAAAATTTAAGCAGGAAAAGAATATTCGAGCAAGATTAGAAAATATTCGAATATTTTTATTCTGCCAAAAAATATTCGAGCAAGATATAAAATATTCGAATATTTTTCCTGTTTTCAAATAAACTTTGTTTTATGATAAAACATACATTTTTCATATTTTTCATTCTCCTTATAATACTTAGGGATTGATATTCTAGAATGAAGAGATAAAAACCCACTTACCTGTTCAGTGTCAGTCCAGCTGTAGTCTCTCCATGTACGCCCACTGACGACGGATAACCACAAGATAGTGCCGACACCCATACTAGACACTAAATAAAACAAACTCCAAAATGGATGTTTCAAAACCCACAGGTCGTTGTCAAATCACCAAACAGCTAAACAATCTACTATTAAAATCAAATTATAATTATTCAATTATTTACAGACTCGATAAGCACATCCCATAATTACCTCTCTTCAAATTAAACTCATTGCAGTTGATTCCTCGTTCTCACAACGCCCTTCCATTATCGCAATGCCTCGCCTCGGATAACGCACCAAAGCTTCAAAGCTTGAATCGTTCAAACTTAGCAAATCAATTATTAGGTTTTCTAAATCTCTTCGATTGATTCAATTTGAATTTTACTTCTCGTTGAATCGATCGTTAAAATCTCTCATATCTTTAAATATCAAGTTCTAAAAAAATAGGTTTTGGAAGAGGTGAGTTCTGAAAAAAGGAAAGTTGTCTTTTATAGGAAAACATAAATCACGTTCTCTATTCGAATATAATTAAATGTATTCGAATAAAAATCAGACTAAGCCAATCTATTCGAATAAAAAGAAAACAAAGAAAACAGGCTGAGCCAATCTATTTGAATAAAAAAGAATTTATTCAAATAAAAATGTTCCCAGTTCTATTCGAATAGAAAATGAAATCTATTCGAATAAAAGTTATGTTATAAATAAAAAAACATACTTATTCCATTTTCCATACTCTGTAAAAATACATAGGGCTTGATATTTATAATAAGGAGTTAGAAGCCCACTTACCTGTTCAGTGTCAGTCCAGCTGTAGTCACTCAAAGTGCAATCTCTGACGACGAGTAACCACGAGATAATGCTGACATCTAAACTTGACACGGAATGAAACAAACTCCAACTATGAATGTTTCAATCTCCCCCTTTGGTTCATTTCGTGTCAAAACCAGAACTAACTATAATAAATAAAAATACAACTCGATGGACTCACTCAATCACTGAACATCCATACTCAAAGCTCCACTTTCATCTTATATAGCATATACTCTGGAATCCCTGCACATTAAACAAGATACATCACGTAACCGTTCATTTAAAATAAGGGATCCAGACAAAAAAAGCATAACTTACCTGACTTACCTGTCAGGATCATTTCTCCCCCTTTTTGGCACAGATGAACAAAGGGTAAATAGCAAATCAAAGGAGAAGCAAACCAATAGAACAAAATGTAGAACAGTCACATAATGAGTTAAACACTAAAAAGATAGGCTGATAGCATACTCAAAAAGTTAAACTAAACAAAATGAACATGTAGTTTGGAAAACACTAAACTACCAAACCTCAAAAAAATGTGCATCTCCCCCTCAAAATCATGGTAACCCCTGTAAAAACACACATGGGGAGTGTCTATGAAAGAAATAAGCAAAAGAATACAACACTCCCCCTAAACACAAGGCATGATAGTAAGACAATGAATCTAAAATATTCAATAAAGAGTGAACATAGACAATGTGTTATAAAATAATCACTAAATGAATTACTTAGTGTGTGTGTGTATAGTCAATTAGATACCCAGTTTTCAAAGTTTTACTCAGCCGCAGTTAGAATACTATATTGGAAAGTTATTTCAACTTAGGCATCTCATGATGGCCACTCAAAATCACTGAGAATTGACTAGCAAGCACTCTGTGTGAGATATGAATATAAATAAAAAGCATGTAAAGAATCATATCTCATCAAAAACGGCGCACTGTGAGCTGGAAGATCTCATGGAAAGGAACCTCATTTATCATTAATGGTGTCAAGTTAAAACTAATATAAACTCATTATCTCTAATCTCCACTAATACTGACAGTGCCTAACTCAAGATCAAATAGGTCTTTGAATAGGTTATAATGTAGGTATGGGTAGGCTTATGACGGAGTAGGTGTTTTACTGGCATTCTGAGACTACAGTTACATTAGCTCCATCTTGCTTCAAAACAACTTCACCTTCTTTCACTCTGTCTTCTTGAGTACGCACGACAAAAAAACCCCTTCATTTCCCTTTTTTTTTCATGACACTGATTGAGATAATAATAAGTTATTTTGGGGACTCATAGTATTCTTCTATTCACCTTTCCCCCAAAAATCATACATATTTTTCTTTTTCTTCTCACTTAATAGTTTCATAACATATGGGTATAAGAATAAAAAATTTGGGTAGAAAAATGAAAGACATATTTTAAGGCACAAAGGGCTGTAAGTGGGAAAAAAATGGTTAGAAATAACAAAAGCCAAGAATAGGAGAAAAAAAATGCCTATTATCACATCTTCGGTTGGACACCGTCACTTTTTTGCCTCGAATAAAAATAGGAAAGTTTTACTAGTATAACTTGACTTTGATGTTACCATTTGACAATTGAGTAAATAAATAAAATGATATCAAAAACAACAAGATCAACAGAAGAGTAAATATTATAACACTCGAACCTAATAAATAAGGTCAGATCCTTACATAACATTAGGTTTGAAGTCTCTACAGTTATCCTCACGTGGTTCTACTCACGATGAGCTTTTAGTTTAAACAAGAGAATCACTGACTATTGTGAGTTGAGATTTTACCAAATAATTATATCATGAATGAATATAAAACAAATGCACAGTCTAAGTCTAGCAAGAATATTCCAGAGACAAAAGCTTCTTAAGTGTAAGGTGCAGATAAAAGCCAGAACAATATCCTACTATCCTAAAAAAAAACAAAAAACAAAATCTAACTGAGACAGGGTAAGAAACGTACCTAAACACTGGAACATACTGATAACCCGTCTCAGTTTTGATTCATTACCTTATTTGTGGCGACAAGTCTTCCTTTCGCACCCAAACTGCACGAATCACCTTTCGAGGTAATATTTCAGGAACAACCCACCTACTCAAATTCTCACTTTTCACATTAGAAAAACTCACATATGACTTATATTTTTGTCCATTAAAAGGTCGAGCATATGGTTGATAGGGTCCAACAAATCTACAATAAGACCCAAGATGTCCCTTTCGACCACAAATACTACAATAATAAATCTGAGAGTAAAAGACTCGTTTGGTGTGATTATGAGTAGTGGATATCATGTTATGTTTGGGCACCGAAGTAGAAGCAGTTACTTTCCCAAACTTAGTGATTTGAGAAATCTTGGCATTATGAAGAGGTTCCTCATATCCTAGACCCTTTTTGTCACTATCCGTTTTTCCCATACATAACATTTTATCAATGTTTTTGGCCCCATGACAGAACTTCTCAAGTTTATGCTGAGATAGAACTACATCAAGCTTGGCTGAATGAAGTTCGTCCAAAGTTGATTTCATTTTCTCCTTTGCATCATTAACTTTTGTTTCTAAAAACCCAACTTTGTCATGAAGGCCTTGTTTCTCATTCTCAAGTACCTCTATCTCGTGACTTGTACTCTCAGTTTTGTTTTGAAGTTAGCACGTAAGTGTATTAACTTGGTCTTTCAAGACTTTGTTAAGTTTACAAAGTTTTATACACTTAACGAAAGTCTGAGTATACAAGTCCTCAAGATCCGGGTCCTCAAACTCATTTTGTTCTTGATTACTCTAATTTTCATTAGAATTTTCAAGTTCAAAAATGTCAAAATTATTATTGCCACAATTAAGAAACACCGGATATGCACAATAATTTACGTTATCAACTACTTAGGGATGACTCTCATTGTTATTATTCTCATCATCACTGTCATCCCAAGTAACTCTGATATTCATTGTTTTGTGATTAGTTCCAGATTTCTTATTAGGACAGCTGTGAGCATAATGATCAAGCTTATGGCACTTATAACATTTAACATGATTTAGGTCAGTGCCAAGGTTGGTCTGCCGGTTATTTGATTTAGGTTGATCATGAGTACGCGTCTTGTATTCACTGATTACTCTTGTTTTTGAAATTGACATTTTTTCACAAAGTTTTTAAGCTAATTGCTAATAGAGGCAATTTGTTAATCCATGTCGGACCCATTATCATTACCTGAATCAGATGAGTTATCAGCTTCTTTGGTACCCTTAAAAGAAAAAGAATAAAATGAGCATTTAAAAAAAATATTATTGTTCTTCTCAGGGTTTTCTATTTTCATCTCAAGTTCAAAAGTTCGTAATTTTCCAGCTAATGTATCTAGTTTCATTTTCTTAAGATCCTGAGCTTCCTCGATAGCATCACATTTGGGTCTAAAGCTCTTCGGAAGAGATCTTAGAACTTTACGAATAATTTGAACATCAGAGTAAGCTGCACCTAATGCAGCACTAGTGTTGACAATGTCATTTAGTCTCGCATAGAACTCATCAAATGGTTCATTCTCATCTATTCAAATATTCTCAAATTGTGAGGTAAGAATTTGCAATTTGCTTTCCTTGACTGTATCATCACCTTCATGAGTTCAAACTAATATGTCCCAAGCTTCTTTCGAAGTGGAACAAGCAGATTTATGTTGAAACTCACTTGGGCTCACAATCATGAAAATAGTATTGCGACCCTCATTATTATAACCAATAGCTTCATTTTCATCCTTAGACCATTTATTCTCAGGCTTAAGGCCTCTTCAGATTCATCACCCATCATGGTAGGGTGCGTCCATCCATCCTCGATTGCAATCCAGACATCTTCTCCGAGTGATTGTAATTATGCAACTATTCAGACTTTCTAATAAGGATAGCCTTTGACATCGAAGAGGGGCAGACGATTTATTGGACCTCCAAATCTTTAGAAATCAATTATTCTCAAGCAATTAAGCTGGGATCCACGCTCAAGTAGTTAATCCTCGAAGCGTGACCGCTCTGATACCAATTGAAATTCCTAGACGCTTGAGACTAACCGATTTCAAATAAATTAGGTCTAAATCGATAGATCTTAATTCCTCTTAATTAATGGTTTAAGTTTAACCTATTTCAAATTGGTCTAATTATTTAATGTCAAGTAAGCAGCTGGAAATTAAAAGACAAGGGCATCCAATTTTAACCCTGTGGGAAACCTTTCTCAGGAGAAAAACTGTCGAATCACCCAACAGCTAAACAATCCACTACTGAAATCAAATTACAAGTATTCAATTACTTATAGACTCGATAAGCACATCCATAGTTACTGTTAGAAAATACAAAAGAGTTTTTGGTTTTCTTTTAGGTTTGAATGGTAAAACTAAGTGTTTACTCCCACATTGGATATAAGGGAAGCTCAACTCTACTATATAAGTAAGTTTAACACTTAACTTATTGTGATGTGAGAGTTGGTGGGTCGCACGCATATGCGACCCATGTGTGCAAACTAGCTTGGGTGCATGGGCTACCCATGAGCTTACTCGACCTAGGAACCCACTTATTATTATAAGTCTATGATTGGGCCTTGGGCTCATGAGGATTCCTTGGAACACTTAGTCAATTTTTTGGGTTTGAGCTGTGAGTTGGGGTGTCTCCAATAAACGCACCTTAAAGTGTAACTCTTGGTGAAGAGGCACTGACTTGAGGTGCGAACCTTGGTGAAGAGTCATCTATGCTCTATTTAACCCAATTTCATTTTCAATTATTTTCATCAGTTTTTCATAGTTTTTCTTGAGTCATTTTCAAGAGATAAAACAAAGGCAATCAATGTTCGTTTGACAGAGAGATAGAAGTGTTTTCTTTTCTCTGCAACTGATCGTTATATTCTGGGAGACAAGGGCCTACATTCCTGCAAAATACTGTGGTAGGGACGAATCTGTCTTAAGGATATAGTGTGTATACACTAGACTCGATCATCTTCTTAAGATGTGTTATTTTGTTCATGCAGATTGTGAGTAGCAGTTACCTCTCTTATAATTGAACTCATTGCAGTCGATTCCTTGTTCTCGCAACGCCCTTCCGTTCTCGTAACGCCTTACCTCGGATAACGCACCAGAGCTTCAAAGCTTGAATCGCTCAAACTTAGTAAATTAATAATTAGGTTTTCTAAATCTCTCCGATTGATTCAATTTGAGTTTTACTTCTCGTTGAATCGATCGTTAAAATCTCTTTTATCTCTAAATATCAAGCTCTTAAAAAATAGGTTTTGGAAGAGGTGAGTTCTGATAAAAGGAAAGTTGTCTTTTATAGGAAAACAGAAATCACGTTCTCTTTTCGAATATAATTAAATGTATTCGAATAAAAATCAGACTGAGCCAATCTATTCGAATAAAAAAGAATCTATTCGAATAAAAATGTTCCCAGTTCTATTCGAATAGAAAATGAAATCTATTCGAATAGAAGTTATGTTATAAAAAAAACATACTTATTCCATTTTTCATACTCTATAAAAATACATAGGGTTTGATATTTAGAACATGGAGTTAGAAACCCACTTACCTGTTCAGTGTCAGTCCAACTGTAGTCGCTCAAGGTGCAATCTCTGACGATGAGTAACCACGAGATAATGCTGACATCTAAACTAGACACGGAATGAAACAAACTCCAACTATAGATATCTCACACTGTAACATCATAAATGTCCGGACTTCACTGTTACAAAGTGTTTAGGGCTTGGAAGAGCCCTACTAGGCGCCGAAGTGCCGAAGTTTAGTTTAGATTAGACCAAATAATTAAGTATAAGAATATACGCAACACCCGAATAATTATGACACAATCAAAGCCCAGGCGGACGTTACGGTGTAGCACACGTCTAACCCCACCTGCATGTGTCTAATACAATTTGTCGCCACGTGTATTATGCTTCCACCGAACCAATCTCACAAAACAACACTGCAACTGTTGCTCTCTCTCAGTGTTTCAACAATGGCGTCGTTGCTAAGAATGCAAAAGATAATCATCTCTCAAAACGAAACACGTCACTACTTCAATGGCGCGGTTGAGTGGTGGAACGAGATCGATGATTCCAAGGATTGGGAGCAATGGATGTTTTATGCCCTAGCTGTATCTTACGCTGTCGTCTCCTTCGTTGCGCTGGTAAGATTCATTCGTTATTTTTGTTTGATTTGGAGATGTCTGATTAATGTAAATGCATTGGGAACATTATGACTAGGTTTGGAGATGTTGAGTCAAGAAATTTTATTTTAGTTGTAGGTGCATGGTGTTATTTAGAATTTAGAAGATGAGGGAATGCATGATATGCTTCCCTGAATGCCTTTTATGGATCACTATAATTGATTCTTAAGGAAGTATTACATGCACATGAACATTGTGGTGATACATAACTAAACAGAGGAAAATATGTGGTCTACTCAAGGTTAGGCTAACCTTTTCCTACCGACTAGGGCCATGTTGGTAGGTAGTCTTATATATTGCACATTACCTACCTATATTTTGTATATTTCTTGTCCCAATATATCAACATGTTGTCCTCCTCATCTCAACCTATCACAACTTTGGACTTTTTTTTTCTAATGGCTACCCTCTCCTCCCTCGCTCCTAAATTCATGTGTCTCTTTAGCAAATAATGTGGAAATGAAGGACTGATAGAGATAGTTAGGTGATATGAAGTTACTGATGGGTGCCAATGTGGAGCAAATTAGGGGAGGTTGATGGTTCTGAAGAGGGAAGCATGTGAATTGGGTTGAGCAACAACTGAAAAGGTAATTGTGTTACATATAGAATTGTAGATGAGAGTTTGCATGATATTCTTAGTCCACGTCCTCGCGTATTATTCTAATTATGAATAGCATTAAGCGGGTCAAGCTGAGTACCTTTTTTGGAGTACTACAAGTCTACGAATACCACTCCAAGAGCTGCAACCGCAATGTCGTCATATGTTTCTGCATTTCTCTCATTCAATGAAGAAAACTTTGGAAATATCGTAAAAAAGACAAAATACAAGGATTTTGGGGTGTTGATCTATACATAATCATTGAGAAGAACAGTAACACGCGTAATTCGTATTGATTATCTCATGAACAATGGATGGTGGCAAACTCAAGTCCTTTTCTTGTTGGAGTTTGTAGAGACTCTTAAAAGTTTCCCCCTCCAAATACAATTTCGTCCATCTTATTTCCTTGGAGACATTTATCAAACATGCATCTATTAATGGGCTCGGGCTATTATTAATCATCACACCTTTGATCTAGGCATTTAGTAGTCTCCTACTTCAATTGATTCTTAAGGAAGTATTCTGTGCATATGCACATTACGATAAACAAATAAAGAGAGGAAATCTGTGGTATATTTTGAAAGTGTGGTTTTAGTCAAGGTTAGGCTACCCTTTTCCTACCAACTATGGACATGTTGGTAGCCATATATATAGCACATTGACGACCTCTAAATTATAAAATTATTCCATCCCAGATTGTATTTAAACATATTCACTTTCATTCCAGAGACTGCTTCAAGATCAACATGTTATCACCAAACTGGAAAGATACCTCCCGGCCCACTTGAAAGGTGAAGAGAGTACCTCACATGTGTAGTAATTACTTCAGAAATGACATCTCCGTACAGGCACACAACTTTGGCACATAGTACAATTTATGGTTACACTTAGTGCCATTGAGTAGCAAATTAGAAGAGGTTGATGGGTCTGAAGTGGTAAGAGTGTGAATAGGAATGAGCAGCAATGATGACTTTAGGGATGCACATTAACGAAAAATATGACCCTCGGGCCTCAGTAGAGAACAAGATTACCAGCACTTGACTTGGAATATTTGGAAATTTTACAACTATGGTAATTTGTCCTATCTATATTAATAATAAAAATACATCCCTCAATCTTAGGGATTATCCAAGGTAGCAAAAAGAATGATGGTGGAAAGCCTAAGATCCTTTCCAAAAAGTTGAGTTTGTAGCATAAGTCTTACCAAGACTCTAGAAGGTCCTGGACAAGCTTTGTACTGGGGGTCTTTTTAATTCTTTCATAACAATGAAGTCGTATACTAACCTAAAAGTATTTATTTTTAAGAGCTGACAATGAAAACATCGATGCAATATTCGCCCCATGCAACATACTATAGTGTCTGGTTTGAAAAATTAATCAATTTAGTTTTGCAGTTTGGACTCGGAATTCTCACCTAGATCATTTTCCGACTTTGTTGCACACACACAATCTTACTATACCATTTAATGGTTTATGTGGATGACCTTGTGAGGATAATAATGCAAAAAAATAAAAATATGCTGACCTGAGAAGTTCTTTCAGTTCACTTTTCTAGACAAGATTGGTCTTAGATCATCTTGAAGGAAGTGTATCATACATGCTGATATGTCACGTTCTAACCCACCGTTGTGTGGCTTGGGTGGGTCCACCGGAGTCCTACTCGGTTTGAACTAGGGTCCATCCCATCCCCCCCCCCCCCCCAAAAAAAAAAAAAAAAAAAACATGTTAGGAAATAATATCCTACAGTTCTATATAATTGGAGAGCAATTGAGAGAGAGAGAAATCTTACCTAACCATCTCAAACTCTCCCCATAACCCTAAAGGTCTATGGGCTTTGTTAAGAGTCCTATAGGACACCCCAACCTTGTTGGGTTCCTAGCTTGGGCTGGACCCAATTCCTAACACTCCCCCTTGGGGTGTTCCATACCAGGACGACTTGCCTCATCAAAACCTCTGCCTAGCAAAACCCCATTGGGAAAAAAGTTGTGTAGGGAAAGAGTACAATCCTATGCCCTGTATGGGTTGTGGACGGGTATACGTTGCCTCATCAAAATCTCCAGTTAGTAAAACCTCCTAGGATAAAAATTGCACTATCAGGAAAAGAGTACAACTCGCATGTGTTCACATCAGGCTGGGACTACTCCTCCTGACATCGATTTCCCTGAGATATTGATAAATAAATCTTCTGCATGCCGATTCCGTGCACTAGCTTCTTGAACGTAAGTGGTGCAAGGGTCTTCGTGAATAAGTTGCAAAGATGTCTTATGAAATATCTTCAACAACGCCAATCTTATTCGCCTTTTATAATTTATAAGGTTGGAATGGCTTCTATGAAATGTGATTTGTTCTGTCGCCATTGATAAATCGCCATGGACTTGAATGATGCAAGCTGAATTGTCTTCATACATAATCGATGTTTTATCTTGGATAGAACACGCCACAACTTCGGTTGATGAGATGCATCTTGGAGCGTAACCATCATTCTCTACCATCTTCATGAAGTGCAAGAATCTTCGTGGTCGAGGTGTAGCTACGGCCGTCTGCTTCATCGATCTCCAAGAATCTTTATGTATCCCCGTACATAAACACAATCCATTTGACAATGGCCTCTATGTGGGTCTGAGGAGTATTCTGTATCGGTGTACTCTATACTTTTATGTTTACCATTTCGAGTAGAATAGACCCCAGTCTTTCATACCGATCAGATACCTCAGAATGTGCCTGATCTCAATCTAGTGCCTTTGGGTAGGAACAGAACTATGGCAAGCCAAACAGTTCATTGTGAATGAGTCATTGGGTCTAGTATACATAGCTAACTATAGCAAAGCACCTCCTAGCTAACACCATGGCCCTAGGAGTTTCTCCCCCCATTAGGATGGTGAAAGATGTCGTTGTCCACACCCAAGTGTTGGACACGCAATTAACGACTTAGCACCGTGTACTACATCCATACCAAAGTGTTAGATAGCTCTTATGATATATATTGTTTTGTGTATGAGTGCCACTATCAAGATGTTTGATCTGCAAATCGAGACACTACTTGATTTCCCAAGGTCTTGTATTTTGAATTCCTTCCCAAGGTATTCGGCGGCTTTCACAATCTCTCCCGGAGTTCTAATGATTTTCAAATAATTTAGTACACTGTTATGATGAGTGAAGCTAATATTTGTGCTCTAAATAAGAACGCATGGACAAATAAGGATATTTGCAAAGTCCTCGACCTTCAAATACTCAGTCAACTTACTATATCTCATGGGCCTTGATAGCTTCAAGTCAACAATAACTTCTCCAATTTTATTACGTACACACCTCGTGTGTCGGGCTTAATTGCTTCCAGAAGCTTATACCTTCCGAGGTAGTTTCATGTAGATATTCGTATCTAGTTTCCCATATAAATACGCGGTATTTACATCAGCTTGTCCTTGACAACTTGACAGACTGATCAGTACCAAAATGTTATATCGTCCATAACCGGGTAATAGGTCACACTGCAATCGATGCCAGATCTCTTAAAGATTTCCTGGGCAACTACTCTTGCCTTGACCAAATTATTTCTCCGAGTTAATTGTGTTTTCGTACCTTTCCTATTTATAACCGACAGGCGTAATTGTATCATTTCGTATTATGCTAGCAAGCTGAGCTCCGCTTGGATTCCAGATGCCTCCTTTGGCCAATGTATAACAACATACAATTATTTACAATAAGTGGCTCTGAATCCTCATCCTTGATGGCGAGCACAACAACGAATATGAATACCTTATCGATAAATCTCTACTGAGCGATCATACGTTGTGCTTATTACAGACTTTTAATAGATCGAGATCTTATTATCATACGCGTATGTGCCACGCCGGGCTAGTCTCGCAATGCATCAACTGGTCGCGTAACTACTATTGCCTCGTCAATTGGTGGTTCCATCCTCGATGAACCAACTACACCATTAGTCATATTTGTCCCATATTCGGCAGCTCCCCGGCTCATAATACTTTCTTCCAACGGTGCTCTGTACTAATCGCGAGCCTCAGATTTGTTTGCGGTACTAATTCCCCTAGAACGTTCTGATGCGGTACTAGTTCCCTCAGAACGTTCTGCTGTGTAGGTGTATTACTTGCAGGTACATACACTTACGATACTTCAATAGTGCATATGAATGCGTCTAGCAAATCATTTGCGACCTATTGGAGGTTTGTAATCCGTTGAACCTTATTGTCACCTAACTTATGAATAAGGATCTAGATGAGACAACGATGGTATTTTCCAAGACCTCTTGGAAATATCCTCAGTATTGACTGTCATATATCCCCCCAATGCTGGGAATATCGTTTCATCAAAGTGACAATTATCTGCTATGCAGTATATACGTCGTCAGTGGGTTTTAAATATCCAGTGATAAATGTGAATCATAACCCACATAATACCATGCTGACGTTGAGGGTCCCATTTTCATACATTGTGGTGCGATTGGCACTTGTACAGAACATCAAAATATTCGTCAATGGGTGACACAGGGCTCCGACCCAGTTACTAGTCGCTTTTGGGAAAAAATAATTTGATGATTTGCTATGGGACGAACCCTAATCAGTGCCGTGGGAGCAAAAATGCATATCCCACACACTAGCCGGGAGCTGTGATCGTAATAATAATGGCCTAGTGATTATCTTAAATCGTTTGATTAGGTTCTCCGCCAATCCCGAGTTGGGTATGGTATGGGGTACTCACGATGCTCAATCATCTATCCCATTTAGCGGTAAAATAATCATCAAAAGCCTGTGATTCACACTCCCAAGCCCTCTTCAAGTCGCATCGATCGACTTTGATCGGTTAATCCAGGAACTGAGCCTGCGATCGAATGATCTAAGTGAGAGGTCGTACTAACGTTGCATTCCTAGATTTTAATAATAGACAAACATAAGACCATCTCCTAGATGTGCCTATTATGACCATAAATATTTAAGTGGGCTACAATGTGGATGGAAAGGTCCACATGTGTCTCCATAAATGTGTTTGGAGCAAAGACTGGAGATCCCACTCCACCTTGGTCATACTAGGATGAAATAATAGACTTTCCTTGAAAGCAATCGTTGCACGTACACTCTCTAGATCTTCTCTTCTTTTAAGGAAAGTTGAGATGTAATCCCGATAATCTTCCTCATTATCTGAGCCCTGAGGAGTGTATTGGAAACTGTTCCAATAACGTATTCTAACTTTTAGACATGGAGTGAATGCACAGAACCTTGTCTGTCATTTTCTCCGATAGTCATTATGTGATAAGTATTGTCATGTATCTTCCTAAACTCAGCAAAATCCGGCTGGATTTACTAGTTTATAAATTGGACTAGATACCCCGTATCGTACCGTTAGAGAGTAATAAAGTGACGCACTCAGTGCGTTCTATCATGTTGGTCGTGCCAATAATATTCGTGTCATCCCCGATGCACAAGGTTAGACAAGAAATATATTCATATCTCAAAAAGATCGAGTGCGTGGTACTAATGTCTCATAGACATGTGTCGCCACTCATCCGATTATCGGTCATGCTCAATGAGCAGATAAATCCATATGCGGGTTATATATAGTAGATCAACTATCATACATGGAATTTAACTACTTCCCAAACAATAAATTCGAATAATCACAATTTAAAACAAATTGAGAATTCATGTATGTCACGAGTACTTTATTGAAATATAAGTGATATGTTCCCAACAAAATAAAAAATATTGACAACAAAAAGTAAATCAAGTTTGTACTAGAAAAAAAACTACTAGTGCTCTCTAATGTGACATCCTATGTTTACTAAGGAATCGTTACGGATTACTCCGTATGTTGATCCATGCTGGCATCAGTGTCGCCAAAGAAGTCTGACCCTGCTAACTTCATAGTGACAGAAGCTATGTCATTGGTGATGTGGTTAGCCTGAACTTTGACTCTAGGCCATGGTGTCTTGCAGTCGCGAACCCAGTGTCCAGCTATCCCACATCTCAAGCAAAAATATGGCTTCTTGATCTTCTTTGGTATTTGTGGTTGACCAACCTTCAGTCACCATCCCACTGTCAAAACCCCGTTCATGGTTGTCTCTGTTATGAGATAAGATTTTCCGTACAGCTGGTTTCATCCTCATAGGGGGAAACCTCTTGTTTTTTCCAAAAACAAATGTGCCATCTTGTTCCGCAGCGAGCAAGAGTTGAATCAGATCTCTAGGACTACTAAATTCCATTTTCGCATACTGGTCCCTGAGAGCAACTTGTGAATGTGGAAATGTGGAAAGAGTCTTTTGTAAAATCTCTTCCGCGAAAATGTAGTTGTTGTTGAGCGTCCTGGCTGAAATAATCTTCTGTAATGTTGAAGTATAGGCAGCTACAGTCTTGAAGTCACATAGCCTCAAGTTATTCTAGCGGTTACGGTTCTTATAGTTCGTTTGGGCCTACTGTAGACCAAAACGCTCTTCTAAGCTCGTTCATAACTCATATGGAATCCCGTAACGGAGATGCTGAAATTTCAGCTCCGGCTCAAGGTGGGTGCGCATAACCAACATGGCATGTACCCTGAGTGGTTCAGAGATGGTGTTATTTGCAACAATCGACTTTGAGACGTTCATTGTCTGCAGATGGAGTTATGGAGTTTTGCAGATGGAGTTTTATGTCCGTACACCAAGACAGGTAGTTGGAACCATCAAGCCTAATGATTCATAATCATAATGTGGGTTGGCAGACATCTATAATGCAAAATGTATATCGTAATTAGTGACAAATCTTGATAAACATTTTAAGTGCATTAAAGACAGAGTACTTAGAATAACGAAAAATAAATGATTCCTAATCATATTATAGTTGAACCCTGTTCATATTCTAAAAATCATGAAATTCTTTTATAATAATTAAATCCCAAATTTACCCCGTAAAATGACGATCTTAATGTTAGATGTGCGTTTTAATAGAATTTTAGCCAAGATTGATATTCAAAACCACCAGATGTGTGCGTTACTTATGAAATCATATTTAAGTACATGATTTCCAATCATTACTAAAGACAATTCATAGTATTCAAGTCAATGATTCTCAATCATTACTTATAGGTGAACATTGTTCATATCCTATTAAGCGTCAAATCCCAATTTTACCCTGTTAAATGGTGATCTTAACTTTAAAATGCGTTTTAATACAGTCTTAGCCAAGACAGATATTCAAAACCACTAGATGTGCATTCCTTATTCTAAGAACTAGGGTATTCTAATCCCTCAAGTTCTATAAAGGTCTGTATATTCTAGCCAAATGACCTATTTGCTATGAATATGAGGGGTATTAGATGTTTAGCTAACAAGTGGTCCCACCCCGAAGTCTGCTGGGTTCACAAGATAGGTTGATTATGCTTATCTTTAAACTAATATTTTAGGGTACTATAGGTTGCTATCAGTGCCTATATACCTCTAAATGTTATCATGTAACATCTAATTGCACCTAGATACGAAAAATTGGTTCCTCAAACACCAAGTTTTTAAAAATAAGACTAAGTCAATTTTCAATTGAACTCTAATTATTTGTCATTGACAATTAATTGTGATTTAGATATGACTCCTAGTCGTATTCTAAATTAGTCTTGATTTCATATTATCTTTGATCCCTAGATCATGATAATTAGTATCCTAGGGTCATACCATTAATATCCTATTAGCTATCATAAAATACTTAAATAGGTATTAATCTATTTGTTTATATATGATATAAGTGAGTCAACTTTCCTATACAAGGCACCTCTTCCTAAAAAAAATTAAAAAATATTTTTTATAAAAAAATTAAAAATGGGTCCCCCACAGGGTAAGTCCAGTCAATTGGAAATTTTCAAAAAAAATTAGACTCAATTTGACCAATAAATGGACTATTTATAGCCGTTTCTGTGTCTGAACCGGTCTGGGACTGGTATGGCTTGGTCTGGGTCAACGCCTAGACCGGGTTGACTCGATCACACATGTCTGCCACACGTGCCACATGTGCTACGCACGTGTCTGCCACGTGTCACTCTGGTTGCCGGTCCGGTGACCGTCCGACAACTTTTTCTGTGACTGGCCGGTGATAGTCCGGCGACTGCCACATGTCACCCCCCGGTGACTGCCACGTGTCACAGCATGTGCCACGCATGTGCCTGTCACGTGTCCTCGACACGTATTACTGTTGACGTCAGCAACGGATAACGATGACGTTATCAACAGTTTTTTTCTTTCTTCTTCTGCTGCTTACGTCATCACGTCGTTTTTGCCGTAAAACTGTAAAACTGCAGAGTTTCATCGTTAGTTTCCCGACGACTGGGACATCTCCCTGAGATGTGTCATATGCCGTTGGAAAGCTCTCGGGACGGGCTTTCTAACCAAAGTTGTCTCGCCTCCATCCAATGTCCCCAGACAAAATAATTTTGGTTTGAAAACAGCTCTATTTCTAGGGTAAAAATCACAAAAAAAAAAATCTATTTTTAATCCAAAAAAAATAGTAAAAATAGCTACTAATCCATATTCATATATTACACAACATAGAGTAGGAGGAATTAAAAAAAATTCAAAAATTGTAAAATACCTCTTGATTGTAAAGTTTCCCTGATTGGAGATTGTTTTTCAGTCTTTTCTTATGTGCTGATAACATGTTAGAAAATAATATCCTAGTGAAAGATTATCAGTTTTATATAATTGGAGAGCAATTGAAAGAGAGAGAAATCTTTATTGATAATGGAGAACTCTATAACTGTACGTCATACAAAGGAGATGACCCTATTGAATAGGTTACCTAACCATCTCAAACTCTCCCCATAACCCTAAAGGCATATGGGATTTGTTAGGAGTCCTATAGGACACCCCAACCTTGTTGGGCTCCTAGCTTGGCTTGGGCTGGACCCAACTCCTAACACAACAACAACACACACCTCCCTTTTTTTATGAAATTTATATTATTTAATTTACTAAATCTATTTATTCTATAGATACTTTCCAACAAGTATTTGGGTTTAATTTTCTCTCCAATTAGGAGTAGGTTTCTAATTGTGATAAGCTGCCTTCATCTATAAAAGGAGAGCTTATGCTAGGTGTATGAGGAGGTTGTTTTGCTAGAAAGTTATGTCTAGTTTTGAGATTCAATAAATAAGATCGTGTTATTTATTTCAGTTGAGTGTAAAATCAAGCTTGATCGTTTGCATCGCATGTTCTGCAAGAAACATGTTTATTATGACAAACTGAATAGAAGGTCTACTTGATAATTCTAGACACTACTTGAGATTGGTAGGGAAACTTAATTTCATTACCTTAGAATATATCTCTCCTCTGTTAATTAAGATGGCTTCTCAACAATGGCATATGAGGTTAGTATAGTACAATATATATCAAGTAATCTTCAGGGACGTGTACATTTGTATAGATATAATTGTCATAAATGGGTATAACTGGGTGCTAGATGTAGACTTAAATTGTTTGCCACTATATAGATGATCCACTAGTGGTTAACTTTTTACGAGGTAATCTACTTTAAGGCTGCCTTAGAGCATCTGTAGTCGACTCCCCAAATATTAGTCAACAAATTTGGTTAATTTGGCTAATAAAAACCAAATAACTTTTCCCACTACATTGGACTCCTAAAAAATTACTCGCCACATGTCATCTTTCCCACAAAATCCTTTTGTTGTGGGTAGATTTTGTTTAGTTGCCACATAAGCATTAAATTTGGGTTGGAAAGTGACATGGGTAGTTAAATTTGAAGAGCCAAAATGACTTTAATCAATTTGACTTTAATTTGGAGAGTCGGATTTAGGTGTCTATAGGGTTTGGCTCTCCAAAATTTTCTTTTAAGCCAATATGGAGAGTTGCCTACAGATGCTCTTACCCCTCACAATTTGCTTAACAAAAACAAGATATGAAATGAAAGACAAAATAAATAAGAAGTAGGCTACTTGCTTACTTGGAAGATTAAGATGCATACTGGTATCGAGATATAAAGTGGTTTGATATTAGTGCTGGTCTGCTAGATCTAAGTACTAGACAATTTACAAGATTGAACATAGGAATTTAAGTCAGAACTTGTTGATCTCTTCTTGGAAGTTAACCTGGCTTCTACATCTACAGCTAGCAAACATAGAGATTTGGGTAAATCGTCTTATAGCCTACAAGCACAGGAAAAGAGAGGAGTTATTATTACTCATAGTCTCAATGGAGATTACAATGCCATATAATTAAGTTATGATATATGCTACCGATCAAGGAGTGACCTTATAATAGAAACTAATTACAGAGAGTATTCTATTTACGGAAACTACTTAAACAAGCGTCTCTTGAGTTTAGATGGCTGAGAATTCCTGAGCTTTGTATGACAGTTCCATTTAGATGCTTTTTGATTATAAGCCGGTAGTCACATTGTTGTTACTGTGGTATTCATTGGAGCACTGAGAATTATATATTTTGGAGTAGTCTCTTCCTAGCAAAGGCAAGATAAAGGGTAGTGTCTGAACATCAGCTAGTATTCATCTGCAGAAAAGGTAAGGGCTATCTAGAATACATCTTTATGAAATTTATTAGAGTTGACAAAAGAAGATGATAGATCATATTTATCTCAATTGGCACTGTGAATTATATTATGCACATTGAGTGGGAGTGTCAATGCACTTTTTTGTATTTACTTGTTTTTTGTTCTTATTTATCACAGTTTAGCACCAATATTTAACTGGATCTGAATTGGGCACTCTCTCTCTTTTAATATTAATGCTTTTTTTTCCCTCCATATCCTACAAGATGGTTTTTTTTTTGTATATGAGTATTGATTTTTTATATTTATGGACCAACACTAAGTGTAATTTTTCAGGTGCAACTTTTCCGCATTCAACTGAGAGTACCAGAATATGGCTGGACAACACAAAAAGTGTTCCACCTGATGAATTTTCTTGTGAATGGATGTGAGTTTTTCAATCTTAATTTTTCAATTTCAAATTATTTCAGACAAGGTTTTCTTCTACCTGCTAATTGTAAATTTACTGATTACAGTGCGCGCTGCCCTCTTTGGATTTTACAAGAGTGTGTTCTTTATAAGACCAAGAGTGAGTTTTCTCTCTCCTTACTGAGACTAATCTTAGCCGTAAGGGTCTCTATTGCACAAGGTAGCACTGACAGAGTCACTTGTCCTAACCAAGCCTCGTTGTATGAGATGGACAAGCACGTGCAAAGCCGTTACACATTATTTATCGAGACCTCTTATATAAGAATCCTAGGGTGGTCTTGAAAAGGAGTTTTAAGCCTTTGGTTGCAATGATTTTGGAGGCCAGTCTGTTTGACATTCTCCAACATAGAGCAAAACTCTGCCTAATCTTGCTTGCGACTTTCATCACATTAAAACATTTTATTTTTTTCTTCTTTTCTCGCCAATTAAAATATTTGGTATTTTTGCTAGCTAAGTATGCTGTTAATTTTATGCGACTCCTACATAACTCCCACGCAGTGGCGGACCTACATAGAGGTGAGGGTGGGTAGCTGTCCACCCTGAACTTTCTTAAGTTATAATTTTTACAGGTACACATTTGAAATTTTCAATCATTCTCTAATAAGAGGTTTTTTTTGCCCACCCTGAATTACATAATTGCGCTACATGCTACCTATTCGCCCACCCATATTTCGAGTTTTTAGTGGCTTTTGTGTAACTTAAAATCAACTATAAGATTGACCCCCAAATCCCTCCTTAGTTTCAGTATTAAAATCCCTCAAAATTAGTTATATCTCTATCTTTATTATCAAATTACTTAAATATGTTCAATTACTTCAAAAAAAATTCTTGGGGGTTGTCGCCCCCAAACCCCCTTGCCTGCCCTGGACCATATTCCTGGATCCGCCCCTGCTCTCACATAGTGGATGTTTTGACTTGAGATCTAAATATCTAATTGAGAAGTTATGGACTTAGTTGAACATCGATCTATAACAATTCTGAAGGAAGTTTCTTGCATTATCATAGCGGATGAAAACCTATACTTTTAACTAAAGTTTGGTCTCATGTCTTTGAGGTCCAAAAAGGAAGCATCAGCGAAGTGGCTTGATTTATTGGTTTTACATGGGAAATAGAGTGGATAAGTTCATTGTTTGACTGCCTTAAATAGCAATATTGTCATTCTCTATACTGTCCGATTTGAACTGTCTGAAATTATATCAGGTTCTGGAAATGGCACTTTTGGATCTTCCTGGTCTTTTATTTTTCTCAACATACACATTACTTGTGTTGTTCTGGGCAGAGATATATCACCAGGTAAATTTTATGTTGTTTATAGGGAGTTATTGTCTATACCCTGATCAGGACTTGTATAGTTTACTAATTTTTTATCATTATTATTTTTTCCAGGCAAGAAGCCTTCCCATAAGTAAACTAAGACCGGCATATATTATTATCAATGTACTTGTATATGTCATACAGGTAATGGAAGAAACTTTGCTATTTTTATCAATAAAAATTTGTGGTTCGTGACAATCTTAATATATATAAGTGTTACTGATTACCCATATGATGATAGGTAGGCATTTGGATATATGCAGGAGCCGGTCGGACTTCTGTTGCACTGGAAGTGGCTAAAATCTTCTTTTCAGGTCAATGTTGTAAAATTTCTCTTGTTTCACTAAGGTTTTGTTCTCTTGTAATAAATTGTTATGAAAATACAGTTTTTTGACTACTTTTAACTACAACATGTAAAATATTTAATCCTTTTAATGGTAACACACTTTTAAGAAAGAAGATTACATTAAATAATCATTGAACTGCTATACTTTATAGAGGCACATGTCATTACAACTCCACATCTGCAGTTTTTTCCTTTTGCTGAAAATTTCATGTTTGCAGTTATTTCATTCATTGCTGCTGTGGGATTCGTGATATATGGTGGAAAGTAACAACTCTATGACTCAAAGAACTTCTATTAATGTTCATATACACAATTACAATAAGTTTGCTAATTTTCCGTTTTTCTTAAACTTCATGTGTGTTGTAGGTTGTTTTACATGTTAAGACGCTTTCCCATTGAATCTAAAGGTCGCCGTAACAAGTTGAATGAGGTTTGTAACCATGGGTTTATCTATTTCTATTTTTAAATGGTTGCTTGAGAAGTAAATACGTTTTGCTTATCATGATTCCCGTAAAATCATGTTTTCATGTATAACTAAAGTGAATAATCTATTTATCCTGTGGGTGTTCTCTTTTCCCAAAAAAACCGAAACTATTTTTACTTAAGAAATGTATGTGTGTTTTTTTGTGTGATGGGGGGGGGGTGGGGGGGGGGGAGGGGGGGGTGGGGGGGGGGGGTGGGTGGGGTGGGGGGGGGGGGGGGGGGGGGTGGGGGAGAGAGATTGAATGATCTATACTCAGCTCATCTGTTTTAAAATGTATTTTTCTCTAAACTTACATAACTGGAAAAGTATCCGTTACCCTACTACTTTAGCAGTAGATTTGATTCTTATATTCGTAACAAGAGAGACAGTTCTTTGGCAATCTAAGTTGACGCTCCAAAGCTGCATCACCGTGAAATAATCCATGTTCATTCAAAACCCCACCCAGAGCAATATACACCTAACATGATTAAATGAGAACCCCCAAAAAATAAAAAACTAATTCAACGTTTATATCCTTTCTGTGATCGGGAACAAAAAGTCTTCTCCGTGCTAGTCCACACAGGTCTTCCACATCTTTACATCTTGTTATGGGAGCCTCTCTTTCAGCAATATCATCTGAAGTTAAATCTCTCTCTACGATCGTTTTGTGATTCTGAAGATCGGTGTGTTATGCTTGCGTAGCTCTCACCCTTTGAATTCTAAAAGGCTAGGGGGATCTTATTATTGCAAGAAAGCCTAACTATAGCCTGGGAATTAGGCACCACCACTACTCTAAGTTCCCTCTAAGAAACCTGCGCAACACACCACTCCCTGCCTTGAACCCCCGCGCATTCTGCACTAAGTTGTCACATACTAACCCCTTAAATAAAATTATATCACTTCTCCTTCAGAGTTTTTGCAGACCACGCCAACCACAGAAAGTCCCTGGTTTCCCCGCATACTTATAGGAAATATTGGCAGATCTTTAATAAATATACACTACCCTAAACTCCTTGAGCAAGCGCTAATAGAGGTATTCTTAAGGGGCAAGTTTGTGTGGAAAAAATCATATGATGTTATTTTGAGCGTGAACACATTCCAAATCTCCTCACATCACCATTGTTTCCTGCAAAGTGAACATCAAATCACCTTTTCATGTCTGTTTCTCCCATGAAACACATAGAGAAGCAGCATTAAAAATAAACAACGAAGTACTTGCCAATATATCTGATTGGGCTCTTAGAAAGTCAGTTCTACGAACTAAACTAATTGTTTCTGCCCCAGCTCCATATTCTGAAATATTGTGCAAAATAAACACAGATGTTTGCAAAGACCTTGGCAATTTTGTGATAACTGGGTATAATAACAAACTCTTCCCTCTCTCTCTCTCTATGTTGTAATTTGCATCTCCTCAACTAATTCACCAACCCACGCACCAGTGTTGTTCACATTAATTTCTGAACTGGTGTGTACTCCTTAGTATTTTTATCTTCTGGATGTTGCCCTCCATCTCTACCTCAATTTTTTCCGAAATTCAGATTTTCTTATCTTGTCATTACAGTTATCGAGAGTTGTTCCGCGGAGACATTCCTCTGCTCTTTAAGTTTACCTTACGTATTTCTGAATTTCTCTCTTCCTATTCGAGCTCCGATACAAGTTTTTTTGGCACTCACAAAAGCATAATATTCGTGATATGTATTTGTTGTGATCCAAGCCGTAGGACCGAATCAAATGTAATTGTTCTAAGGACAACTAAGGTACTATGCTGACGGCACAAGGAAAATAAAATATTCACTAAATGAATACAACCACCACTCACTCATGTACAAGCCAGAAATGCACGCTTCAGTTTCTTTGATCTTAGTGCTATGCCAACGGGCTAAGATGACTTGAAAGAAGAAAGATAGGAGGATCTGAGTCTTCCAATTTTAGACATTTTTTGTTTGTTTTTTTTCCTTTGATAGCCATCATAGTATACAGTAGTGTTGTGTTAAGGATCTCTATGCAGTTTCATCAAAAAAAACAGACTGCGAAGCTATCATAGAGTTCGCTACCAAAAATTACGAAGTAATGCTGAGACCTTTGTCAAGATCAATAGGGGGGGGGGTGGGGGGGTTGGTGGTGGGGGGGGGGGGGGGTGTGTTGGGTTGGGGGGTGGGGGGGGGGGGGGGGGGGGGGGGGTGGGGGGGGTGGCGTGGTGGGGGGGCGGGTGGGGGGGGGGGGGGGGGGGGGGGGGGGGGGGGGGAAGGAGATGGTCTCAATCTCTGAGAACCTAAGTCATCCCATTTGTTGATTCTCATGTAAAAGCTGCTTCGAGGAGCTTAGTTTTGATCCATTTCCAGATTTCCTATTACTTCAACCGAATGAAGCGATATTAGTGGTTTAGCTATCTCTCTCATTTATTATAGTTACCTTAGAATTGATACTGAGAATGACAATTTTCTCCTATTAGGAAATGCAAAATGAAGGAAGTTCAGAATGAAGTTTTAATAAGGTGTTAAGCGCATGATTCGCAATGGAGTTAGTAGTGATTAAGAACATAAGATATGTAGAGTTTGATTTATTTTTGGTTGGGCGACCGTGCTTGACGTTTACACAGTGGTTTGGGTTTCTGTATAATTACTTTAGGAAGCAATGCATGGTACGTTATGCATGGGAAGTGGCTAGTGCTTGGACTTCATACTTTTCTTAGAATAGGTACATGCTCAATGTGCCCAGCCCCTAGCCTTATATGATAGGATAGAATTTGAGTACTAGAGAATATGGTGTGAAACATCATCATCAGTGTGATGGCGTTATTGGATACACCATATTGTATTAGTCTAATTTATTGGTTTTAGCAATTTTGTCGTGAGAAGTAGACTACCTGAAAATCTGGACTGGAGTTTGAATACTTACCATGGTTTTCGTCAAATGTCCACCTGTAGTAAGGGGTGCACATCCATTTTCAAAAGCTGGTTCATAGTTTAGCCCCGTCGAGATCTGCAGATTCCATAACACTGAATACCATATCAAGGCAATGTCGAATTGCTTAACCTTGGAAGTAAGTTTTGGGCAATGGATTTCAATCATAGAAAAAAGTAAAATCTGAACAGTAAATTCTTATTTAAATTTTATGAATAATTTTGATGTTTTATCAAATGTTATTGAAATACATAAAGGTTTGGGAAAAAAAAAGAGCAAGCCTTGGCATGGGCGGAGCTAGGGGTGTTCCAGGAGGGTCAGCTGAACCCCCTGGTTGCCCGGAACTTCACTTTGGTGTAACGATTTTACCCACACAAAAAAAATCACTTAGTGTAATTATTACATATTTGAACCCCCTCAAATTAAGACATAAGAATATTGTAGCCCAACCGGTTATTAGTTGGTACTTTGATGGAGGAGATATGGGTTTAAGTCCCATCTCATCATAGTTTTAAGGTTCATTTTTCTGTAAGCCAAAAAATCACCCTTAAATTTTATTTTTTTTCTTCTTCTAAGGCTCCCTCCCCCATACCCTTATTTTGAACCCCCTGGATGAAAACCCTGACTCCACCCTTGTGCCTTGGTCACTGGATTTCAGTGGTAGAAAAAAGTGAAGGCCTAACCAAGATTTCTTATTTAATTTTATTGCCATCTAAAATGTTATTCAAAGACAAGGCTAGAAAACTCAAAAAAGGCACCTTCTGAGTATCTTGATCGTTTTGATATATGCTCATTTATATTCTGAACTTCTCTTTGCAGGTTGGTTTCGTAACTGGAATATGCTGTACTTGTTTCTTGATAAGGTGCTTCGTGGTAGGTTTTCCTCCTGTTCCGAATTCGCTTGAAGTTCCATATACACAGACAGACATGTTATGCCTACATACATTTAACGGCTTATGTCTTACAGGTTGCGCTCTCTGCATTCGACAAAGATGCTGACCTTGATGTCCTCGATCATCCTGTTCTTAATTTTATATATTACATGGTAAGTTATTGCTGAGTTTTTCTGTTCTCTTTGCTTTTATACTCAAGAACATATATCCCATTCAGGTTGGTACAGCGGGAAATACTTTAGATCCCTGAGTGTGATTCTATGCAGGGGATGCTTCTTTCCTTCTATCATTTTCCCACGAACATCTCTATTGAATTTATTTTGCTATTCATGGTCTCCAAACTCAAACCCGTTGGGTTTAATTAAAAAATTTCGAAGATCATCATGTATTGGAGAATATTTTTCTGGATATCTCCATTTACTGGTGAATATATTAAGGACCACTTACCAAATATGTTTTATATGTTGGTACTTGTCTAGCATTTTACATTTCTCACTCTTCAAATTCCACATCTTTATTTTCCAGGTAGTAGAGATAGTTCCGTCTGCTCTAGTACTGTTCATTCTGCGAAAGTTGCCCCCAAAGCGTGTATCTGATCAGTATCATCCCATTAGATAGATCCAGATATTATTACTGCTCTTTCAGGTAGAGGTCTCTAAAAACCTTTAAGCATAAACCGCTGCACTTTCTGGTAGACGTCTCTGAAACCCACAAGTGGCTGGAGGTTGAGCTGTTGCAGTTGCAAGATATCCATGAATCCCACTACATTTTTTTTTTTCTTTTTTACCTTTACTTTTTATTGTCTGTTATCCACTACATCAACTTTATGTATATTCTTTATTCTTTACAATAGCATCTTTCTTTGTACCAACACATTTGTTCTTGAAAGCTTAGTAATTGCAGTATTTACCATATATATATATATATATACCATATATGTGAGGGCTTATTTTAATCCTCGTACTGAGTCTAATATTCGAACTCACATAGCTCGAGTAAACATACTGATAACCAATCAATGACTAAAAGCAAGAAGATCGTAATACAGACTTCCTCATCTACAGCTCGGAGATATCAAAGCATCTTGTGTGACTTCGCGCTATAAGAGATACTCCTCCACTTATCAACAGGTTGTATGCACACGAGCATCACAAGAGATCGTATCTTCCCAACGGTCTGAAGTTACAGCTAAAGAATGTTAATGGATCCGTTACAGATCAACAAGTATCAAGACGTTACAAAAGACCACTATGAAGACTCATCAAAACTCGATATTGTAACGTTCCTCATCAATGTAACCAACGACCATATTATAAGACCTATAAATAAGACTAGATAGCTACGAATTAATGAGGCTGCTCTGAGAACCCCTAAGAGATCATTTCTACATCTCTCTCTCTCTCTAAAATCCTTAGGAGAGGTCGTGGTTTTTAACCCATTTAAGGGTTTTCCACGCTAAATCTAGTGTTGTTTATTTCCCGTTCATAACTAAACATACTAGATTTCGAAGGTGTAAAGCGTTATCTTCGTGCAATACGAAAATAGGCTATTACATTTGGCGCCGTCTGTGGGAACGAAGATTACACTCAGCGTTTTCCATTCCAGTTTTCACCGCATTAATCTTTGAAAGATGGCAAATCAAGACAAATCACACTACACCCTGCCTAACGCTGCTGAAGGAGTGACGGATCTGCAAACAACTGTGCAAGCAGAAACCGAACGACGAATAGAGCTGGAGAAATAACTCGCCAGCATGCAGGACACAATCAAAGCACTCCAAGCTCAAATAACGGCAAATCCGAGACAACAGAACGCTCTGCCCGCAACCTCGAGGATATCAGTCCATGATCGCTTGGGACATCGAGGCAGAAATACCGCACTTCCTCAAATTCAGCAAGAGCCAGTCCTACCTCGGAGTCACATCAATCCACCATTACCCGCTGGAGCGGTAATAGATCTACAACCACAAGAGGAGCAAAGCAGAGAATAATCTCGAGTTTCAGTCTATGACCGCATGGGAGAAGCAACAGGAGAGCATAATCCTGTGAGAGGACCAGCAACAAGACGAACTGCCACCTCTCGACAACATCTCACTCCAAAGCAGGTGGAAAAATGCAACAAAGAGTTGTTAGACGCTCAAATACTCACCGGAAGAAGTAACTATGCAAGATTACAGAAGAGTCCACTCGCACAGAAGTTGCTAGACGAAGAAGTACCAACCAGTTTTTACACTCCAACGATTCAGAAATACGAAGGTGGGGATCTTGTGGAACACGTCCAAGAATTTCAAGATTCCTTGGGGTTGTATTCCTCCTCCAACCACATCCTCTGTCGTCTATTCCCGACCAGCTTAAAAGGCGAGCCTCTACGATGGTTTCACACTTTCAATGAAGGATCTATCCTCACCTTCGAGCAACTTTGCGAACTGCTCGTCAAGAACTATTCACATAATAAAGACAAGGAGGAAAATCTTTACTCTTTGTTTAGTCTCAAGCAGGTGCCAGGGGCAAGATTGGAGACATTCACCAGAATTTTTTTTGGGCTAGCTCGAAAACTCGATAACCTTGATAAAAAAATCACGATCTCCGCTTTCACCAATGCGTTACTCATAGATGGACGAGTCAAGGAACATCTGATCCTCGACAAGCCGCTGACATTAGAGGATATGATGGAAAAGGTCAAGAATTTTATCGACTGAGAAACAAAAACCTCAGCGCATCGCTCTATCCACCAACGATCATATCGGAGAACGTACTCACAACAGCAGTAAAGACTACGGAGGTGATAAGAAACGTTTCAAGTCCTATGATGATCAAACACGCCAAGGACAAAAGAGACTAGTTCCACGCTTACCACAGTTGACAACTACTATTGCAAACATATATCCGCTACTGCAAAAGGATGAACTCTTCAGAAATGCCAATACTCTTCAACCCATACCAGGAAAGCCGTACTGCATTCACCATAAGATCCACCATCATGACACGGAGCAGTGTTTCATGTTGAAATTTCTCCTCTTGAGTATATTTTCGCATGGTCGGATGCTTGAATTTATTGTGGACATAAAAAGTTACAAAGATGGCAGCTGCAAAACTGAAATCACGGTCGTCCAGACTGACGAAACGAATGAGGAAAAACACTTGTACTTCATCGAGACTCAGACAGTCAACCACTCCAACAGATCTAAGCGCAGGCGCGTTGGACAATGCCATGATCTGACAATGGTAGATAAAGAAGCTCGTTTGTTGCCAGAATCCAGCAACCGACGATCTGGGATTTCTTTCGAAGACTGTGACGTATGTCACATCAACTTCCCGCATCACGATGCTCTCGTCATCATGTTAAAAATGAAGAACATAGTTCTACATACAATGATGGTAGACACCGGCAGTAGCATCGAACTACTATTCTAGAGCACAATCGACCAAATGGGTTTAGTGGACAAGGTCGAACCAAGTGACATCAACGTCTCTGGATTCAACGGTTCCAAGGAAGAACGCGTGGGAAAAATTACACTTCTCATCACGGCCGGGCCAGTCACACTTGACATAGTTTTTTACGTCATCAATACAAAATCCCGTTACCTGGGCATCCTGGGACGACCATGGTTGCATAACATGAAAGTTATTCCCTTTACATATCATCAAGCATTACGGTTCGACTGGAAAGGAGGGATCTACGAAATCAAAAGTAGCCAAAAATTAGCTCGAGCTTGCGATAATACTATTGAAGCTGAGCCAGCTCCAGCAGCTCCAACATAGCAATTAAAACATTCAGTACCAGCAGAACATCAGCTGCCAAGCGTCGATCCAACAAAATATATCGAGATCAACGGCGCATAAAGAGGAACTCACATCGGGACCCTCCTGAGCACGGAAGAACGCTCAAGTCTCATACAATTCCTTTCGGATAACCACGATGATTTTACGTGGACATTCCACGAAATGTTAGGGATCGATCCAGCCATGGCGTGCCACAAGCTAGAGTTGAAAGAGAAGGCAAAACCGGTTAAATAGAAGCAACAAACTCTAGCACCAAAAATACGAGACGAAGTAAACAAAGAGATCGACAAATTGGTTGAGATCGGTTTTATCCGCAAAACTATTTACCCAGACTGGATCTTGAACATTGTCGCAGTCCCAAAGAAAAACAACAAGATCAGAATCTGCATCGATTTCACGGATCTCAATCGACACACTCCAAAAGATAGCTTTCCACTTCCAATCATCAACCATCTGCTCGGTTCAACAGCAGGGTACAAACTCCTCTCTATGATGGATGCTGCATTAGGATACAATTAGATACCACTTTTCCTTGAAGAACAAGACAAGACTGCGTTCATCACCGAACAAGGCCTGTATTGTTATAAGGTCATGCCTTTCGGCCTGAAAAATGTCGGCGCTACCTATCAGAGATTGATGACGCAAATGTTCAAAGATCAACTCGATAAAATAATAGAGGTTTACATCGACGACATGCTTTGCAAGAGTCTCAAGAAAGAATACCATCTGGCAGATTTACGAACAACTTTTGAGATTTTGCGAGCTTACAAAATGCGCTTGAATCCTGAAAAATGCCAGTTCGGAGTACAATCCAGAAAATTCTTGGGATATCTAATCAGCAAACGAGGAATTAAAGCTAATCCATCACGCATACGAGCTCTCTTGGCTATGCCTTCACCAAAGACATAAAAGGATGTTCATAAACTAGTCGGGAAGATCGCAGCACTTAACAGATTTGTGTCCAAATCATCAAACAGATGCCAACCTCTATTCGATTTGTTAAAGCAAGGTACATCGCTGGGAAAATCAAAGAAGGATCCCGAGATCGAGTGGACAGATAAATGTGAAGCCGCTTTCCTTGAACTCAAACAACATTTGGGTAAACCACCAGTTATGAGCACACCAGCAGATGGAGAAGAACTAACAGTATACCTAACCGTCACAGATACTTCTCTCAGCTCCGTTCTCCTCCGACTCAATGAAAAGACTGAGAAACCAGTCTATTTTATCAGCAAGACTTTGACCCCTGCTGAAACAAGATACACCAAGATCGAGAAGCTTCTTTTAGCCCTCGTTTATGCATCGCAGAAATTGAAACAATATTTCTAAGCCCATGTTATTCGTGTCTTGACGAACTATCCACTCCGCGAAATCTTATCTAAACGCGAAAAATCTTGACGTATTCAACAATGGTCAGTAACACTCGGCGAACACGACATACATTTTGGGCCACGCCACTCTGAGAAAGGTCAGGCTATAATAGATTTTCTAGCTGACTTTCCAGTAGACGATCCTGATTGGGAAGAAGACGTTGATGATAACAAAGAGGAACCACCCACAGTACAGTTTGAAGATAAGTTTGATTGGGTAACAAAGAAAGGTTGGCAACTTTTGACGGACGGCTCCGTCAGACCAAACGGACCAGGAGTGGGGATTGTTCTTATTACTCCTTCCAATGATCGGCTCAAAAAATCCATTCACCTCAATTTCAAAGTAACCAACAATGTAGCAAAATATGAGGCACTAATTCATGGCTTGGACATGGAACTCACACTGGGTGTAGCAGAGCTCTCTGTCTACACATATTCATTACTGATCGTCAATCATCACGCGGGTATCTATCAAGCCAATAGGAAAATGATTGACTATGTTGTTGCAGTGGTCGAACGAATGAACAAATTTAAGATAATTTCTATGGAACATTTGCCAAGGGAAGAAAATAGGCATTCTGATGCACTCGCTTACCTTGCTGGGGTCCTTGGATCAGAAGCTCGTTATTTAAAAATCGGCGTCATTTCTAACCCCAACATTAATGCCCTCGTGTCCAACACCATTTATACTAGGGGCAGCGAGGAGATCGAAAATGATTGAAGACAACCTTTTATCAGATACATTGGACCTCATAATAAATTCGATGGCCCATTTCCAGAGGATCCTACAGAACGACGAAGATTAATTGACAATGCCCGTCGATACATTGTCCGGGACAACCTCCTTTACAAAATATCAGTCACTGGTTCATACATCCTCTGTCTATCCGAAAAAGAGGCACAACAATTCTTACACAATCTACACAAAGGCACATGCGGGTCCCATATCGCAGGACGATCTCTTACAAATAGAGCCTTAACGCAAGGAATGCTCTGGCCTAAGATGAAAGCACAAGCAATCGAGTATGCTCGTAAATGTGACGCTTGCCAACGTCACGGTCTGAAGATACGAGCTTTAGCGTTCGAACTACACTCAAGTCAAGTCACCTGGCCATTTAGACGATGGGTTCTCGATCTCGTAGGAAAATTTCCTACAGCACCAGGAAAACAAAAGCATTTGTTGGTCGCTACAGATTACTTCACTAAATGGGTAGAGGCAGTCCCATTATGCCAAACACGCGAAGAAGAAATCATCAGATTTATCTGGGAGCACATTATCATTCGGTTTGGCAGACCACATCTTATCAGAATCGATAATGGACCACAGTTCGTTGGCTCTAAAGTCGTCGCATTCCTCAATGAGCACAATATCATTCATTCCCCATCCAACCCTTATTATCCTCAAGGAAACAGACAAGCTAAAATTACTAATCGAACGATTATGGACGGACTCAAGAAACGTTTAGATGACAAAAAAGGGAATTGGGTGAACGAGTTACCACACGTACTTTGGGCATATCGAATAACTCCAAGAACAGCAACAGGTTGTACTCCATTCTTACTGGCCTACGGGACGGAAGCCATAATACTCACTCAGTATCATCATCCAATACACGATCACGAGATGACAGATGAAGAAAATGAATTTCAGATCGCATGCAACCTGAATATGATCGAAGAAACACGTGACAGAGCCATTGCCAATCTGGGAAGATATCAGCTTGCTTTATCACGATCTTATAACAAGCGCGTTCGACATTGAGAATTCAAAGTCAAGGACCTCATTCTCAGAGAAATCCCCCAACATCTCAAAGCACCTAATGCAGGAAAGTTAGCAGACAATTGGGAAGGTCCCTTCATTATAACTGGCACGAGCGGTTTGGGGTCCTACGATCTCAGTACACATGATGAAGTACCTATACCTAATCCATGGAATACCCGCCGACTGAAGCTGTATCAAAATTAAACATGCTGTAACTTCAGATTTCATTCAATAAAGCAAATTTTCATCATCATGCTGCAAATCTATTCAAACATTCTACCTATCTTCATATGGTTCACTCAAATCGACCTACTACAGAGAATTACTACAACAATATCTACTTCATAGCTCTTCAAATATATATATTCTCCGAGGGTCGCTTATTGAGTCAATCAAATCGATCTGGCAGAGACGCCATTCAGCTATGTAATATTCAATACATATCCCATCACGGTCGCTCGACCTATAATTAGGATCTACTTCATAGTTCTTAAAATATACACGCTCTCCGAGGGTCGCTTATTGAGTCAATCAATTCGATCTGGTAGATACGCCATTCAGCTATGTAATATTCAATACATGTCCCATCACGGTTGCTCAGCCCGACCTATAACCAGGATCTATTTCATAACTCTTCAAATATACACGCTCTCTGAGAATCGCTTATTGAGTTAATCAATTCTATCTGGCAGAGACGTCATTCAGCTATGCAATTTTCAATACATGTCCCATCACGGTCGCTCAGCTCGACCTATAACCGGGATCTACTTCATAGTTCTTTAAATATATACGCTCTCTGAGAATCGCTTATTGAGTTAATCAATTCGATCTGGCAGAGACACCATTCAGCTATGCAATATTAAATACATGTCCCCTCACGGTCGCTCAGCTCGACCTATAACTGGGATCTACATACGTGCTGCTCTGAGGGTCGCTTATTGAGACAATCAATTTGACCTGGCAGTGATGCGCCCTTCAAATATCTCGTTGCGGTCTTTATTAATTTGTTCAAATTGACCAATACAAGTTAAAATACAACATCACTACATCTCTATATGGTCGTTCCTTTGATCACCCAATTCGACTATACATAGAGATAACAACAAACTTTTTTATCTACTCAACATTTGACATTTTTCTACAGCAAAGACATATTCACACTCTATCTCATTACAATATAAACAATAAAACTACTGTTCGCACTTTGGGCGTACAACATTCAAACTTTCCCCAGGCCCAGATAAAAGTAAGGCAGGGAAAGGAATAGCCGCATCAACTACAGTAGAAGGCACATTCAACAATTCCATAACTCTCGGCATCAAATTATATATATAAGATAACCGCGCTAGCTACAAGTCTTATTCCATAACGTATTCAGTTGTAGCAGCCAAGATCGACTCACGCCCTGTTCGAAATTTCTCTACATCAGCATGCAACATAGTCATAGCACGCAACGTAACATTATCCGCAGTCAACACCGTAGCTTCACAAAATTTGGTTTTTACCTTGTTTAGTTCGTCTTCAAGATCTTTACATCGAGCTTCCAGAGATTTTTTCTCCTGCAGCAACGAGCCTCTATATTGCTTCGTTATCTGCATACTGCGCTCCATCTCCTGCTTCAGACGTTGCAACTTCTTATCTACCTCCCTCAAATAATTGATCTCGGCTTCAGCTGCGTCCATCATCCTTTGCGACTCTTTATACTTTACATGGAGTTCCTCGAAAACTTTATTACCTTGCATGCACTCTAATACCAAAGCTTGTTTGTCCCGGTCAAGATCGGCAATCCACAAATTACACTTATTGATGGCCTCATTCAGCTCTCGATCTCTCTTGGAACATGCCTCCTCGTGAGTTTTGGCACGATCATTTTTTTCTCTGACATGAATCTCGAGCCTCACGCAAATCCCAGTTCAGCTTTTTCAGGCGCTCGCGCATATAACGGATTTTAAAATCTTACTTCTTTAAGATATCAGTATTATTTGCTATCACCGACTGATGATACAACAGATCATTCTTCCGCTTTTCAATCGTACTTAACAGATACAGTATTTGTTGATTAGCAGCCATGGTCTCCAATTTTTTCTTCTTCAGAGATTCTTTCCACAGTTCGAATTCATTATTAGCAGTCAATATCTATGCATCCTTACATGACAACTCTACAATCACCGTATTTAGCCGACTCTGCAGCTCCAACATCTCAGATTCTAGCTTTGAATTCAACAAAGTCGTTCTTTCAACTGCCAACGAACATTGCTGTAACTTGGCAGACAATTTTCTATTTGACGCGGATAAGGCAGCCAATTTGTCTTGTTCGTTGTCTTCAACCTAGAAGAACAGATCACAAGCGACAATACATCTATCAACAACTATTCATTCCTACAAGACATCATTCTACAACATTTATTACAACATCAAGCTATGATACACGAATCAACTACATTATGCAAAGTACAATCAAATGCCACAATCTAGTTGGCTTGTGATTGCACCCTACTACTACTAGCATCTACTTGCAAAGGTTCATTAAAGATTACGACCACTTGCGGACGGGTCTTATGCCGTGTGTGAGGCAGCAGATCTTCGACCTCCTCCCCCTCAGACTCTTCAGCTCGCGGTTTTGAGGTTGAATCTCCCCCACCCTCATTCCCTTTTACAAACTACATATTTTCAACCTTATCATTTTCTACTTCTTCATCTTTACCACAACTCGAGATATAACATCTAAATTCATTTTCTACTCTCTCGAGCTCACCCTCATAGAACGCGATCACATCGGCTATCTAACGTTTGTGGTTTGTGTTGGTAACACGTTTTCCCTACTTTGGAGTAATTTTCTTCTTCAAGCGTGATTGGGATAGTTGTAGACGTTGCTGCATATTTAGTAAACACGCTTCTAACAATGTCACTCCCTTTTCCGAGCTCTACAACAACCTAGCACACTCTACCTTTTCCCTCTCCAGACATGCATTATGACCCTTACACCGCTCCAGTTCGTCACAAGCATACCTCAAATCGATTTCTAATTGTGCGTGGATCTTTCTATCCTCCTTTTTTATGTTAAAGAAAAGGATCCTCATTGCTCTTTCCCCCTACAAAAGTCAAGCCCATCAGGTAATTAACCTATACCACCCCACATGATGGATACTCCAGCCCGAGCTGAGCATCTTTGCGCCTCTATACTATGGCGATTGCGCGCTTCTTGCGCTAAGAATTTTACCCGAGCTGGGTCCGGCAATGCTTCTCTCAGTTAACAGTTCTAAATAGGCCTCCTTCAAACCCCGCTCACTGTCAACTTTGGCCTCAAAATAAAGCGTCAAAGAAAATAATGACCTTTGACACTCTAACTTATCGCTCTCATCTACGAACCGCTTATCCTTAAGGGATTTTTGGAGTAAAACGAACATATCGGTTTGTTTTTGCAAAACCTCATCCCTCTCAATTTTTATCTTCCCATATCTACATTGAAGCTCGAATAACTCTTTAAAAGTTTTATCAAAGTTCGACTTATGAAGGCGTCTCTCATATTCAAGTTTATTGTGTACCTGTTGAGTACGATTGATGGAATCCCTTGCTCAACTCAAGGCCTTCTCCATCTCGATCACTTTCCCCCTCAAATGAACTACCTCCTACATACAAATCATACATTCACATCAAAACAACTTATATTAACAACAAACACAAAAATTTCAAAGTCTCGGCAAAAACAGTTCTACAACCAGTATAAAGGACAAAGTTCGACTAAAGAACTATGTTACAACTTCAAAATCAAGATTTAGCTCTTGCTACCTCCTTGGTCGGATCATCAGTCACTGGAGGAGCCAGAGTCTGCTCGGCCACTAGAGAGGCATCATCCCCTGGGAAGACGATCTCGCCATACTTCCATGCAAGAACAAGATCGACATCCTCTCTGCTCAAACCCTAGAAGAGAAGGCTTGAATCAACTTACTTCGGGAAGCCACCGCAATATCAACAACCTTCTTTGCCTCATCTTTAACCTATTTCTTTGTAGCGGCAGCTTCCTTCATGAACTTATCTTTCTGCAGAGTCTTCTCCTTCTCGAACTACTCCCTCTGTAGTACATTTTCCTGCTCAAACTGTTCTCATAGACCAGCTTTCTTTGCATCATGTTGCCAAACAAGTTTGCCATGATTCGCAACAGCTAGCTTCAACACCTCCGCGGTGGACTTCCAAGCAACAGAAAGCTGCCCCACAAATACAACAAAACAGTATTACAAGATCGAATCATTACTGGAAAAGATTTAATCAAATAACACCTTACATACCTGAGAGATGCTGGATCGAATTTGAGTATCTAGGCAGATGGGATCACGCGTAGTCAAATCCAACGCCTCCTGCTCCACGGCTTCGAGGTTGACACCCTTCGAAGAAGCTCGTATATCTTTACCGGATTCTTTTTTCTGCTTCTTCAGAGGCGGAGTCATATTTACATCAGCATCCATCCCCTCAGTTCCCACCGACGGTATCTGTACAGGAGCTATTTGTTCAAAAGGCGTCACCGTCTTTTTTTATTTTAGGTCGCCGAACTAAGGAGCTCGAAGTACCTACAACACAGGCAGGAATCTCCATAACATCAGCATAAGCAGAGCCAAAAGCAGCCATAACTCATTTTTGATGAGCTCGTTGCACTTTTTCTGCACTTTTTCAACTACAGAGTTAAGCCTCTTCTCTCTGCGAATTCCTAGTTCTCTAAGAACTTTGCTTAGTTCGTTTCCTTCTCGACTAACGACGTCGAACAAACTCAATGTATCAGCAACAACTTTTAGATTAGGCTCTTCCAAAACAGCAATAAACTATGTTAGCAGATCGCAATAAGTTAAAAGACAAACTACAGGCAGAATGAAGATACTTACTCTCATTAAAATTCTTATATATCAGCTCGAGCGCGGGTTCCCGAGGCACTTGCATACAATTACCCATCACCATCACAAGATGGTCGCACCAGGGTCTCCCAGAAGATTCAGAATCAAATAATTTTGGCCTCGCCGAATCACTAAACAAGTATCGGCTCTTTCGATCTTTTCGATACTTAAACTTATAGTATTTCAAGACATCGTCCGCAACGAATTGTCTTGCAATACCACCATCTCTCCACTTCTCGTTAAGGGCTTCACAGACTCTCATCATCTCAAAGATGTTACCATTTAATTGACCAGAGGAACTCTTTAGTGCATTCATTACCCTTTTTTGGAAAAAGGTTAGGGGAATACTCAACCCATATGCGACCTGGTTCAAATAATAGAGGAATCCTTCATCTACGACCTCTGAGCCAGTTCCATTATAATAAAAGATATCTATATCGTTTTCTATATCCATACTTCTCTTCCAGTGATCCAGAGAAGGCACCTGATAATGCTCTACATTACCACTCGGTCTCACCAGAGTTCTAAACCACAACCCTGCATTCATAACATAATTCCCCCATTCTTCGTCTAAACTCTTTTTATACTGTAAAGTCTCTTCGCTACGTCTACATTCTCGGGATACTTAAAAAATTACCCAGTTTCATCCCCCGCATGAAATCTCACATCCCTCCCAGAAGAAACAGACGGATTATCAGCAGTCACAGTACCAACTACCACAAAATCATCCATAGTCCTATCAGACGATGATGATTCCTCACTACTGGTAGATACAACAAATTTACTACTGGGTTTCGGGTTTTTTGGGCACATCTACTACACATAAAGGAAAAATCTATTCAGAGTTTTTATTAATGAAACAGGCCTCAGCCCTCAGCCGTACCCAACACGTTATTAATCTACCCAAAAAGTTCAAAAATGCAACCTACTAGTTTTCCAAGAAACTAATGCAACAATAGAAAAGATGGAAGCAAAGACACTAACCTGTACTAGAATAGCAACAGTCGTCGACTCTGGTCACCGCTCGCAACTCAGACGATAAAACTTTGTCCTTCTTAGTAAGTTCACACAACACTGGAGGACTGCGTTTAAAATTTGAAGATTTTTTCTCTCTAGAAATACTTCTGCATCTGTCTGCAACTGATTGTGGTTTAAGAGAAGTGGGAAGAAAAACTTTTATATTATCCCTCGGTTTTTGAAACGGCGGGTCTTCGGGACACGTGTCCACATCATCTCTCCTAGCAGACACGTCTTTTTGTTTGCCCTCATAATGATTTTTGGCGTAACGTGTTTTGTTATCACGTCCGTCTCTCTCCTCTGCCATTATTAAGGACTCACTGCACAAGAAGATTTTTACAGATCTTACAGTACGATTACTTACAACAACAATCTTCTACAGCTGCACAATCCTACTATGCTTTTTTATAGCATGGTTCCAGTTCAAAAACCTAAGTACAGCTATTACAACTATCACTTACCTCAATTTCGGTCTGACAGAAGCAGAAAATCAGCAACAAATCCTGCTTCAGTTCTATTTTAGTCAAAAATTATCATAGATACATAAAGCAATGACGATACGACCTCAACGCAAGCAAATCAGTTTATTATGATCAATCATCCGACCTTACATATAATGACAGAACGGATAATTCTCTTTACCACACGGAATGATTTCAATATCAGCAGCTCTCACATCCTCTTTAGCAAGTTTATCCAGCGCAATTTTCAAAGGCTTCGACCAAGTTCCACCGATGATAACAAGTATTCAAGTTGACAACGACAAGGTTCTAATACCAAGAACTTATGGCACGAAAGAAATTATGACCTCGTCATCTCCGCAGACATAATAACACTATATCTCAACAAGGCCACAAATATATAAGAGCGACCTATACAGTTCGGATATACTTCATTCAACTCATCAACAATACGATCTACATATTTTCGACCTATGACATCAGTGACTAGTTCGATAATTGTTCTATGGTATCTTACAACAGTTCTAAAAGCAGCTTCAAGTACTTACAAGACAAGATAATAAAGTTTAAATTTATTATTCAGGAAAAACAAGTTACAAGAACGAACACTTCAACCAGTTCAGAAATAAAGATTACAAGTTCTACAAACAATTTTGTCTTTTACAAAGAATAGCCTACGTTGCAGATGACATTGCAACACTTCAGAAGAAATACTGGCGGGCCCAGCAGAAAAACTCAAAGCCCAAGGAGTGGAATTGGAGTGAAGTAGAGGACATAATTAATCCCACCACTCATTTATAACCCCCACCTCCACTGCCAACGAATGACCTCCTCCACCATTACAATACCCAATCTTTTCGTAGGGTATCAACAGTACTTCTTAGACGACTTCCTCGCCTTCTCGTCTTCCGCCGCCACTGCATCCTCTGCAAGTATCCGCAGACAGGACCGATGGTGAGCAACAAACAAAACCACATAATAAAATCGCCACATTTGATGATAATCATATTCTGCCTCCTCTACTTCTTCCTATGAAATCCCATGGAAAGTTGGAGGAATAGGGATTAGAGTCGGCAGAGAAAGACTTTGGGTGCCAAAATAGCGAGTTTGCAGACTTGCCATTTTTGTCTGAACTCTAGCTTCATATGTCACCATCACTGCTACTCAACCCAACCTGAATGACTAACAATGTTAACCAGGGTGAACAGTGATTGCAACTATTCACCATGTTTTATACTAGCAGCATTTAATGCATTCCACAACTTCTAATAAGGTATTCATCACAAGTGCACGTCTCAAGAAGAATTTTTAGGAGACCTAAAAGTTGAAACTACTATTCTTTTAAGATAAAATGGAAGCCATCAATACAACATTCAATTCAGACGACTGGACTTCTCAATCAACACCACTCGCAACACACGTTTCTCCTGTTATTGGCTGAGAGGGGGCAGTTGTGAGGGTTTATTTCTAATCCTCGTACTGAGTCCGATATTCGAACTCATATAGCTCGAGTAAACATACTGATAACCAATCAAGGACTAAAAGCAAGGAGATCGTAATACAGACTTCCTCATCTACAGCTCGGAGATATCAAAGCATCCTGTGTGACTTTGCGCTATAGAAGATACTCCTCCACTTATCAACAGGTCGTATGCACACGAACATCGCAAGAGATCGTATCTTCCCAACGGTCTGAAGCTACAACTAAAGAATGTTAATGGATCCGTTACAGATTAACAAGTATTAAGACGTTACAAAAGACCACCATGAAGACTCATCAAAACCCGATATTGTAACGTTCCTCATCAATGTAACCAACGGTCATATTATAAGACCTATAAATAAGACTAGATAGCTACGAATTTAGGAGGCTATTCTGAGAACCCGTAAGAGATTTTTTCTACATCTCTCTCTCTCTGTAATAGCTAGCAGTCTAAATATACCTCTCTCTCTTTCTAAAATCCTCAGGAGAGGTTGTGGTTTTTAACCCATTCAAGGGTTTTCCACGCTAAATCTAGTGTTGTTTATTTCCCGTTCATAACTAAACATACTAGATTTCGAAGGTGTAAAGCGTTATCTTCGTGCAATACGAATATAGGCTATTACAATATATATATATATATATATATATATATATATATATATATATATAATATTTGTGAGATTTTGGGAATTTTGCAATCTTGTTTAAATATCTGCATAAGACGCATTATTTATGCATCACTAGAGGAGTTGGATTCTAGTTTGGTCTGTGTTGTAAAAACATGGAGAAAACTAATCGATGCAGTGGTAGAACTTGAGCTCAAGTGCAGATACTTTGTGGTCACATAACTATTCTGAACTTTTATATTTTTTTTAGCTAGTTTTTATAGGGATCCGCAACCCTGAGTTTCTAACCCCATGAGGTTTCGAACCCACGACCTCTCACTAGGCGAAGAGGTACTACTACCACTGTGCCAAGAGCCCAATGGTAATTCAGATTATTACAGTAGTCTCTCTTAGAAAGCTTTAACGGGAATAAGTAGATTAAATCAAACTGGAACTCCATTAATGACTAAACACTATTTTATTGATAGCTTGAGAAACCCTAATAACTGAGATGACCAGATGACCAAATAACCAAATACCTTGACCTAGGAGATGGCTTTTATAGAGAGAAACTCAAATTTCACTAACATTAAAGTTCCTAATTAAAATTAGAAGACCCTTTCTAACAATTACTCCACAAACCCATTATAATCTGAAATAAAGAAAATAAAATAAAAAGTGACGGTGGATAGAGAGACGCCCTCTCACTAGGTATCCATGAACGGTGAATGACTGTGTTACATTATAGTTAGTGTTGTCCGAGCCTACCATGAATAAAGAAGCTACACAGTTGATCATGAATAAATACGCTACACAGTTGATCAAAGCATGAATATACACGTATGGATGTACACAATGACTATGTAGTATTATTATTAATAATTACTTTTGTTCGTGTCTATGATGAAAAAAGAGGTTAAACACATTTGATCAAAGTATGATGATCATTGTGGCAGAGTAATGGATGCGGCCACACCACCCAGCTGCAAGACCTTTGGTGGCATTCAGTCCGGTGAGGTTTCCGCATGAATTTCCTGAAGTAGTATGCTCTCAAAGCGAGGTAACTTTCAATTATCTTCAAGGTTTTGATTTTCCTTTTAATTCTTATTGTTACAATGCCACATAACTATGTATTATATTAAAAGGGAAAATTATACTGTTACCTTTACAGCAGTTATTGAGATCAGAGATTCATAGAATTTAGAGCATCATCAATAGCAAGATGAACTGGAGGTATCGAAGTGATGATCAGGAAATGCTGAGTCAAGGACTAGGTATCTATCTTTAAGACGTTTCGGCACACTACCATTTACAAACAGTTGATTGCTGCGTCGCCCCCAGGATAAAATAACAGAGTATGAACTTCTCTTGCAAGAAAGAAGGACCTTCGAATGATTTGCCCTTTCAATTATTTTACTCAGATTCTAGACTCCTGATCATATCGAAGAGAAGATAATAATTATTTATTAAAGAGAAGTTAATAATTATTTATTAGATGATCTAAAACTGAGGCACAACTTCTCTATAAAGTTAAAAACGGTAACAAGAGTTAATGGTGGGACACGTCATCAAAAACATTCGAAACGGAAGTAAAACGTTTAAGACTTAATTTTAAAGCAGTAACACGTTACGTTGAGGAATGCAAAAATAAAAAGATATATTCGGATTGGTCTACTAGGAACTCCAGGTCAAATTGGTAGAGGCCCAAGTCCGAAGCCCAAGTCCATAAATCAAGTTTTAAACTAATTTTTTCGTGGAACTCCATGTGGAATAGACCCGTTCGAAATGATCCAGGTCAAATAGATAATAAAGGATCTAGGTTATATCAAAGTAACAAACTACTCTTCCAAGCAATGTGGGGACTAAAAAAGCCATATAAAGTTTTAGAGATAAAAAACCCAACATTGGCTCAGTTTGGTTCGCTGCAAACATGATGCAAATACAAACAATTTGCATTTCTAACCGCTTCTATGCGTTTGGTTCGATTTACAATTACAATGTGGTGCCTATAAAATATTTGCATGTGTTTGGTTCACTTTTACAAAGCAAACAACTTGTATTCTTATCCAAAAGGTTCTCTTTTTGCTTGTATTTGGTTGCAGTGAAAAATCTCTACAACATAGTGATCTAGGAGGATCTGAGTTTTTTTGACTTTTTAAGAAGTCTATTTGAACAGACTAAACCCTTTTGTATTCGAATAGAGTCTTTTCTTATTCAAATAGATTTCTGCCTGATGAGTTTTATTCGAATAGATTTTTGTCTATTCGAATACACTTTAGTTTATTCGAACAGAAACAATTCTGTTCGAACAGAGGCGCGATTCAGCATTTTTCCTTTAGGCGGTGATTGTATTTTTTAGGGATGTTTTGCCTCGAGATGCGTTTTTTTAGTATTTTAAGTTCCCTAGTATATAAAGGGAACTTAGGTTATTTTCTAGGTGAAGTTTTTTATGTTAGATCTAGAGAGAAGTCTGAGAGAAACCTAGGGTTTTTGGAGTGATTCATTGTAATCTACTTCTTTTCTTTTAAGCAATTAAGCTTTGTTTTTCCCAATTGATGTTTTTCGTGTTTCTCTACTAACTAAAAGCTTCTCAATCGCATTGTGGATTACATAGTTTGCATTTGGGTTTTCTACTTAGGAGACAAAATAGGAGAAAAATAAGGACATTTTAAGAGATAAAAAAAAGTTGTAGTTATCATTTACATTTGCAAGTAATACACATAACCAAACACAAAACTGTTAGGAGTTGGGTCCAAGCCCAAGCTAGGAACCCAATAGGGTTGGGTGTCATATACAGACTCCTAGTAAACCCATAGGCCCAATAGGGTTATGGGAAGAGTTAGAGTAGAATAAAGAATCCTTTTGGGTTACCTATATATATCACTGTACTATGTACAGAGAACACGGTTATGATAATCAATAAATCTCTTTCTCTTTTTCTCTCTTATTCATGTTTTACTATTATTATGTTCTAGATTGATCATACCCTAATACGTTATCAGCACGCAAGCTCTAGGAACGAGGAGAACAAATTTTTCCGTATAATTAGAGATTTCACATAAACCAAGCGATCAAGAGAAGAGGTATTTTACAATTTTTTGTATGCCTATATTTAGATCTATGCTATATGATAGATCATCATGTTTCGAATACCTTTTTTTTTTTCGGATTAAAAACTATGGCTTTTAGTGTTTTTTACCCTTGATAAATGGTTGTTTTCGAACGTGTATATCTTCACTGTAGAGATTAGATGGAAGCGAAACAACTTTGGCTGGATAGCCTGCTCTAAGAGCTTTCCAACGATATATGGCATGTCTCCGGGAGATTTTCCAATCGCCAGGAATAGCTCATTGAAACTTGGTAGTTTCGCGGTAAAAAACGACATTTTTTTATTATTGATGACGTCATCAAATTTTATTTTATTTATTATTAAGACGTCATCCTTATCTATAGTGACACAACCAGTGACACGTGTCGAGGGCACGTGGCACGGCACGTGGCACGACACGTGCATGGTACGTGTGGCATGCTTGGCACGTGCAGTCATCAGAGGTGACACATAGCAGTCTGGTGAAGAGGACACCTATGTCTGTGCATTCACTCCATGTCTAAAGGTTAGAACACGCTATTGAAACAGTTTTCAATACACTCCTCAGGGCTCAGATAGTGAAGAGGATTATCGGGATTACATCTTAACTTTCCTTTCGTGGAGAGAAGATACAGAGAATGTATGTGTAACGATTGTTTCTGAGGAAAGTCTAGTATTTCATCCTAGTATGACCAAGGTGGAGTGAGATCTCCAGCCTTTGCTCCAACCGCATCCATGGAGACCCATGTGGACCTTTCCATCTACATAGTGGCACACTTAAATATTTATGGTCATACAAGACGCATCTAGGAGATGGTTCTAGGAATGCAACGTTAACATGACTTCTCACTTAGATCATTCGATCGCAGACTCAGTTCCTGGATTAACCGATCAAATTTGATCGGTGCGACTTGACGGGGGATTGAGAGTTAGACTCACAGGCTTTTGATGATTATTTTAACGCTAAATGGGATAGATGATTGAGCATCGTGAGTACCCCGTACCATACCCAACTCGGGATTGGCAGAGAACTTAATCAAGCGATTTTGGATACTCGCTAGGCCACTGTTAATAAGATCACAGCTTCCGGCTAGTGCGTGGGATATGTATTCTTGCTCCCACGGCACTGATTATGGTTCGTCCCTTAGCAAATCATCAAATTATTTTTTCCCAAATGCGACTAGTAACTGGGTCGGAGCCTGGTGTCGCCCATCGATGAATATTTGGGTGTTCCGTACAGGTGCCAATCGCATCACAATGTATGAAGTTGGGACCCTCAACCTCGACCTGGTGTTATGTGTGTTAGGATTCGCATTTATTACTAGATATTTAGGCCCATTGGCGACGTATATACTACAGGGCAGATAATTGTCACTTTGATGAGATGATATTCTCAGCATTGGGGAGAGATATGACAGTCAATGTTAAGGATGTTTCCAAGAGGTCTTGGAAAATACCATTGTTATCTCATCTAGATTCCTATACATAAGTTAGGTAACAATAAGGTTCAATGGATTAGAAACCTCTAATAGGTTGCAAATGATTTGCTAGACGCATTCATATGCACTATTGAAGTATCGTAAGTGTATGTACCTACAAGTAATACACCTACACAGCAAAACATTCTGAGGGAACTAGTACCGCATCAGAACGTTCCAGGGGAATTAGTACCGCAAACAAATCTGAGGCTCGCGATTAGTACAGAGCACCGTTGGAAGAAAGTATTATGAGCCGGGGAGCTGCCAAATATGGGACAAATATGACTAATGGTGTAGTTGGTTCATCGAGGATGGAACCACCAATTGACAAGGCAATAGTAGTTACGCGACCAGTTGATGCATTGCGAGACTAGCACGGCGTGGCACATACGCGTATGATAATAAGATCTCGATCTATTAAAAGTCTGTAATAAGCACAACGTATGATCGCTCAGTAGAGATTTATCGATAAGGTATTCATATTCGTTGTTGTGCTCGCCATCAAGGATGAGGATTCAGAGCCACTTATTGTAAATAATTGTATGTTGTTATACATTGGCCAAATGAGGCATCTGGAATCCAAGCGGAGCTCAGCTTGCTAGCATAATACAAAATGATACAATTACGCCTGTCGGTTATAAATGGGAAAGGTACGAAAACACAATTAACTCGGAGAGATAATTTGGTCAAGGCAAGAGTAGTTGCCCAGGAAATCTTTAAGAGATCTGGCATCGATTGCAGTGTGACCTATTACCCGGTTATGAACACTATAATATTTTGGTACTGATCAGTCTGCCAAGTTGTCGAAGACAAGCTAGACATGCGTCTAATGTAAATACCACATATTTATATGAGAAACTAAATACGGATATATACATGAAGCTACCTGAGAAGATAAAAGCTTTCGGAAGCAATTAAGCCTGACACACAAAGTGTGTATGTAATAAAATTGGAGAAGTTATTGTTCACTTGAAGCAATCAAGGCCCATAAGATATAGTAAGTTAACTGAGTATTTAAAGGTCGGGGACTTTGCAAATATTCTTATCTGTCCATGCGTTCTTATTTTGAACACAGATGTTCGCTTCACTCATCATAATAGTATACTAAATGATTTAAATATCATTAGACCTCTGGGGGAGATCGCGAGAGCCGTCGAATACCTTGGGAAGGAATTCAAAATACAAGACCTTGGAAAATCAAGAGTGTCTCGATTTACAGATTGAACATCTTTATATTGGTACTCAGACACCAAGCAATATCTATCAAGAGTTATCTAACACTTCGATATGGATGTAGCACACGGTGCTAAGTCATTTATTGTGCGCCCAACACTTGGGTGTGGACAACGACATCTTCCACCATCCTAATGGGGGTTGAAACTCCTAGGGACATGGAGCTAGCTAGGAGGTGTTTTGTTATAGTTAGCTGGGTATACTAGACCCAATGACTCATTCGCAATGAACTGCTTGGCTTGCCATAGTTTTGTTCCTACCCAAAGGCACTGGATTGAGATCAAACACATTCTGAGATATCTCATCGGTACGAAAGACTGGGCTCTGTTCTATCCACAACTTGGCAAACAGGACATTATAGGATACGCCGATGCAAGATATTTGTCAGATCCACATAATAGCCGATCACAATCGGGTTATGTATTATTGTATGAAGATACTATGATTTTATGAAGATCATTGAAGCAGACGATGGTTACTACATCCTCGAACCACGCAAAGATTCTTGCACTTCATGAAGGTGGCAGAGAATATTTTTGGTTGCGGTCTATGATCAACCATATCAACGGGAGTTGCGGTCTGAATTCTATCCAAGATAAACCGACGACACTTTATGAAGACAATACAGCTTGTATCGTTCAAGTAAAAGACAGATTTATTAAAGGTGACAAAACGAAGCATATTTTACCAAAGTTCTTCCACATACACGAGTTGCAGAAGACGAATGAAATCAACGTTGTTCAAGTCCATTCAGCAGACAACCTGGCTGATCTATTCCCGAAGGCTCTTATATATCCTACGTTCAAGAGATTAGTTCATGGAATCGGCATGCACAGTTTACAAGATTTATTATCTCAGAGAGATCGACGTCAGGGGGAGTAGTCTCAGCCTGACGTGGACACATGCATGTTGTACTCTTTTTCCTGATAGCGCAGTTTTTATCTAAGAAGGTTTTATTGGCTGGAGGTTTTAATGAGGCAACATATACGCGTCCACAACCTATACAGGGCATATGATTGTATTCTTTCCCTGCACAGCTTTTTGCCCAAGGGGTTATGCTAGGCAGAGGGTTTAATGAGGCAAGTCGTCCTAGTATGGAACACCCCAAGGAGGAGTGTTAGGAGTTGGGTCCAAGTCCAAGCTAGGAACTCAACAGGGTTGGGGTGTCCTATAGAGACTCCTAGCAAACCCATAGGCCCAATAGGGTTATGGGAAGAGTTAGAGTAGAATAGGGAATCCTTCTGGGTTACCTATATATATCAATGTACTATGTACAGAGAACACGGTTATGATAATCAATAAATATATTTCTCTCTTGTTCATGATTTACTATTATTATGTTCTAGATTGATCATATCCCAACAAAAACATCATTTTGCAATCACTTTGTTATGCAATGCATTGCAATTATGCTCTTACTAAACAAACACATTGGCTTGTATTGCAATACAACTGATTGCAAATGCATTGCAGTTGCCTTTGCATCTTACTTGCAGCGAACCAAACTAGTTTCAAACTGAAATGAAGTTTTGCCAAGATGTTTAAATCCCCGTCTAGTCGTCATATAAGTCCTATGGTATCATTGTCGGACCCAAATCGTTATCTTCTATTCCCTACGCCCTACGCCCCTACCCTTTCCTATATCCATTATAACTTTATTTAGTTACTAACTATGCCTTGTTCAGTAGATAGTCTTTCTCATTGGATGATTTCAAAGTGTTTAATACTAAATCCAAAAGGTAATCCCTGTCTGTGCCAACTAAGAACAATAACCTCCTTAATTAAGTACCGAATTCGGATTATAGAACCTTAATCAACCTCGAGTATCACTAAAAAAACTTAGACATCTTATATCACTATATCCGAAAACTAAGTTCCTAAAGAGTAATAATATACAAGGTGCAAACAATGAGGTTTTAAGGATTGAAGATACTTTTGAGTTCTGTGATGGCTGAGCAACATTCAAGCCCTATGAGAACTTCACCTAAAACCCCCGTAAAAAATGAAGTCTCCAAGGGAGTTTCACCTAAAACCCCAGTAAATAATGAAGTCTCCATTAGTGTTGAAGGTAGGATCGGTAGTCCCTGCGAGCAGCACCGTGGGGTGGATATCAATTCCCCGACAAACACCCATAAGGCAAGCCTTTACCACCACTGAGTCTGATCATTGCAGTTATTGTTGGTGATGCTGTCAAAAGTTTGATATATTAGTATCTTGTATGAACAGATAATCGCGGAAGTTATGGGGACGTATGTACTAATATTTGCTGGATGTGGAGCTGTGATTATGAACCAGACGATCACGATCGTAGGGGTATCAGTGGTTTGGGGACTTGCTGTACTGGTTATGGTTTACACCCTCGGACATGTCTCCGGCTCCCATTTCAATCCTGCGATCACCTTCGCATTTGCTGTCTCATGCATGTTCCCATGGAAACAAGTAAACCACTAAACCCAGTTACAGTTTTCGATATCTCAATGTTAACGGAAGCTGAATTTTTGATCTTATATATAATGTTTACTTTTGCAGGTCCCTCTGTATATAGGTTCGCAGATTACAGGTTCGATACTTGCAATCCTGACATTGAACATGTTATTCAACGGCCAACAGGTTCAACAACATGATTTTCATATATCTATAACCATGACGAAGTTTGATACGTCGTACTTTCATGCAATCATGTGGGAGTTCATAATTTCGTTCATCTTGATGTTTGTTGTGTGTGGGGTTGCTACGGATCATCGAGGGGTACGTTTTCTTCTCAGATACGGACCCAAAACGTTCAATTAAACTATATATTTTCGATATTTTACCCTTAAAATTACATGCAGATCAATGAGCTCTCCGGTGTAGCAGTAGGGGCGACAGTTTTGCTTAACATTCTCATTGCTGGGTAATCAAATGTCTAAACTCTCTCCAAATATCATTTTCTTGTTCCAAAACAATGAAATTGTCCAATAATTTCCCCCACAGCTAATAAATTTACCGAAATTATCTAAATTTGTCTAAACAAAATTTCTTACGCTGTAAATACATTTTTTTTATTTTTTTTTACGGTGTTAAGCCTTGATGTTCCAGACGGTGAGGCTGAATATCAACATAGTTTCATCTCAAAAACTCGCAAATTTGGGCATAACGTAACGAAAATATGGTCTATCACATTGTTAGGTTTACCCTAATATAACTTTGGGTTTCATTCACAGGCCAACTACAGGCGCTTCGATGAATCCTGCAAGAAGTATAGGACCTGCACTGGTCTCTCATGAGTTTAAGCAACTTTGGGTTTATATTGTGGCTCCAGTCCTTGGAACAACAGCTGCTACCGCTGTTTACTGTCTCATCCGAGTGCCCGTTTCTGATAAATCTGACATTGCTTCGAAGAGTGCTTGAGTCTTGTTATATGAAATGTATGTGTATTGATGTGTTGGTGTCCGTTAGTAATGCACGTTGAGCTACGTTCATAGTAATGAATGGAAAATTCTTACTCTTGCCTTTTAATGTTCTTGAAATTAAACGAATTTGAATCTTAACAAAATTAAGTTCATTCGATTGAAGGCTTCAAGATGATATGAGTGTTGTGATAGATACAAATCGAAACAGATTCAAGATCGAGAGCAGCAAGTTCCAAAATCGAGAATCAACAATAGCACGATCAAATCCTCCCTATTTGATTTATGTTATTCTCTTATGTAAGTCTACAGAGTATTAATGGCAAACACGATCTAAACAATTCTAAAACAAAGAATAGTAAAGATTACCTGCACACACAAGATTTAACGTGGTTCGGCAAATTCGATGCCTACGTCCGATGCTTACGTCCATGGGGTAAAGAGATTTCACTAGAAGAAGAAAGTGACGATTACAACTGATCTCACAAACTCTCTATTCAACCTGTATGATCTCAAAACGATGATGATCAACAGGATTTTCTCCTCTCTACAACTCTGCAAAAGCGATGCAAGAGTTTCCCAAAGTCTCTCTCTCTTTTCGTCTCTCACACAAAAATTCAGATTCACTTCTCTCTCCTTTCAATTCCTTAGTAGGCTCTTCTATTTATAGAAAAGAGTCTTATAGGAGTTACAATTCAATTAGAAACGGTTGTTCCTCTTTCTGCGGCTAAAAAACCTTTAAGCCTTCAATGTTGTAACCTCTACCTAAATCCAAGAAAAGCCCAACAATTTTCTTCGACATGGACTTCTTCAACCTCATGAAGAGAGAAGCCCAACAATGAGCCCAACCTAGGATCGAACCACCCACCACCAACCTAGGCTCCGACTAGGAATTATCTTCCCTTTCAGCCCCAGTTTGCTCTGCAAAAAAATAAAATAAATGTGTGCAGATTTGGGCGAACCCTTCGAGGCCAAGTTTAAAGTTTTGGCCTCGTGAACAACAGTTCGACTTTATGTTACAAAGCTGTCATATTTGACCCTCATTACACATTTATCACGCTCTTAGTCAATGCCGTTGGCAGACCATAGTTTGCTAGGAAATGGGGTCGTCCGTTATTATTTTTAATATTATGGGACTTTACTCCGCCATAAAGTATTAAATACTGGAAAAGATCTCACAGAGGGAGCAAAAATATCATGTGAATATAAAGGTTCAAAATCTACGACTTTATGGGCATAAATATTTAGTTGTAGTGAGAAAGAAATTTGTGTGTGAGAGAGAGATGGGGAATCAATTGGAGAATTTGGTGGAGACGATAAAGTCGAAGGTTAGATCACTGAAGAAGAAGTCGAAGAAGAAACCGTACGTAAAGATGGACAAGAGTTCGAGTGTGAAGGTGGAGATACGAAGTAGAAAAGCGAGGAAGATGATTGATAAGACTTTGAAAGTTGCGGATCAACCTGGGAAGAAAACCATTTAGTGAGGTTTAGTTTCCTAGAAGAATGATAACCTCTTTCGTTCTTTCTTTTTTTCGTTTCTTAATATGTAGGAAACGATATTGGTGAATATTGGAAAAGTTATGGAAACATATTTTCCAAATCATGGCTATGTGACTCCCCTTGTTACACCAGGAATATATCGGATCACGAATATTTCCGGGTGTTAAGAACTTGCTCGCCATTTCCAAATCACCGGAAATATTTGTGTCGTAGTGAAACTAGAAGAGCTTATTGTGTGGTTTATAGTTTAAACCTTATTGTGACCACAGATTTAGAGGTCAGTCTATCGTACCTCCAAATGAACTAATACATTGGAGGGTTGTGCCGGCTTAGTTTGGTCCCTCAATCATGTTCAACAGCTGATAAACTTAAATTTCCACAAGTCGGATATTAATGAAAACAGATAGTGACGTATTTTGGCTCCCACAAGCCCGGCCTTGTTATTTATCGGACATAAGATACTAAACGGCCAAACAATATTTACAAACGAGTCACTAAACCACGATCAAGTAACTAGTAACTGGGTGAATACCACAACATAAGTCATTTTGACCATCTCCAGCATTGCCTGAGCTTGTCCTTGGGAACTCCTCCTAGAACTCGTGAGTATCATGCTTGTTAGACAAGCGCGTGAAGCTCATACTGCAGATAAACACTTTTGCACTTATCACCTTCTTTGAGTGATTTTTCACACAGTTTTTGTAGGAATGTCTGAGTATGAGCTCTCCTCTAAGTCCCATCGAGCACACCGCTACAACATTTCCGCTTGTGTTTGGCGCTCAAGCTCCAGTACCAATCAGTGCATATACTCTTATATTGTCGCAAAGTAAATATCGACAAGACAAAGGCCCACCCTTCAATAGTAAACTATTTTATTATTATTTTTTCAAGATTAGGTCTCCAACCCGACCTTGTATTAAAGTTGGTTTAATGTGGCCATTAATTTCATCAGAGTTAGGAAGCAGACCTAACGACCCTCATTATCTCTCTCTCTCTCTCTCTCACGCATTTCACAATGCATCCGCATACTCTCTTCATGTGGTCTCACACAAAACCCTAATATCTCAACGGCTACTTAAACTGATATTTCTAGGATTTCAACATTCATGGCGGACGACAAGGTTCTTCGGCATTCTCTAGTATGTGTAGGTGCGATTGTGGTGCTAATTGGGATTTACACCTACTCTTTTAAGAAGATGCTTGTAACTTACGTTTTCGGATTGTTTGCTGTTTCTGGGATTCTTTTGCCTGATTGGGAGTACTTCGATCGCGATGTCTCGCAGTGGGTGTACCCTATGCCTGCTGATAGGAATTCCGCTAATCGGCCTGGCTCGACCAGGTAATTTTTCGCTTTTTTCTTTCGTAGTTGTGTAATTCAGAATTTAGGGTTTTATGATGTAAATGTGTTGTTTAAGAGAATTGTGGTGCATGAATTGGTTTAGGGTAAATTTGGGAAAGTACCAAATTTGGGAAGTTTTAGGAAATGGTAGATTAGCTTGATCAGGTGGTGTATGGAATGGTTTCCTTAGAGTATTTCAATTTCGAGGTGAAATTTGGAATTTTTGGAAGATTGAAGGAAATTTGAGATAAGAATTTGGGTAGTAGAGGAAATCGATTGAATTGGGCAGAAGTAAAATAAATATTTTGGGGAATTATAAAAAGTGGGAAATTTGGGAAACATATGTTAGGATTCTGAGGGTTAAGACCATTAAATATTGCACTACTAACACCTAGGTTTTATGTGGTATTGGGGTCTTAACAATTGGTATCATAGCCAACCACCACGTCAAGGGTTCGAATCCCGGCGGGGGCGAATTATGGAAAAAAGGGTAGCGACTAAAAAAATTAAAAAATTGAGGGCTTGCCATTAAAAGAAAAAAGGGTGCCGATCGAGGGTTGGGGGCTCGCCAATGTCTATGGGCATAGAAAAAGTTGGCATCCGAGGACGTTCAACCTTGAAGCGGGGTGGAATGTTAGGATCTTGAGGGTTAAGACCATTAAATATCGCACCACTAACGTTTAGGTTTTATGTGGTGCAGTGGTATTGGGGCACCATGTCAAGGGTTCGAATCCCGGCGGGGGCGAATTATGAAAAAAAAGGTACCAACTCAAAAAGGGGTTGGGACTAAAAGAAATAGTTGGGGGCTTGCCGTTAGTAGAAAAAGGGGTACCGACAAAAAAAATAATGTTAGGGGCTCGCCGTTAGTTGAATAAAGGGGTACCGGAAAAAATGTCGGGGGTTTGCCAATGTGTATGGGCATAGAAAAAGTTGGCCTCCGAGAACGTTCGGCCTTGAAGCGTGGTGGAATGTTAGGATTCTGAGGGTTAAAACCATTAAATATCGCACCACTAACACCTAGGTTTTATGTGGTGCAGTGGTATTGGTGTCTTAATAATATATTGGGAGGGGGGGGGGGGGGGGGGGATGAATTGAGAAGGGGTTTAGGAAATTTTGGGGATTGGAACTTCTGGGAGAAATTTGGAATAGTATATGCATGGTGAGACGCTTTCGGTAGTATAGTTTTTTTGTGGATTCATGACATCCCTCAAGATGCCGGAAAAAATATGATTGACTGAGAGGTCTCGCGATTTATGCGTTTTCAGTGTAAACCCAATACCAGAAAGTGACAAAAAACACGACTCAAAAACCTTAAGAATGTTAATGCATGCATTAGGATGGATGAAATCACAAAAGAAATTTTTTTAGAAAAAATCCCAATAGAAATTTTTTCAGACAAAATCACAAAAGGAACAACATTATGAATTAATTTAGTTAACTAGATTGCCAATTTTTTTAATTTAGACACTAGATTTCACAAGGCAACGAATGAAGTATCAGAATCCTTCTTCTTCTACCTTTGATAAATCCGTAAGGAATTTTGGTATCCTCTACTGTACCATCTGTCTTATTTTATTTTTATTTTAATCTAATTGGCATATTCAAATTTTGACATCCCTCGAGATGCCGGAAAAAATATGATTGACTGAGAGGTCTCGCGATTTATGCATTTTCAGTGTAAACCCAATTCCAAAAAGTGGATCCTAGAAAGTGACAAAAAGCACGACTTAAGAACCTTGAGAATGTTAATGCATGTATTAGGTAGTGATGAATGGATGAAATCACAAAAGAAAAATTGTCAGACAAAATCTCAAAAGGAACAACATTATGAATTAATTTAGTTAACTAGATTGCTAAAATTTTCAATCTAGACACTAGATTTCACAAGGCAGCGAATGAAGTATCAAACCTTCTTCTACCTCTGAATAAATTCATCAAGAATTTTGGTATCCTCTACTGTACCATCTGTCTTATATTATTTTTATTTTTATCTAATTGGCATATTCAAACTTCTATAATAATCCCATGACATTTCCTACAAGAGTATTCAATAATACTTCCCACCCTTTGAATCTTGAAGGTTGAAAGTTGAAATGTCACTCATTTCAACCCCCTTTCATTTTCATCACCAATGGTGTGTGGAAAAGGATTCGTTTTCTTTTGCTATATTTACAGTCATACTCCCAATACCATATATTATTTCCATTATTTTGTTTTTCCTACATTAGAAAATGAAATAAAAATTAGTTTCTACCTCTGATTTTCCATCAAGGATTTTCTTTTCATCTTCCGCACCATCTGTCTCAATTTTCTATACATTTTTTTTTTTGAATCCCCACCGAGTTCATCATATTCACTACTCTCCCAACTACTTCCCCTGGGGCCTGTTGTAGACCGCACAATCGCACGCGCCATTTAAGTCGAGGATAAATCCTGGTAGGTGACCAATGTTGGTTACCGTTACTCGTTCCCAGGATCTCTGCATCATTGACACAGTCCAATTTTCTGTACTTTTGTGTGCATACTCAAACTTCTTTTTTGAAAAGTACAGGTTTCCCATACAAAATTTTGAACATTTTTTATGTTTAGTACTATTTAGCAATAGTTCCTTTCTTTGAATCTTGAAGGTTGAAATGTTCATTTCCATCCCCCTTTATTTCCAACATCCCCAATTATGTTGTGGAATCGTTTTATTTTTCTTTTGCTATATCCACACTCATACTCCCAATAGCATATATTATTTCACATAATCGGATTTTTTAGGTCTACCTCCAATTTTATCGTCATGGATTTCCGTACCATCTGTCTTGATTTTCTGCATTTTAATATAATTGTCATAGTCAAACTTCTTTGATGGGTAAAACTTCAGGTTTTCCACTCAAAGCTTTGTACTTTCATAAAGTTTTAGTCCAAACCAGCTGGACTAACGATAATTCCTTCCTTTTAAATTTGAATACCACTCATTTCAGTACCTTTTCATTTCAGTACGTTTTTTAGCACTTGTAGCGCCCACACTGTTAATTATTTTCACTTATTGTCTTTTTCCTGCATTAAAATGGAAAAGGTAAAAAAGATAAGAACACTATGGCTACCTCTGATTGTCCATTTGGATTTGTGTCCTCTGCCATACCACCTCTCCTATTTTATTTTATTTCAGATTTTTTGGAACTGGCATTTCGAGAACACAATAACCTTTAGCACAGATTGTATCAACTTTTGGTTGTACTTGATGGTTACTTATTCAGATGACATACTCACTGCCTCTAGATTTGCCTCCATTTGGAACAAATCTGGGAACTGTATATATGTCATGTTTAACACTTCTGCACCTAGGTTCTTACTAGTTTCTCAATACAAGAAGGCATTTAATGAATTGAACAACCTAAATCAAAATTTCAACCTGAATTATTGTCTGCTTAATATGTTACGAAATATTGGAAATCTCAACAGACCATGCACTAGAACCGTCCATGGTTATGTCTCTTTTGGTGCTCGAGATTTACAACGAATGGAAAGATATACAGGACAATGACAAGTATCAAAATGTTATGCTCCAATAACCTTTGATGTACGTCAGCAAGCAATATTTCACTGTTGGTCACTATACTTTAATAGTTATTGAGTATCCGTCTTAATTAGCTTTAACATCGGTGTTCTCGAAAAGAAACATGTGGCAATTCAACAAGCTAATTTGACTATGGATTCTCACCTGCAATGAATTTGTTTTTCTGCCACCAGTCTAAATAATTTGTCAGTATTGGTTTAATTGGATATCCTCACAGAATTAGATAAAAGTTTGGAACTTAGTGTCATTAATATTGCTAAATGCAACCTTTTTCTGCAGGTTCAAAATCTACCCCGTGAGATCGATTTTGTACACTGCAGTTTACAGCTTTAGCCTATACAAATGGTGGAACTATGTATTCAGACAGTAGATGTATTGCGCCTCGCTTCTTACTGCAGCATGAATTGGTCTTTGAAGTACTAATTCCATTTGAAATTGTAAGACCCTTGCTGTTAGTGAAAATGAAAATGGACAATTTTTTATTTATATCTGTGATTGAAGCTTTGAATTTTTAATCTCTCCGTCATTGTTTCCCTGGTATGCACTGTTGTGCCATGGAAACCTAGAACTCAATGTTTCTTATTGCATTTCAAAATCAAAGGCCAGTGTCTCGTAGCATTGTTTGGTGGAAATCTTTTCAGAAATAAAAACCCAGAACCCCGTTCATCTGCTGTATACTTCATGATGTTTGAAGATTTCTCTCTTATCTAAGGAGATAGTGAAAATGCAACTAGAATGACAAAATTTATTCAGAGTATAAAAATAGTATCCATTTTAGTGACCTGATTAACCATATAAGCAGTAACAGCAGGTAAAAGTTAAGAAAAGGTCGTAGTTGGTTGATCTAATGGATTGCACACGGAGTTTTGCTGTTTCTTTAGTATCTTGGAAAAATCTGAAACCCGATATGTTGACGGCCCAGGGTTCTACCCATCTGGCTAGGAACTGAAATGGATGAACAGTATTGAAGTTATAGCTGTGCCTCTATGTTGCAAGAAGACTGTGCACAAAATGAAAGTAACTTGAGGTGTAACTTTTGGTAACTGCATTTGAAAAACGTTTAAAAATTACTTGGGATGTAAGATTTTTAACAAAAAATAATGGGGTGTTACTGGTGGGATTCGAACTAAATGAAATACCAAGAACTCAAGGTTTGCTAATTTGGTGCCAATAATTGATCCCTAATCTTTGATGTTAATTGCTCTACACTTCACCAACTAAGAGAGATCAAGCACAAAATTAATACAAATTATCAAAATAGGAGTAACTTGCAGGTCCTACATACATGTATACAGATTGGTAATACAGATTAATAAAAAGTGATTACTTCAAATGTTAATTAATAAATCTTGATGCTCAGATGATACAAATTCGACGAATATAAATTCGACGTACACAGCGAATATATAAAGTGATTACAAACATCAATTAACAAATCATAATAACCAAATATTTGCTATAACTTGATAATAATTAAGAAAATATAATTTCAATCTAAGCTCGAGAGATTATATAAACCCCAACTTTGTTTATATTTTTCTCTATCATCCATGGAGACTACTAAGACTATAAACCTTGCTCTTACGCTCTTTTTCGTAGTTATCCTTGCTCTCTCAATCCTCACTGAAGGTATGTATAAGTTACAATATTTCAATCTCTATTTCGTTAAAATGAGCTAAATATTTCAATATATATTCGCTTTACGCCTTTACCTTTTAAGATGTTCTTACTAAGCACACATGTCTAATCGGATTTGTAGGCCAGGTGAATCTCGTGGGGAGTAAAACGAAAGAAGACAATGTTGTTGGATTGAAGCCAAGGTCCATGGTTTTATCAAGCGTAGAAGAGAGCAAAATCAAGGTGATTTTGTGCTTCAAGTATGCTTGCAATCACGGACCTTGCTATTGTTGCCAATGGACAGGCCCTAGAGATACTTGTTGGAATTCACAAGCTGATTGCGAGCTAAAATGTCATCGATAAAATTATTCGTGTTGGATTATGAGAGGTAAATGCAAAGACAACTGCATGGCACCTTTGAGAATGAAGTCGCTATTTCATGTTTATCGAGTTTATTGGTAATTATGAATGAATAAAGATTGGCCATTCTATAATCATGTTGAATTTAACGCATGTCTTGTTTCTCATTTTGTTTTCATACGTTTAATTGTTGAACTTGAATTGCCGTTGCGGATATATTCGTCCTTGAATTCTCGTTGCAGATATATTCGTCCTTGCTTTTACAACTTCATATCTCCAAAGGAGAACCAGACCCTATAATCAAACATTGCAAGACTGCTCATGCAAAAAAAAAATATGAAAATCTCAGCAAAAGCTACTCAGGTTTGGAAAGCAACACTTCGTTGAGATAAGTTGAATTTCAGGGGTGCAAATTGTGCGATTAATGGACATAAAATACAATGAAAGTATCCGTTGGCCAAGCCCTTACAGTAAATGTTTTTTAGACGAAATGAAGAATTTTGTTCTTTGATACTAACAAGGCAGACTAATTTTACACCAAAATAAGCCAGTGGTCAGATGATCATGTTGATGACTTCTCTATTTCCGCGGCTGCGGCGGCCTTCTCCTCTTCTTGCAATTTCCTAAGAGATGGAGGGGGCCTGACAACTATACTCTTCTTCCATTGCCTGTCTAGCTTCCTTGACAGCCTTTTCTTGATCCCTTCCTCTATTTCTCTTTCCCGTCTTACTGTCAGCATTCGCGCAATCTGTTTTTGTGAAGAAAATGGAGATCATAGCATGATCAAAACCAAAACAAATTAATGATGCAAAATGTAGCTAGCAACTCATATATATTCGCCATCTATTCTACATATTATCTACATACAGCAAAAATATTTCAAACCATTTACATCACAATGAAGGTGTAGGAATGATTTGTAGTAACATTTACCCCCTCTTAAAATTACAAATTTTCTGAAGAAAATTTAATAAGACCTCTTTATTATGAGCAGCAAAAAAATTTCCAATTGTAATAGAAGCTGTCAAAACTTAAGACAAGAAGCGCTTCTAATGGGAAAGGTGGCATATTGTGTCGAGACAAACTAAATAAAGAGGAAGAAAAAAAAAACTGTTCTAGAGAGCTATACAAATAATCAAGTTCTCAGGAAAATGAGCTTAAAGTTCAAAAGGAATGTATAAATGAACTGTGTGTTAAACAAGTCCCACAACCAAGGCAGAGAAAGAGCGTGCAATCACTTCCTTCTTCCTTACCCGGTAAAACTTGAGATGATATTAAGCTAGGTATAAGAAAACTCGAAAGTTTCATGCAGCACGTGATTTGCCAGACACATTGTTTCCAGGGGATTCATTATAAAACTGTTATGCTAGATAGGAGCTCCTTCAAGCTATAAATGAACAAGTTATGTAATCGATATTTATCCATTTTGCCTTTACACCCAAAATCCCATGTCTTCAATTACATCAATGCCAACGCACTTTGGAGTTGATCCAAGTTACAGAAGTCTGATCGAGAAACCTATATTATTAAATCCGTGAACCTCAGGTCTGTTAATATGGGAGTCATCCATCTATTCATCAAAATAAGTTGAAATGTAGCAGTCAGTATGGAAGCTACACGAGTCAAGTATTATTTTATTCTTCTATTATCTAATATGTTGCTCACTGGAGGATAGAGATTCTGTGATGAGGTATATGAAAGAAAAGGGCTTTTAGGAATTCGTGAAGGAAATTTGAAGGAACTCCAGCGGTTAAGAACTTAAGATGCTTCCTAAGACCAATGAGCAGAACCCAAGAAGCGCAGTAAACGATCAGTGCAATTACAAGGTATGTGTTACCCAACACTTCAGCATGGAAAGAATACCAGTGTTGAACTGGAAGACTCCATAATAAAAGTAAAAAATGTGGTGTTAATGGAGTACTCTAACTGTATCCACGCTTACGTGTATAAGGCTATTAACAAAAAAATGAATCTAGGTCCTGCGAGCTCGACCGGCAATATTCAAGCCTAAGGGCTTGAACCCTTTGCTTCTCTTCTACTTCTGTTTCAACTCCCACAAAATGGCTACCTAATCAAATGAGTTAACTGGAGATATGCGCATACATGTCAGATATCAAAGGGTGAGTTCTTTTTCACACCTAAGAAAAGTCATGCCAATGTGGAATCCCCTCCTTCAAAAATGCCACACTGTGATCATAGAGCTAAAAAGAAAGCGTGTAACTGGATCAGCTGAAAGTTACCATCTTGGAAGGAATACACGCTAAGCTCAAAGCATCTTCTTATTCAATCCCATTCATACTCTTCATTTTCCATATTTCTTAGTGTATCCTAATGTTATTCATATAATTCAGTACTTATAATTAATGATTAAATGCTATCGCTCAAGTGGGGAAAATTTCACCAAGGCAAAGCCATGTTCTTATTACCAAGGGAGTAACTCTATCTCCTATTTAATCAGCTTTGTATGTTTGCATTGTCTGGCTTCAGATAGATCACCCGCTTTCCATACATCTAAAGCCTTGCATGACTGAAATTTGGTCTTCATTTATATCAGAAAATGGAATAGATCATAATGGTAATCCCGAAAGTAAGTGCAGGACAAATGTCCTAACTTGGGAGTGTTCATGTCTATAAAATAAGGAAGCTGCCCACAAGGACGGTATATCCCTTCGTCAGCCCCAAGAAGCTTGAAAGAAAGTTTGAAGACAAATTTTGGATCTTCAACCATTTTAGTCATTAGTATCTAGGTTATGCTTTATGTAACAGACTAAGGAGGAATAAACGATGCCACTAGGATATAATCAAGAAACAAAATGGAAAAATAGATTGCTTGAGGGTTAAAATGCAGACTTGATAGAAGTTCAGTACCACATGCTATCATAATATAAACCAATCTACTGTAGTTGAACTCTAAGTTGATTCCCCTCTCTTATTTAGATTACTAAGCTGAATAAAGAGTTCTAACATGTTCTCATTTTTATCTTTAGTTATTATCAGTTTGTAACCTTAGAGGTTTTACAGAATTTTAGATAATCAAATGTGCAGATTTTTTCTCCATCCAATAAAAAAAACGACTTGCCGTATATATAATCTCACCAAATCCGAAATGACCCTACAGGTTTTTAACCCCAAAGTTCTCACACCTCTCTCGTCTCCCCCTCTTCTTGCTGTACCAAAAATAAGTAATAAAGAAATCCTGGTCCATGACCCCCTTCTCTCAAACAACTCTATCTTTCTCACTCCCTTTATCAGCATTTCTCATTTCTAATTACCTTATCGTAATTTTTCTAAACGCACGCAAGTACAACTCAATTTACAAAATGCAACATCTATTGTCACATGAAACTATGTCTTTCACCATAACCACTCCAATTCTAAGCCAACCCTACAACTTCTAAGTTCTCAAAGTAGCAAAACAGCTTAACTTAATCTACTGAAATCCATTACCATAATTCAAATATAAACTTAAACTACTAGATATTAGTAACAATACCCTCTTTCTCATTCGCCCAAACTCGCTAGACTTGAACTCCTCGCGAGCAGACCTTTGGAGTCGAAGCATCAAGAGCTCTCCTTTAAGGTCAATAATCTCCTCGTTGATGTCTTCGGTGGTCCTAGCTCGTATCTCCTTCAGCTCTTCTTGTCTCTTCGCCATCATTACAATCGACGAAGATGGGTTACGGAATGTTGAAGATGTGCGCAATGGGAGAAGTGAGGTTTGTTGGATTCGGACGCCATTGAAGGAGGATTTGGAGATTGGAGAAGATAAGAAAACAGGGGACGACGCCATTGTTACACCCAACATCTCTCTCTCTCTCTCTCTCCCTGTGTTGAATGTTGATAATGGTCGTTTTGCTGCTATGTGGATAACGTCCTAAAAGAGCATCTCCAGCTGAGTTATACGTTTGCGCTAAGTGTATGAGCAGCCCACATACTCTGAGGGTAAGAGCAAGCATCTCCAAGACTCCATCAGAGGGTCTAGTCTCTATGAACTTCAAAAGAGACTTGACCTTCACCAGAAGTGGTATTAGTGTCCCAATAGAGGGTCAAGTCCCTTTAAAAGAGGTATCAATGGTGTCAGAATCTCGGAATTGAGCAATCGGTGTATCTTAGGGTGTTGCGGTAATCATCCTGCTCCGACACTTCAATGGTCTATATTAATGACATGTAAAGCTAAAGATGTTGAGGTACATGGAATGTCACGACAGTAAAATGCAATATTTTAACTCTTTGCAATCCCCATATCCACCACTTATCTTTACTCGCTCCCTCCCAATAGCCAGAGTACTATATACTACAAGGACTGAGCCAAGATCTTGGTTGATCCTGGTCCAATACGTTAAGAGAAATAGGGATCCTGACCCGATCCGCACTAATTTTGTGATCCCGACCCGATCCTTTTATGTGATCCTTATCCGACCCGATCGGGTCCGTTAAGCTTTAATTTTTGGTAAGTTTTTCGTCCTTAAAGGTCCCCAATCCTCCTAACTAGGGTTGTACACGGGTCGGGTCGGCCCGGGTTAAGCCCTAAACCTGAGCCAACCCGACCTGGTCGGGTTACCACTTCTTCAACCCGAACCCGAATCGAATTGGTCGGGAAGGGTCGTGTTCTGAACTCGGGGTTTTTTTTTTGTTTAGATCCAAAGATTTCAAACCAACTCTTAAAAGATCAGAAGAATTAGAAATTTGTCATGTGAACTAGATATAACAATTCAACAAAGATAATACATAATCTACAAGTTTACAACATTCATCTAAGAGCACGACAAATCGACAATATGATTGCATTTCTCAACCAATGCACATAATTGCAATACACAACTCCATAACTTCAAAAGTCCATAATAATAGTCCATAACTTCTCAAGTCCATAATTGCAATACACAAGTCCATAATATCTTGTTCTAAAAGAAAAGCAATTCACAACTCCATAATAATAGTCCATAACTCCATACATCCATCTTATCTCCGTTCCAAAATAAAAGTATTCACAACTCCACTTTCTCTCCTATATATAAAAATAAGAAACAAATTATTTAACCGTTTAGGGTAACAATAAAGAAATTTCATCAAAAAGTAATATGTTTAAGCATTGATAAACTATTAAACTTACCATATGGTCCACATCCACAACCATAAGGTCCATAACGTAATATCTCTCTGTCCAAAACAAAAGCAATCCACAACTCCACTTTATTTTTCTGTGCAAAAAAAAAACAAAATATTTCAAAGTTTAACGCAATAATAAGAAAATGTAACTAATATGTAATGTATTATCTTCAGGATTTTATCATCCATTGCTATATTAAGATATAAGTAAACATATTTTATCTTCAGAAAATGTAACTAATATGTAATGTAACAACATCTACTGCCATCCACAGATTTCCAGAAAATGGATGGAAAGGACACTAGCTGACTAGTTCCTTTCTCAGTCCAGAAAATGGATGGGGGAAGGCTCACAAGTGTTGCCATTTCTCTTGACATTTTATATATAATGACATTTTATACATAATGCTATTTTATATATAATGCCATTTTATATATCTTTCCATTGGATGATACTGTTATAAAAAAGGAATCATCATCACATCAATGTGTTCCTTATGCCATTCTAATAAGTAAAATGAAAGCATTATGGAGATACATGGAAAACCATTATGGAGAAAAGTAAATGAGCTAGCAGCTACATTAATGACATCTGGATCACAAGATTCACAAAAGTAAATGAGCTAGCAGTTACATGGAAAACCATTATGTCACACAATCTGGACATCATGAAATAAGAAAAGATTTGAAGATACTAATCAATCTATGCAAACAATGAAGAAGTAGATACTCAAACACATACATCACACATCTGAACTTTTAAAAGGTACAATGCAAAATCACATCCAGGAGCTGCAGATCATCAAGACCCTTAAAGTACAGTGCAAGCACAGAAGATACACAAGTAACATAACAGTTCAGAGCAGTTATTGGAGTGGTGTTCAGGGACAATGAAGGAGCAATTTTTGGTGTACTAAGCAAGACATTTGGTATAACTACAACCAAACACTACACATAACAGTTAAGGAGGCACATAGTTGTGAAGGAACTTTGCTTCTTTTCCTTGCCTTGTTTTGATGGCTCTCTTAGGAAACTTTGATCTAGTATTATTTGTGATTATGTGATTCTATGATTTTCTGTAATTCTGTAACTGTAATGTAGTATTATCTGTGATTCTGTAAATGTGGTATTATCTGTAATTTTGTAATTGTGGTATTATTTGTGTAACTGACTAACTGTGGTATTATCTATAATTTTGTAAGTGTAACTATGTTTACAAATTATTTGCACAAAAACTATTTATAACTAATAATGATTAGTCCTCCACTTATTGCAATAATCAATAAATTATTAAACTTACCACAACCAGAAAATGTAATGTTGTCTCAACTATTTCTGCAATCCTCTATCGACATTGATGTAAGCCCCTCCAACATTTCTAAAAAATCAACAAAATAATAAAAATTGAAGTTAAGTATCATTTGACGTATAATTGCAAATGATAATTAAACTATTAAAGTACTAAATGAAAATATTACCCGTATCAATCGTATCATATTGTTCAATCTCCTCCAAAGAAGCTTGAATATCAATTGGTTTTTCCTGCTGCCGAAGCCAATTTTGAGTACATAACAAAGCCTTTACCGTGTTCAGTCACAATGAACTACGGAATGGGTTAAGTATTCGACCTCCCGTACTAAAGGCAGACTCGGAAACTATCAAAGTAATCAGAATAGCCAATATATCTCTAGCAATAAGAGAGAGAACCAGATACTTAACATTATTGTTCTTCTACCAAGATAAGATTTCAAGCTTCTCTCCTTCCTCTTCATCTTCAACATCCGCTTTCAAATACTTCTCCACTTTCATTGTATTTCTTGAGTTCCTTTTTTTATGCTTTTTCTATTTACTAATGGGGTCATCCAATATATCACATGTCATCGTATCACTGATATGTGAAGTTGCCGTAATTGGGTTATGACCGCTTCCAACATACGATACAAATAATCGATGTAGTGTCTTTTCTACCATATTACATATCAAAGAAACTTTACCTTTATCATATAACCCCGTTAAGCCAAACTCTATATAATCAAGCTTTAGACGTGGATCAAGCACCACTCCAACTAACAACAATGGATTTAACTTCTCAAGGTCCCAATACTTGTCATATTTTTCAACCATATTCAAACTTATAGACCTCAAACTGGGATCCTCGTGATTACTTAGTACCTTCAAGTTATTTTTAACGCTAAGAATATCGTTAAATAAAAGATCGGAAGTAACATAGTTAGACCCTGAAACTTTGGTTGTAGATGTGTAATATACTCTCAAAAATTGTACAAACAACCTACATCTATCCCAATCAACCTTCCCTGGAGGCAAACCATCACCATTTTTCCCTTGAAAATATTTAAAATATGTCTCATCATGATCTTGATCATACTCCTCAAACCTCACAAAAGCTTCTTCAAATTTCACCGCCGGATCTAACATAAGAAATGTAGAATTCTACCTAGTAGAAACATCCAAACAAACATTGCTCCGACTATCAATTTTAGCTTCTTGAACACATTTTTTCCATTTTATCCACATAGACAGAGAAGATCTTACATATCTTACCACATCTCGTACTCGAGCAATTAAAACATCTAATTGTTTTAAGCCATCTTTAACGACTAGGTTTATGATGTGTATGGAACACCTAATACGCATGAATTAATGTGCCAAGATTACATTTTTCCAATGTCTAGTCTTCTTTTTAAGGTAATCAATCGGCAAGTTGTTCGAACTTGCGTTATCACACATAAGGGTCAATATGTTATCTCCACCCCAATCTATCAAACATTTTCCCACCATCCTCCCAATAGTCTCACATTTATGGTTTACAATGATACAAAAATTGAGTATCCATTTGTTTAATTTCCACTCACTATCAACATAATATGTTGTTAAACACATATAGTTAATATTTTGAAGTGATCTCCACGTATCCGTGGTTAAACAAATCTTATAAGCTTTCAATATCTTCTTCAATTTCTTATTTTCTTCCATAAACACAGCAAGACAAGCCCTAGCTATAGTCACGCGGGAAGGCACTTTGAATCTTGGATAAGTTACTTCACAAAATTTCAAAAAACTTTTACCCTCCACAAATCTAAAAGGAAGCTCATCAATTATTATCATTTGAGTGAGAGCTTCCTTACAAGATTCCTAACTAAGAGTGATTGGCACAAGCTCTTGTCTTTTACTATTTGGTTTAAAATGAAGAGTTTATTGACTATTATTCAACTTTGACTGAAGAGGATTTTTAGGGCTTTGACATCTATAATGCATGTGGCCATTCAAATTAAAAGTTCCTTGTTTAGAAGAGTCACAATTAAGCAATACCGAGCAATAGTTATATTTCACTTTTGGAGGAATCATAACTTTACTTTAGTAAAATGGTTCCATACCTCCGATGTTGTTTTCCGTTTCTTGTTCGATGCCAATTCCAAAGATTCAAGTTCATCTTCTTTTTACTTTTCCTTTTTTCATCTCAAGCCAATCATGAACTTCTTGCATATTTATGTCTTCATTCTCCATAGAACTCCCAATTACTGAAATAAACAACTTATATTAAGCAAAAATACATGGGATTAAGCGATTAACTAGAACATAGGCAGTTAAATTTTTTGTAACAATTGATTTACACCAACTTACCAAGTATGGCAGATTCACAAGTATGACAATTTTGTTAACAGTTAACAGTTTTAAGCCAATCATGAACTCTTATGAAGTTGTCAACATACAAGTATGAACGATTCACAATGTTGTAACCAGACATTGTATGACAAATTCACAATGTTGGGTCCAAATTTTGGGCCGAATATAATTTAAGTTAATCTATCATTACTCATTAGTAATCTCTTTTTTTCCTCTCCTCTGTATGAAAGATTCACAATGACATATTCACAATAACAGATTTAAGTTAATCATGCATATATACCCATGTATGAAAGATTTCTAAATACGAGAGAGAGAGAGAGAGAGAGAGAGAGAGTGTACCTGGAGTCGACGAAGAGTTCACAGCGGATTGTCTTTGATTTTGGGTATTCATCACAATTGAGATTTAAGATTCGAGTTTCACAAGTTGTTGTTGTTGAGAGTATTCATTACAAATTATTATTGTCTTGTTAATGAGGAAAACCTAAATCGAATATTCATCAGTCATCAACTCCTTATCACAAGTTGTTGTTTGAGCTTTGAGAAAACCTAAATGTTATGGTATGAACTCGAATCATGTTCAAGGAAGTTCATCGGAGCTCGTGAGACGAACGAGGATCGAAGACAGTTTGAAAAAAGGTTTTTTTAAAGTTTAATTCGAATAGACTATTTGTTTGTTCGAACAGAAGAGACAGAGGTTTGATTGTTTGAATAGACTTTAAAGTTTATTCGAATAAAAGGTAAGTCGTTCGAATGAGACAAGAAGTCATTCGAATGAGATTTTGTCTGTTCGAACAGATTCTTTGTTTATTCGAACAGACTCTTTGTTTGTTCGAACAAAGCACCCTAGAACCCACTTTGTTCGAATAGACTGAGAGTCTATTCGAACAGACTCCGTTAGTCAGTTTTAGAAGGTATTTTTTTGGGGCATTGGTATGTCTCGTGATCCGTACTTCGAGCCTATTCTTATATAATGACATCTCACTTATATAAGGGATACTAGAGAGTGTTTCTATATCTATCTTTGTGAGTTTAATTCTATAGATAAACCAAGGGTTTGAAGAGACTCCATTAAAACTTGAGAAGCTTGAGAGATCATTACGACCTATTTGATTAACATGGTAAATTATTCGGGGAGTAGTTTTTTATCCGTAAGGGTTTTCTACTTCCCTCATCTGGGAATTCTTGTGTCGTTATTGTGCTTGCTTGGTTAATTCTTCTATTAAGGCCTATTTTGCGAATCGTTCTTGTCAGAGAGGAGAGAGTAGCTACCTCGATTTTTAATAATTGGTATCAGAGAAAGTGTTATAGGACTTGTGTGGTAAAGAGCGATGGCTGATCAGAAAAAAGTTGAAGATCATAAGGTTTAATAGTTTTAATTTTGGAGTGTGGAAGATACAGATAGAAGATTACCTCTATTAGAAGGATCTTGATTTACCACTGGGTGGAGTTGAGATGATGCCAACAGAATACGATGCTACTAAGTGGGCGCGATTAGATCGCAAGGCACTTGGAACAGTTAGGTTAGCGCTGTCATCTCAGATTCTACACATGATCTCCAAAGTTACGACAATGAAGGGTTTGATGGAGACGTTGTCCGCTATGTACTCGGAACCGTCCGGGGCAAACAAGGTACATCTTTTACGGCACTTGTTTACTTTGAAGATAAAGGATAATGGTAGTCTGTAAGCTCATATCAGTGAGTTCAATACCATACATGCTTAACTGGAATCAATTAAAATCACTTTTACTAAGAAGGTGAGAGTGTAGGCTCTTTTAGGGCAGATGCCTGAGAGCTGGGAAGGGTTCATTGCAGTTGTAAGCAACTCATCGGGGAAGGAAGACATCAAATTTGATATTATAGTTTCATTGATTATGAGTGACGATAATAGATGTAAAACATCTTAACCTTCTTTGAGTTCAAATGACAGTATGTTGAACGTCGAGAAAAAATGGAGGTCTTACAAAAAAGGGCCAAAATTTGGAAGGGGTCAATCACAGTCAGGAGGAAAGTCTAAGTCGCCCAGTGCGTGTTGGACTTGTGGAAAGAAGGGTCACTTCAGGCGAGATTGTAACTCTTCTTCTTCTAAGAAGATTGATGATGAAGAGAAAGATACTATTAACCTTATTGAGGAGGTTAGTTCTGACGAGGCTCTACTACAGTCATGTGATGATGTTAATTAATCTTGGATTGTTAATTCGGGCGCTTCTTTCCATGCTACTACGAACGTAGGTTTTCTAACTAATATTGTTAAAGGCGACTTCGGTACGGTCTTTCTTACAGATAAGATTGCACGCAATATTACTAGAAAGGTAAACACGAGGTTATTGTTGCCTTCAGGGGGAATATTGGTTTTACAGAATGTGCGACTTGTACCTAAATTGGGGCGTAACCTTATATCGATTAGCAAATTGACGGATGATAGCGGATATGTGAGTACCTTTGGTACAACCTTCTGGAAAACTACAAAGGGAGCTATATTGGTAGCTCGAGGCTTGCGATAAGGAACATTGTGTACAACACAAAGCACAATTTCCACTATTTGTACGACCACTCTGGGGATTGATACAAGTACATGGTACAAACGGCTCGGTCACATGAGTGAATAGGGGATGAAGATAATGGTAACAAAGGAAAAGCTAGAGGGTTTTGCTGAGGTTGATCTTAATTTTTGTGAAGAGTGTATTCTTGCAAAACAAAAGAAGGTCAGTTTCAAATTATCTGGAAGATCAAGAAAACTTGGAAAGCTGAATCTTGTACACACGGATGTTTGGGGGCCAACCAATGTGTCTTTTCTTAGTAGTTCTCATTATTACGCTACTTTTATCGATGATGCTACTCATAAATTCAAGAGGTGGAGGGCTCTAGTTGAAAGTAAAATCGATTTGAAACTGAAGTGTCTCAGGTCGGATAACGGGGGCAAATACTGTAGTGACCAGTTTGAAGACTTTTACGCATCAAACAAGATTAGGAGATAAAAGACTACTCCCGGAACACCGCAACAAAATGGTGTTGCATAATGCATGAATCAAATAATAAATGAAAAAGCGATGAGTATGAGACTCGATGCTGGATTGCCAAAGTATTTTTAGGCATATGCGGTTAGTACGGCGGCGTACTTGATTAACAGAGGGCCTTCAACGGCTTTGGACTTTGGACTTCCTAAAGAAGCATAGACCAGTAAAGTGGTAAACCTTAATCACATGCATATTTTTTGTTGTACCTCATATGTTCTTGATAATTCAGATACAAGAACCAAGTTAGATGCAAAATCGACGAAGTGCATATTTATTGGATACGGTGATGATGAGTTTGGATACCAGTTTTGGGATGCGAAGAATTGGAAAGTTATCTGGAGCCGTAACATTACATTTAATGAGGAAGTCTTATATAAAGATTTCAAAGTACCTGTAGAAAAGAGTCGAAGTGAAGCAGTGAAAAGTGTCGATATTGAAGATGATGAACCCTCTCGAGAGGTTGATGAAAAAGTCATTGTTGAGTCTGATGCATCGGATTAAAATAAGGAACCTAATGATCTAGACATTCTAATAGCACTTTGAAAGGAGCCGAGAGTTGTAAGAATTCTGGCAAGGTACATCAACTCCCTAAATTACTTGTTACTTATAGATGGTGGTGAACCTAAAAGTTACAAGGAAGCTTTTGATGTGAAAGCTAAGAGCAAGTGAGAGCTTTCTATGGATGATGAGATATAGTTATTATCAGTTAATCGAACTTGGGATTTAGTTCTATTACCGAAAGGGATGAGAGCATTGCACAACAAGTGGGTATACAGATTAAAGCAGGAATCTGATAGTTCAAGGAGATTCAAGGCTAGACTTGTGGTGAAGGGCTTTCAACAGAAAGAAGGTATTGATTTTGGTGAGATTTTTGCTCATGTTATGAAGATGTCTATTATTCGGGTTGTGTTGAATATAGTTACAATTGAAGATTTGCATCTTGAGCAACTAGATGTCGAGACAGCATTTCTTCACGGTAACCTTGATGAAGAAATTTATATGAAGCAGCCAGAAGGGTATTCGGTTAAAGGGAAAAAAAGATCTTATGTGTAGGCTCACGAAGAGCTTATATGGTTTGAAACAAGCGCCGAGATAGTGGTATTTGATGTTCGAACAGTTTATGTCCAGAAATAGCTATTCGAAGAGCAATGCGGATCACTGTTATTTTATAAAGAATACGGGGAACTTATATATTATTTTACTTCTGTATGTAGATGATATGTTGGTAGCAAGTGCCGACATGGGAGAAATTGTTAAGTCAAAGGAACAGTTATCCTAGGAGTTTTCTATGAAGGACTTGGGTGCGGCGAATTAAGTTTTTAGCATGCATATTACAAGGGACAGAAAGCAGCGAGAATTAAAGTTATCTCAAGCTGAGTACATCGGCAAAGTACTTAAGCGGTTCAATATGGATGGTTCTAAAGTTGTTAGTACACCATTGGGAGGTCACTTCAAATTACCAAAAGATTATTGTCCGAAGACGTAGAAGGATCGCGATGAGATGCGAAAGGTTTCTTATTAATCCGCGGTTGGTAGCCTAATATACGCTATGATTTGTGCGAGACCAGACATTGCCCAAGCAGTAGAAGTTATTAGTAGGCATATGAGTAATCCAGGCAAGGAGCATTGAAGGGTTGTAAAATGGATACTGAGGTATCTAAAGGGGACCCAAGATATGACATTATGTTATGGGGGTTCTCAGATATGCTTATAGGGTTTTGTTGATTATGATATGGCGGGTAACATGTATAGGCGGAAGAGCACTAGTGGTTTTATTTTTATATTGGGAAGCCGTACGGTTACATGGTTTTCTAGGCTACAAAAGATTGTAGCTTTATCTACGATGGAGGCGGAATATGTTGCAGCTACTGAAGCGTACAAGGATATGGTTTGGCTGAAAGGGTTAATGAAAGAGCTTGGTAGAGAAAAAATTTATCCTAAGTTGTATAGTGATAATCAAAGCGCTATACACTTAGTGAAGAATTCGGTTTTCATTCTAGGACCAAGCATATTGATATTCGGTATCACTATATTCACTCGCTCCTCGAGGACGGTGTGTTGAAGCTCGTGAAGATTCATTCTGATATGAATCCGACCGATATGTTTACGAAGGTGGTGACTTTTCAGAAGTTGGCGACATGTACAACTTATGTGGGTCTTCAAGATTGAAGGTCCGGGTAGTGCGAGCAATTCATTTGGAGATCTGGAGATGAGTTACGGGATTCAATTTCAAGTGGGAGATTGTTATGGTATGAACTCGAATCATATTCGAGGAAGTTCATCGGAGCTCGTGAGACGAGCGAGGATCGAAGACGATTTGAAAAAAGGTTTTTTCAAAGTTTTGTTCGAATAGACTATTTATTTGTTCGAATAGAAGAGGCAGAGGTTTGATGGTTCTAATAGACTTTACAGTTTATTTGAATAAAAGGCAAGTCGTTCGAACAAGACAAGAAGTCGTTCGAACGAGATTTTGTCTGTTCGAACAGACTATTTGTCTGTTCGAACAAAACACCCCAGAACCTACTTTGTTCGAATAGACTGAGTGAACGGACTTCGTTAGTTAATTTTAGAAGGTGTTTTCTGGGGGCGTTGGTGTGTCTCGTGATTAGTACTTTGAGTCTATTCTTATGTAATGACATTCCACTTATATAAGGGATATTAGAGAGTGTTTCTATATCTATCTTTGTGAGTTTAATTCTAGAGAGAAACCTAGAATTTAAAGATACTCCATTAAAGCTTGAAAGATCATTATAACCTATTTGATTAACATAGTGAATTATTCGGGGAGTGATTTTTTATCCGCAAGGGTTTTTCACTTCCCTCCTCTAGGAATTCTTATGTCGTTATTGTGCTTGCTTGGTTAATTCTTCTGTTAGAGCTTATTCTGCGAATCGTTCTTGTCAGAGAGGAGAGAGTAGCTACCTCGATTCTCAACACTAAATCTTTTAACATATATGTTTAAACTATCCGGGTCAAGTCGGGTTGTAAGAGACAACAAATCAAGAACTCGAAACCGAACCCGAACCGATTATATTCGGGTTTTAAAACTCAAACCCGAAATCGAACTGACAGATCCTTAACCCAAACCGAACCGGCCGGTTCGGGTCGGCCCGGTTCCGGTTCTCGGGTTTGAGTGTACACCCCTAGTAAGTAATAGGCCTTGGCAACAAATTCACAACATGCAAAATCAAGCTAAGAAGAAAGATTAATAATGAGCTCTTTAAAGACGAATGACGGAATATTCATATGCATAACCTTGTTCTTCCAGACTCCATTTTATGGACACAAATTTGTTATAACAAATTTTTCTTTATATAGGGCCCACTCTTTATCATTCCCATGGATTCAAATCCCAAATAGATACTGGATGACATAACTTAATGTAAAACATCCATAGGCCTTCAAAATCATGTAACCTGTTTGTAAATAGAATCAACATGTTAGGAGATAACATTGGCTTTTATTTACAAAACTAACATTAGCAAAGAAAATACAATCCAGTTTCTATACTTAGTAGTTAGAGCATCTCTAGCAGCGAGTGTGGGTTTGGGTGTGAATTCTGACACCCTGGCCCACCAAACCCACAACTCACACCCGACCTCTCCCAGCAGCTAGTGCGAGCTGCCAACGTAGATTTTTTTTTAGGAGATCAAACACCGCGCGGGGTTCCATACACCGCCGCTTCAACTGTTTGTAAAACTCTTTCTCAACTCGACTATTTTCACATTTTTACATCTTGCTCTCTCTCAAAATCCCTAGTAAAAAAAGTGTGATTCCAACAAAATCAAAATGCATACGCCAGTACTCTGCCTGGGTTTAGAGGAACAAGAGATCCAAGCGTTCCGTAACTCGCTCGAGGTCTGGAAGGAAGAAAAAACGAGTAGAATTTGAAGATGTCCAATCCGAATCTATACCAAACCCAATCAAAGAAAACTTCCCGCGGAGGTGTATTACCCAACTTTAAGATGGAGTCTGTCACATCAATTACACGGAAAAGGAACTCACGATAAGTTTTAGTGTAATTGTGAATTTATTTTTTTCCATAAATCAAGTGTTTGACAAAATACCTTAATAAACAGAATCGAGATTCGATGCGTGTGCATGGCACATTCACTATGGTGACCAAAGTGTAGAAGGAGATTACCACAATTCCACCTGTAAGGGACGCCGTGGTGAATATTTTTGGGCAGTTTATGGATATATGCTTGGGAAATTCAGATAATCGGCTAATTTATGCACTTACAGAGCGTTGGTGGCTGACCACGCACACGTTTTTGTTCCCGTGTGTAAAGATAGGGGTCACTGCTCTCGATTTCACTATGCTGACATCATTGTTAATCGGTCGATATCCGACACAGGTGTCGTATGACAACACATGGTCTATTTTATCCAATGCAAAGCAACTGCTCCCCAACATTAATTTCAGCCATATATAGAGTGGGAACGTCACTATTTCACATTTGAGGACTTACTTGACCGTTGCAGCTGATCGAGAGGATGATATTACTATTGCTTATACTTTTATCCTCTTCATGATGGGACATTTGTGGTTCTAAATGGCCAACGACACCATCCCGCTTGGATATCTCGCGGCCGTGGTCGATTTGGACTCGGCTCCCCAATATGACTGGGGTTCTGTTATTCTTGTTTCTCTGTACCATGGTTTGGATACCGCAGTCACGACTGAGGGTGTCATCACTAGATTTGTCCAACTTCTTACGGTACACTAACACTTTTTCATTTTACAAATCAAATATCTTCTAATAAACGTCTTAAATATAAATTATTATTATTATTTTTGTTCTGAAATGCAGTATTGGTTCTACGAGTATTGTGGGGTTGGTCACCCTATTGTTAAGGAAGATGTTAAGTACTCGGCCTATCCGCGTCTCGGAGCTCGGGAAAGGGTGAATAGGAGGAAAATAAATGACCAGGCAACCAATCTATTTATTCTAGGCAGATACCACATTGACCACCGCACTGTTAACACGATCACCTGGGAACCTTGGTTAGAGTCTGCGATGTCTGAGATAGAGGACGTACAGACTGTAAAACTCATATCCCGTAAGAGGATGTCACTTCAAGTACCAAATGGAAACTACGAATATTACTTGGGGGATAGATGCTGGAGGCAGGTGGCTGGTGAGGTGCGTATTCCTTTGGATCCTCCGTTTAGCATGTCGCCACATAATTAGTCCATCAGCTTTACATGAGATGAGACATGCCAAGTTCCTTGACTGTGAGTAGTTTGTGGTAGGGGAGGAGCGAGAGACTTATGCCTCATACTGGGTTGAACAAACTTCAAAGGTAGGCCACATGTTAAGAGATTCCCAGAGGATAGGGAATATAGATCTGTTCGGACGGACTGCACTCAAAGCTGATATTACACCCGTGGTGGTTACGTCAGCGTCGGTTCATAGCTTATCCCAAAACTTCAGTTTGCCTGGTGAGGCAGAGGGGCCAGACCTGGGGTGGTACATGGAGTAGATAGGCCGGCGTGAGAGGCTACCCATCGCCCCTTGAGGGACCCGCCACCCATGTCTTCCTCCTACGGTACAGAGGAGTTGTGGCACCCGACCCATGGTATGAGACGACTCGTCCTTGCAGAGTCTGCGCAGGACGCACGAAGACTCCAGGAGTTGGAGGATGAGCTTGCTATTGCCCATAAGCAAATTGATAGTATAGATCATCAGCTATATATGCCCATGCAAGTAATTTATTTATGTATTTATGTATTTTTACTTTTTTTAATATCATATTTATTTTGTCAAAATATTTATAAATTTTCTTTGTCCCGATCAGGACCTACAGCTGAGGAGGGGGCGTGACGCACAGGTGGTGCAGCTACCACCTAGAGGTGGCGCGAGGACGAGACAGCGTGGATCTGGTCTGCGAACCAGGGGAGGCGGTACTAGCCGAAGGGGGCAGGGTACTGGAGATGATTATGAGTAGATATAGGTGTTTTTGATGTTTTTTTAGACGATGTAAAAGCTCATCTTTGATTATGTTGATGATTCTGAGTAGACGATGCTTTTGTAGATGATGTTTTGGATGTTTATTAATGTTTATTAGCCATGATTATCTAATGTTGAAATTGACTGAAGTTTTTTGGTGTTTGGGAGAATTTTTTCAATATCTATTCGAATAAATTGCTTACTGAGGTGTAGATGACCTCGACTATGATTATGTAGATGACCCTAAGTCTATTCGAATAAGTTATTTGGTTTTTGGTTAAGTTTTTAGGCTTTTGGTAGAGTTTTTTCAATGTCTATTCGAACATACTATTTGTCTGTTTGAATAAATTTCAACAATTTTGTACAATTTGGCACTGAGTAGTTTTATTCAAATAGAACCAAATTATATTCGAAATTTTTTGTTTAAGAGGTCAAATAGAAACATAGATTTGGCGGTGTTTATTTCATCACCAAATCTATATTTCAAGACCCACAATTTCTTCCCATTTTACATTTCTCCCATTTACACTTCTCTCTTCCATTGGAAACTTGTTCACAATCTGGTATTACACCCTTCTCTCAACTCCACAGCCTCAAATGTCTTCTTCATCATCCGATTCATCCATACCCAATCTTTTAGGTTTATCGTCGTCGTCCTCCTCTGACAATCTTATCTTTAATTGTGCGGCGGAAATTTGCGTTATGCACCAAGCTACAATTAACATAGTAGTTGAGGATGCAACTTTGAGTTACGGCGGGAGTATTATAGGCCGTAAGGATAAGAGAAAGAAGCGAGATCACCAATTGGGGCATTACAGCATTATATGAGACTACTTCAAGACGAATTGCACATATGAGCCATGGGAATTTTGGCGACGTATCGCATGAGTAGAGACATGTTTATGCGTCTATTCGATGCAGTCATTGCACATGATCATTATTTTGTCCAGAAACCCAACAACGCTGGTACTATGGGGTTATCACCGTACCAAAAGAAAGTCGCAGCACTACGTTTCCTAAGCTACGGTGTTGCGGCAGATCTTTTTGAAGAATATATCCAAATAGGAGAAAGCACAACCTTGTCATGTGTAAAAAGGTTTTATGCTGCGGCTATACAAATTTTTGGCGAGGAATATCTTCGAGCACCAAACGCGGCCGACATCGAAAAGTTAAAAGCGATCGGAGAGTCCTGGGGATTTCTCGGCATGTCAGGAAGCCTTGATTGCATGCATTGGATATGGAAAAATTATCCCAAAGTTTGGCACGGTCAATTTACTGGTCATTACCCCAATGCGACACTGATTCTTGTAGCGATAGCTTCACGCGACCTTTGGATTTTGCATATTTTTTTAGGTTACCAGGGTCTAACAATGATATCAATGTCCTACAACAATTGCACATTTTCACTGACCTGGCCGATGGCATCACCTCGCCTTGCAAATATACAATTGCTGGAAAAGGTTATGATATGGGGTATTACCTAGCGGATGGCATATACCCCAAATGGGGAATACTTGCCCAAACCATATCAAATCCGGTTACAGCGAAACAAAAATTCTTTGCTCAACAACAAGAAAGTTGTCGAAAAGACATAGAACGGGCATTTGGGGTTTTACAATCTCGGTTCAATGTTGTAAAAAATCCGGTTAAATTGTGGGACCCCCAGGTTTTGAGCAATGTCATGAAAGCATGCATGATAATGCACAATATGATCGTCGAAGAGGAACGAGGTGCATTCCTATCATACTTAGACTACAATCCGGCCGAGCCCTCAACATCGAAGGTGAACGGTTCGATATTATATGCGAACGCAGAACAATAGAATCTTTTATATCGAAAATGAACCGGATTCGAAGTCGAGAACTTTACTTTGATCCAAAGGATGATCTAGTCGAGCATTTGTGGACCGTGAAGGGAAATCATCAAACTTAGTACTCAATTTCTTGTATTATCTGCGTGTTCTTGATACAATTTAATGTTTCTCTTAGTCGTACAAGTTTATTAAACATTTTTTAACGCAATATTATCAAAAATAAACATTTCAAAAACACACTGTAGAATTTCGAGCAGTACATTATTCAAACGTTTACATTATTGGTTATTAAACTACATTCTTGGATTAAAAAACTTCTATATACAGCAAAGTTAAATTGCATTTCATCACCACTTCAAGTACCTGGTCCGCCCCTCTTGGCCAAACGTTCCATGATCTCAGCTTGCCTTTGCAGATACTATTACAATTGATGTCCAGAAAAAGTACTCAAGTCTTTCTCCATGATTTTGCGATCTTCCTTTGCTTGCTTGAAATCCATTTTGGCTTGCCAGTGTTGCATTGCTTATGCTCTTCTTCTTTCCTTTTCTTCTTTCGCTTGTATCTTCTCCAACCGTAGTTCATCCAGCATTGTTTGGATACTGGTACTAGATGCAGCAACACCATCCATTGCCTTTTGTGCTGCAAGGTTTTTTCTATAGAGTTTTTTTTTCCGATGGGCTTGCTTCCACCCTCATACAACGAACCATCTAAGTCAGAATTTGGGCCCGTGGATTAAGGTGTAGGTGGGCCGTCGGGGTCCTCCGATAGATTGTTTGATCCGACCGAGTTCCCCGGAGAAGAATTATCTGATGTTCTCCTGGCTACATTTCTTGGTATATTCACCGCATGGTTCAACCCATCATCCCTTAGGTTGGCCCATTGTAGTTCTTGCGCCAAAATCTTATACGCTTCACGGTGTTTGAAGTCATTGCCGCCATTCAATCCTCGATAGATTTTGTGTGCATCGTTTTCTTACAATTCACAAAATTACCCAATACAAATAAATAACGTGTATATCCGCGATAAATAAATGAAATTGAGTTAAAGGAAATTAGAGCATACCCGATCTTCTTCTATTTTTCTACTGCTATTCCTAAATCGTTCTTGAGCAACTATCCCCTTGTACGTCACACATTGTGCATTAAGGACATACTACTGAGATTTAGTCGACCCACATGATCGTCGTGTGGGGTACTCGGGGTCTCGTTTAGAGGCAATGCTGACCTTTTAATAGAAAGTGAAACCCTTTGTACAACCATCTATTTGGACAGAAGTTGTAACCTATGCTCTTGCGAGACACGTAAAGTTTACTTTCGTCCAATGCATTTCAGCATTATCCGTCTCGTCCAGAAACTCAGCATCTTCTGGCACTTGCACGCTTTATCTTTGCTTTACGGGTACTCTTTTCTTTCTTTCTTTTCCTTTTCTTTTTGGGGAGCCGCCGCTTCAGCAGGTACTTACGCATTTGCGTCACTTTGACTGTGCTGAGTAAATTTACCATGGAATAGATAGTTCTGAAAGTAATTTGGAGGTTGAAAACCTTAAAGTTGAGTGAGCGGATAGAGTTGATAGTACGGGCTAAACGTCTTAGGTTGCGATTGAGAGAGTGTAAATGGACTTTGATGTTGTCCATAACTGGGATCCCCTTGCGACATGGTAAACGGAGGTGGGGCCTGTGATTAGAATTGAGGTTGAAATTGCGATGGGTTTTGGTAGAGGTATGGAGTGAATTGTGATAATGGGTGAGCGAATGGTGTTGAAGGTGGGTTATGGGAGGATGGGGTCGACGGTATAGAGTTATTGCTACTGGTGCCAGAGTTCGCCATTTGGAGAGAGCGTAGAGGTTCTCCTCTGCTCTGCAATTGGTTTTGAGGAAGAAGAAGTAGTCAGGGAGTGTTGATCAAAATAATTGAGATTGGAGGAGTATAGATTGCCGCGCGGTATTCCTTTTACCGCCCGGTAAAATGAATACCGCGCGGTAATCTAAGCACTGCCAAACTCAATTTTTTTGAGTGTGAGCTCCTCACACTCAGCTGAGTTACTGTAGTGCCACGTGAGACAACTCACACTCAAACTTGAGCTGCTGGGAGACTCCAAAGTGTGGGTTTGAGTATGAGTTTGCAAACCCAACTCAACCCACACCCTGCTGCGTTTGCTCTTAGTACTATATCATCAATAAATATCATCAAGAACTTATATCATCATCAATAGATATCATCATTATGTTAATATGGTCAAATGGGGATTCAATTGAAGAAATGCTCCCCGTTGGTATTATTACTCCTCTTTCTATTAATCACTCAAGTACAACTAATACTATGTCTTTCTTTATCCATAAATCAATCACACCAAAGCATAAATAACTACAAAAACAATCCCAAATAGTGCACTTCACCTTTCGAATCCAGAAGAGGGGTTCTTCAGATCTGAAAATACAAGAACCCAATTAAAGTACATCATCAAACATCCTCATCTCTCAAGTACATTTTTAGTTCTAGAGAGACAGAGTGAGGTACGTGGGTTTGTTGTTCTTTTTGCTGTTGAAAAAAAATTCAGACTTATAAATTCAGCAAAAAAAAGAAGCTTTTTTCTTTTCTTTTTCTGTTCTTTTCTTCTTCCTAAACACACCTAAAATTTCTTACTCATCAGGCATTCATTGTTTCAAGGATTTCTCAGTCATCAGGTATTCACTGTGTCAAGGATTTTTCTCTCTCTCTACTTTCAAAACAGACTAAAAGGTATACATTTGTTGCCTCTACTATTCTTTACTTGTATCATGATTCATTAGATTTTGTCTTTAATTCAGTCCTATTATATAGAGGATGATATGTTGATGAGATTAATATTTGGATCTGTGATTACTGTGTTTGAGATTACTGGGAGTTGCAGTGATCCTCATTTGATTATTTGAATTTGTGAACTTGTTATCCTCCTGAAGAAATTGGTTTTGCTGAAAGAGGTTTTGGTTATTTTATTTGGTCATCGAATATATGGTCTTTCGGTAAGAGTAATGTCAGGGTGGGACATTGGTGCAACTGCGATTAACCTTCCATCGTCAAAGTTCTTCACAACCTTTTAAAAATTCTTTTACTACAACAGATGTATGGTCTTGTGGTGTCATCCTTTATTATCTGCACTTGTTGCATCATGATGTTGTCTTTACATATTTGTGTGATTTATTTTCTGAACCTTCTATTATTATTAGGGTTTCACTGAGATTTGAAGGGGAATCCAATAGCCTGCCAGATACTCTGTTTTACAATAAGTTTGATTTCTTGAGTTTGCGGTTCTGTCATTTTTGAAGCAACAATTGATTTAGCTTTATCAAACATTGGATAATTTCTTTTTTGCACGAATATATTTAGGCGATATTTCCCTGCATCTTATCAAAGCGTTGATTAGATGCTAGACTGTTGGACATTCATGTTAATGGTATTTAACTTTCTTCTCGGGGATCTTGAATGTAGGATACACGGACTTAATATGAGAATGACAATATAGATCATGCCATTGCACTTTCACTTCAAAAGATGAAGAAAAAGGGAAAAGATGATTGGTAAGTTTGCGCCAATGAATTTTTAATGCCCTCCACAACTCTATACGGTATGGGAGGATAGATAAGGGACATTGTACTCTTTTTGCGTTATAGGTTTGATAGTCATTCTTTGAAGCTGCTGAAGAGAATGCTGACACCAAAGAAAGAACCACTAAAGACAGTTGCTTATTTCTAAAAGACACTTCCTAAGGTTTAAACATCTTAGGTATATCCTCATCTCTTGTACCTTTGTATTACTGTCTAAGTTGTGGGTGCGAGTTTATGAAATATGGACACCTTTGCCAAAAAAAATAAAATTAATGCCCGTAATGCCTAATGCTTTGGCTAAAGTTCTCTTAACATCCATTGTTGCCGAACAAATTATGTCTTTTCATTTATTTACTTGATGTTTCTTATTATATTAGATCAGTGTCATCGTCTAGACTTGTCCCAAAAGCTAAATAGAGGTATTTTATCATATATCAGTTGTGTTTGCAATTCCTTTGTTCGATTGATTTTGGGAGTTTATATTGAATTCTTAACATACAAAACAAGATGGATTTTCTGTTTTCTGGAAATAAAATAATGGCTTAGGTGGCTCTTTCTTCTTAGTGATGCACATGATTGTTGAAGCAGCATCTGTTCCCACACACACCCTCCTGCAGTGTTTAGACCAAGCTTGCTTTAGCCCCATAAGAATACCTTGTAACTCAAGAACAGGTACAGGCACACCCTTACAACTCCCAAGAGCTGCTCCTAAAGGATTTCAGATTGTTCTCTCACTATGGCTCCAAATCCTCCTATAGTACCTGTAAGAGATCGATCTGAGTTGATCATAGCTTCATCATGGTTAGGAGGGCCCTATTTACATTTGATAGTAGTCTAGTGCTTGAAATTTCCCTGTAGGGTGTGCCCGTGCATAAACTGTATGTTTCTGTCATTGTTTATCAACTCAATATTGTCACAAGTTAGTTTAGATTTAACTTCAGGCAAGATCTCATATAGAATATCCAGTTAAGGAAAAATATAACATGAAACATGCATACTCTGATATTTAAGAAGAAGATGAAGAACATCTGTTCTTTTCTTGTACATTGCTAAGACTAAATGGGCATCCCTGGTTAGGAGAATAGGTTACAATAGAAGCTGTGGATATTGGAACTCAAAAAAATAAGCATTTTTTGTGTGTGGTTATTTGGAATCCAAAAATCTTGATACATTATGATATACTGTATGAGGAATATATTGTTGACATTTTTGTTTTGATTTGTTCATCAGGTTTTACCATGCTTCCAAAGAATAAGAAGGCTCAACAAGAAGTGACTGGTGACCCAAACTAAGATACTCCTAAACATATTTGGGGGATTGGCTACACTGGAATCAAAGAAAAACTACATGATGCAGTTTATCAGATTTTAGTTTTTTATGCATTAGTTTGTTATTTTGGATTATCTTGTTTTCTCAGAGTTTATAAACTATGTTGATTTTCGACTATTTGTTATTTTGGACAATGTTGGCTTGTGTTAACTTAAGATTCGTACTTCATACTATCTTTAATTTTGTTGATTTGTATAAATAATTTTGTATGTCCATTTTGTATATCTATTTTGTCTATTTGTGTAATGATGCTTTTTGTATGTCTATTTTGTATGTTTATTTTGTACAATGATGCCTTTTGTATGTTCATTTTGTATATCCATTTTGTCAATTTTGTGCAATGATGCATTTTGAATGTCTATTTTGTATATCCATTTTGTCAATTTTGTGTATGATGCCTTTTGTATGTCCATTTTGTTCATTTTCAAGTTGTGACTATACTTTTATGGTGTCATAGTACTTTATAGTGAAGAGATATTGCCAATTTTGAGGTGATGCTTCAAGTTGTGTTTTTTTTATAATAATGGTATTCAAGTCATTTACCAGTTTTCAGCACTTCTTAGAAAGAAAAAAAAAACACCATAACTTATTCATCACTTCATTTTTTAACATTCAGCACTTCAAAATATTCAGCATTCAGCACTTGATTTTTTTTTCCAGCATTCAGCACTTGAAAAACAAACACCACAGTAATCTTGATTTATTAAAATCCAAAGATGGTGGAGAAGAAAAGCCTAATTCTAACTCTTGTCGGCCTTAAACCATCTTCACTACTCTTTATATAGAGAAAAAAATGGTGTATTACCGAAACACCCTTAACGGATCGGGTTATGGTGAATCCTAACCCGATTCGCTAACTAAATGGTAGGTGTAGGGACTTGTCCCTCGAACTAATCTAATACCAAACTCACGCAACATATACGTGACATACACTGTCAACAATGACACTTAGACCACGAGCTGAAGAAGAGCATGGCTCGAGTACTCTAAATAAAACATAACAAGTCAAGGATACATGTCTCCCACGAACTAGCAATTACAAGTCTAACTACCACATACCCCCATTTTCAAGAGAGCGTGCTTAAACACGAAAACGAACTGAGGATGAGGTTTATAAAAAGAATAGAATACAAAGAAGAAAATGACAAAAAATTTCTAGCTAATAAATTATCAATTGTAATCAAAATATTAGTCTTAATAAATAAAGTTACAGTTACTAAAATCTTCAAGCCGAGGTCATGATTTTTACCTATTCAGAGGTTTCCACGCTAAAACCTGTATCAATTTATATTCTATATTTTATTTGTTGTCATAGGTACATTTGGTATAAGAGCCTTTCGAGCTATTACGAAATTAGACATATATGAATCATTAACACGCCAGTACAAGCTGATACTTTTTTAACTTTTATGCTATGTAGATTTCTCGCTCTGGTGGCCATACGACTTATATTATCGAGATCTGGAAAAATGCCTTGGTTTTCTAATACTTTAAGGTTGGCTTCTTTTAACCCTTTTTCACTATCTATCTCAGCTTCTAAATAGAGTGTCAACTTTATAAGGTCTTTGGTCACTTTTGGAGTGTTTTCTCTAATACCACCTAGAAGGAAATGTCAAAATTTTAAATACATACTCCTATCTTTTCTAACTACTTCGTCCCTCTCAATTTTATCTTTGGCCCATCCTAAACGAGCTGCACATAAATCTCTCCAGTGATCGTCACTAAGTTCCATATATTAAATGTACTTTTCTCTCTCCTACTCATTTTCCTCTTACACCTCTCTAGATCCATGACAACAAACAAATTCAAACTCACACTTTCCACTTTTCATCTCATCCTCGTGATTTTTTTGATTTTTTGATATCAAAGATTTAAAGTATTTATAACCAATTCGATGGCAATACCAGAGCACACAGATATTCAAAAATTCAAAACTCCAAACATAATCAACATAACAAGGAGAACAATAAGCAAAGTCAACCAACAATTGTTATTTCCATATAAATCTCATATTTATTTCAACCTAAAATACCAACGACCTCTCAAAAATAATTCCATCTTAAACATTTCAAGTGCCCTACAACACCACATATAATCACTTCAATACCAACAATCATCTCACCTTCATCAGCTATCTCATCCAACACAATCTCCCCACGACGATTTTTCGAGCTTCAGGCTCGACAATCATGTCACGGAATACATCACACCAAAAATGACGATCTACCTCATTTTCCCTTGCCCTTGCATTTAAACTATCTACCTATAAAATAGAGACATGCAAATTAACATCATAATCAAACTTCCCAAAAATTCTTTCATGAACTTCAGCTACCTTAATCGTCAAACGCCCCTCCGCAGCATGTCGACCCCTCTGAGAATGAGTCCTCACCATAATTACTAATTCTACATCTTAGTAGACTCTTTTATTTATAGGTAACAAGGAGATACACCAAAATCTAATTTACCACATTCAAACTTATCCTTTATAATCCTAATAGTTGTCACACTTATCTGTCATTTACACATCCTTAATTCGACATGCATAACTTTCAAGATTATCCCTATTTAACTGTGTTCAGAACTTTCAAGATAATAACTTACAAGTCATTAACTGTGTTCAGAACTTAGCTCACAAAATCCCTATTTATTTGTCAAGTTCTTGCACTTTATAATTCTTTCAAAATCACTTCAAGCAATGCATGTTTCTTTTTGTCATACAAACTTATTATTTTCATAAGTTCAATACACAGTATTTCAACAATTCAATACATAACCAGTTCAAAGGATCTACCACTTTTAGTTCAAAAAAATTATATTTATTTATTTAAAAAAAAGAGTTTCTTTTCATTATCTTAAAAATGCACCTAACATAATACATTACAAAAACAAACGCATAGTGCATTACATAAAATAACAATTTACAAATACTCCATACAGATACTTCCTACAAAACTAAGTCACTTGCATGATAACATTCTTTGGATGGGAGCCAACAACCTCTTCCACCTCTACAAGAAAACAAAGATGGTTATAACATAACCCAATCACTCGCAGGATAATGGCAAGACTTCCTGGGACGAACGCCAACAACCTCGTCCTCCTTTGAAACTGCCTCATCCGTAAGGAAATGCAGACCCACCCTGCGCTGCTGCCCAAATACCACCAGATAATAGAATCGCGTCATCTAATAGTAGTCATTATCCACCTTCATTACCTCTTTATGCATAATAATGTGATAGGTAGGATGATCAGGTATGGGAGTAGGAAAATTTAGGGACTGGGTCCCAAAGTAATGAAACTGAAGTTCCTGCACTTTGGCCAGAACCCTAGCTTCATATAATTGACATCTATTAGTCACTATTTTTCACTAACAAAGAACTATGCATGAGAAGGGTACTTTTAGAAGATTTGAAACAATAAAGTACTGACAAAGAATAACCGAAAGTATAGCGATAGCAGTATATATACAAAGATTATATTCAATACAGGTAAAAATTCCCAAAGCAGTCATCATTCAAGAAATAGTTTATGGGAAACCCAACAACCAATTAAAACAGTCATAGTCATTACAGCATTTCAGTTCCCAACAATCCATCACAGTTCCAAGATAAAATTTTGCATTAACAAACCTTTTTAATTTTGGTTAAATAAGCTCGATGGGAACTTCTCAACTCAAGCCACCCGTGCCTCCAGTTACGAGGGGAAGATTATAGGGGCCTACCCCTCAAACTATAATAATATCGAACTGATCCAGTACCAGACTCATGCAACATACACTCTTAACAATGACACCTGGACCGCAAATTGAAGAAGAGCGTGGTTCGAGCACTCCAAATAAAATATAACAAGTCAAGGACACCTGTCTCCCACGAACTAGTAGTTACAGGTCTAACTACCACTTACCCCCATTTTTAGAAGAATGTGTTTACATACGAAAATAAATTGAGGATGAGGTCTATAAAAAGAATAGAATATAAAGAAGAAAAGGATAAAGCTTTTTTAGCTAATAAACTCATTAATTGTAATCAAAACATCAATCTCATGCAATAACGTTGCAGTTACTACAATTCTCAAGTCGATGTCGTAGTTTTTACATATTCAGAGGTTTTTACGCTAAAACCTGTGTTAATTTATATTTCCTATTATATTTGTTGTCAGAGGTACATTTGGTGTAAAAGCCTTTCGAGCTATTACGAAATTAGGCCCTTACAGTAGGATCATTAGCGGATCGGGTCGTGGAGGATCAATTTTTAAAAATCCTGATCCTTTGTTAATGGACCAGACCTGATCGGATACAGGGTCAAATCCTACCCATTGACAACCCTACATACTACATGTGCATGTACTGAGTAAACTTTGACATTCGAGAAAATAGGGTATATGCATAATAAGATGACCAACACTGAAGTTCAATCATAGAGTTCTTATTTAGTTTTGGAAGTTCAATCATAGTACTCTTTCTCACTTCCCAACTTTTTTACAATAATTGGATCAATTAAGAGTGTGTTTGATTCCATAGAAAATATTATAAGGAAGATATTATTTTCTCATGAAAATTAGTTTTGATAATATTTTCTAGGAAAATCATGTCTAAGTTGTTTGATTTGTACATTAAAAATAATCAACTTTATGGAGTATCTCTTTGTAAATGAAGAGACAAAAGAGGAGAGAGAAGAGATATGTGGGGCTGGAAAATTGATATGGAAAATATTCTTAAAGGTGAGCAAGGAAAATAAATGGCTTGTTTTTAAGAAATTTTTCGTGACTATTAAAACAGTGGAAAACCAAATTTTATTAAAAATATTTTATTTTCTACTTAAAAATGTTGAATCAAATACACCCTAAAGGTAAAAGTATTATCCTTAGTTTATGCGTGATTAGAACTTAAGAGTTTAATAGACGCATCACCTATAATAAAAGAAAGGTGGTTGTTGCGGCCTCTGGCTATGTAGAGCCTGAGTTTAATCTTTGTAACTGAGGTGCAACGACTCTCACCGCCACAATTGCCAAAACGACACATATTCTTTGGAATGAGGGTTAGGTCTTCAAAATCAGTAGGTCCGTTAGCTCCATATATACGAATTCTTTCGTACTTATCACCATTGTCCGCTGAAAGAGATCAAGAGAGTCATCTACCCCGGTCACCAACACTGTATTCCAGTAAACTTTTTCTTCTCCTTTAAAAGGTAGTATCCATTGCACAAATATGGGGCCATCCAATTGTATGCTACATAATCCGTGATCATCCATCACGGAGACGAGACATTGTAGATGGATCAACAATCCGCTAAAGCATTGTGGATTTAGATAAATAATTTAAAACGTACGAGTTTTCCATGACAAATTTCCGTGACGGTAGAAGTGAATCACAAATTTCGTCCCTTGGCAATGCATAAAACTAATGAGCTTAATATATTATTTAGATATATTTGTGATTTATGATTAGCACAGTGTCATCAAAGTTCCAAATTTAACTATATTTTTTGTTTTAGAAACTAAACATATTAATTCAGAATTGTTGAAGTTTTCTTGTACTTATGTATACACAAACCAAATGCTTAATGACGCATGAATCATAAGTTTTCTTTTTCATTTATTGTAAGTTATGCAGGCATGTTAGGACTTAAATTGGAATACCATTAAATTACTAATTTGTTCTTGCAACTAATTTGATGTAGACTATTAGTTTCTTATTTTTTGGATATGTATGTAAACTAAAACTTTATTATGAAGAATTAAGTAGTCTGTCACATTTTCTATGCACATTGTGATAAATTATTTCATTCTCCACTAACAAATATCCTATAAAGACAATGAAAAAAAATAATGTTATTTCGTCTTTACTCACCTGATTATGTATGTGGCAGCTGAGACAGAATTTGGTTAAAGTTTGGGATCATACATCAGTTCAGAGAGGATGATCCAGTTTAAGGGCATTCCAAGATACTAATAGATATATCATGTAAGGGACGGTTGGGTGAAGCCTTACATATAACCAATGGTGCTGCAAATAAAGACAATTAGATAGTGCATGAATAGATTAAATCAACTAATAAAGCAAAGAAAAACTTACAAAATAAGAATTTTACTCACAACAACTAAAAAAGGGCATTTACAATGGATGAGGAAAAATGTGTTTGAAAACAGAACAAGAAATACGAATGAGAGTGACATTGATAGAGTACAAAAAAGTCAACTTATAATTGCACTAATCAACTTGGTGAGTAGTGTTGAATTTTTTTAATGAGATTTTACTTTATTTTGAATGGACGTTAGACTGCATTTTTAAATGATATTTTACCGTAACAAAGATTTACCAAGAGGAGGGAAGTGGAAAACCCTTTCGGATGAAAAATAACTCCCCGTAAACAATTCATTATTAATCAAACAGGTTACAATCAATCTTTCAAGCTTTCTCGAAGCTTCAATGCATCTCTAAAACCCTAGTTCTCTCTAGGATTAAACTCACTTTAGATTGCTTAAGAAACACTCTAAATATCCCTTATATATTTGGGAGTACATTACATGAGTTAGGACTCAAAGTACGAATAACGAGGCAAATAAATGTCCAAGCTTTTAACTTCTAAAATTGAGAATACGAGGTCTATTCGAACAAATCTCTGTCCGAAACTTCTATTCGAATAGAGAGTAAAGTCTATTCAAACAGGGGTATGTCTAAGACTTCTATTTGAACATAAACAAAATCTATTCGAATAAAGAGGTCTTTATCTCTTATGTTCGAACAGACTAAAGTTTCGTTCGAACAGAAAACCAAAAAATCATCCCAATGATATTTTCCTTCGTCTTCGACCCTCGTTCGTCCCACGAACTCCAATGAACATAATTCGTGTTCATTTCTCAATACTCATCGTGATCGTTGTATCTTGGGAGACAAATGTCAACAAACTACACACAATGCATGATGAATCTATCTTAAGTAAAGCGCGTTTAACCACAACCTCGATCAAAACTTGGTAAGTGTTTTTAATATCCTTTTGCCTTTCTTTAATTATGTTTGTTTAGTGCCTGTAGATTTGAATACAGATAAACGCAATTAGGTTAACCTGAGTTAAATCAATCCCTAGTTCAAAGTTTGTTAAAACTTTGATCATAAACAGATTTTGATTTATCTCATTTTTATTTTAAAAGATGCTTAATGATTTGACTTATCTTGAAAATTCGTGTACTTAACAAACTTTATTATTTGGCAACTGCTGTTAGCCTCAACTTAGAATAGTTGTTTCAAAAGGAACCAAATATTTTGGTTGAGTCCAATTTTAATGATAATTCTTCCGAAGAAAGAGGCCGAATAGCTAGGTCACAAAATAAATGAGCCATTTTTTTACGTCGATCTCTATTCTGCTTTGCAAGCGGTAAACCCAACCATTTAGCAATGGTCAATGACTTCACTTTACAATATTCATTTTACTTAAAACCGCCAAATGATTTAGTATTGTTAAAATAACCTTTTAAACTTCCTCTACTTGACATGTTAAACATTGGGTAACTCTCGATGATCTCAACTCAAAGAAGTTATTTTAGTTGGCCTAATTGGGGTTTAACAATAACTGAATACTTTCGGTGCAATTCATTTTTGTCAGAATTATCTCATTCTCTGTAACAAATCAAAACCTTTGTCTCTCTACAAACTCGGGCTACCTGAGCTTGGACGCGTAGGTTTTACTTCCACTTTTTCTATCACTTGAGCATCTCCTAAAGTACCTCATTAACTTGGTTTTTGAGGCGCTACGTATAATCCACAATACGATTGAAAAGCTTTTAGTTAGTAGAGAAACACGAAGAACACCAAAATTGGGCAAAATAAAGCTTAATTGCTTAAAAGAAACGAGTAGATTACAATAAAATTTCTACAAAACCCTAGACTTTTCTCATAACTCTCTCTAGAAAATAACCTAAGTTCCTTTTATATAGAGGAAACTCAGAATTACAAATCACACGCATCTCGTGGCAAAAACACGCCTTAAAAATATAACCACCGTCAAAAGAAAAAATCTAAATCGTGCCTCTATTCGAACAGAATTGTTTCTGTTCGAATAAACTAAAGTGTATTCGAATAGACAAAAATATATTCCAATAAAACCCATTAGACAGATATCTATTCGAACAGGAATAATTCTGTTCGAATAAAAACCATCAGGCAAAAATATATTCGAATAGGAAAAGACTCTATTAGAATACACATTCGAATAGACTTCTTAAAAATGCAAAAAAGAAACTCAGATCCTCCTGGATCAACGTAAGATTTTTGCAATCTAACAATACCTTACTCACTTGGTTTTCATCCTCAGAAAGGCAAGGTTGAGCCTTGTTTTTCAAAGTTGAACATTAGCTTTTGAGGTTGAAAAATAACCAACTACAAAGCGTCACGTGGTTTTTTCACCTAACTTTTCTACTTTAATTAATTTTATTTTATTTTTGTGGACACATTTCCTTCTTTAAACCTTATGAGATATTTACTTTTTGAAAATGCCAACTAAGGTACTGTTTAGGGGTGGGTATCGGTCGGTTTGGTTTGGTATTTCACAAATACTAATACCAAAATCAAATTTCCAAAGGTACCTAAAACCAAAACCAAACCGTTCGGTTTACCAAGTATAGAAACTAAAGCCAAACCATTAATTTTTTAGTATTTTCGGTATATTTTGGTTTTGATAATTTTTGGTATATTTTTTAGTTTGGGTATTGGCATATGCGTTTTATATATGCTCGACATTCTCAAATTTTGATGATTTTGGTATAATTTAATTATGCTGTAACATATTTTTAGGAAGAAAAGTTTATGAAGTGCTTCCAGTCTTCCAAGTTACAATGATTTTCTAGAAAATAATATATCATAACGAGATTTTATATAATAACGGTGATCTTTAATATGGGATAATATGATAATGAAGATCTTATGAATATATAAAATTTTATTATGAGTTCTAACTTCTAAGTTTTGTTGAGTCGCAAGCCCGGAAGCCGAAACTCCAACTCCGATTTGGTTAGCAATGAACAAACAACAATCAAAGAAATACACCAAAGACAAGTTTAAGGCGGTTCGGCAAATTGTCTATGTCCACCGTACAAGAGAGAGAAAATTTTTTTATTCAAGATCCTAGGTTACAATCTCTAACATCAATTTGAGGTTTCTCTTTCAAGAACACCTCTCCAATAGATCTCACCAAATGATTGTCTCTAAAATAACCCAAGTCCCCATTTATATACTAGGGGAACTATTTACAATCGCTTAAATCTCTAGGCAATTCAAGGGTTTCAAACAAATCTCAAAATAGAGTTTTTCCGAAGTCTATTCGAACAGACCCCATTTCTATTTGAACAAAAAGTGTTCGGTGTGGTTTATTCGAACAAAAACATTTTCTGTTAGAACATACCCAATTTCGTTCAAACGACAAGAAAACTCGTTCGATCGACTAGTTAACACTTTATGTTCAAATGTTCAGATGCTCAAATAGCCCCACAAGTTTAATATCTCCAATGTTTTGGTATTTATGTACTTTGGTAATTTTTGGTTTTTGAGACTATCATACAAAAACCAACTATACAAAAATTGTATTTTTCAGTTTTGGTTTTCGGTTTCAAGAAATATGAAACCAAAACCATTTTTTTCGGTTTGGTATTTTACCATACTAGTTACACCCCTAGTACTGTTGGATGAAATTGGACCTTAGTTAGTTAGATTTTGGTTTTTTTCACTCAACTGAGTGAGATACTTTAAGAGTCTTTGGAATTGATGATCTTTTGGGCCTAACATTGTTGGCTCATAAAACTACATTAAAGAAGTAAAGGCATGGATAGAAGATTTTAATGTAATAGTCATCTGTATATTGAAATAATATAGGATCAACGTCACAAATGCTTATACAACTAATTGTTTTTTATAATACCCCTCTCCTTATCTCTGATTTAGTTTATCTTTGCTCCGAATAAGTATTTCCATGGTTCCCTGTAGCCAGAGGACTACATACTAGTACTACATGCGCATGTTTGGCATCCGTTAGAATAGGGGTACGTACATATGTGATAAGATGACCAACAATATCCCGATTCGAAAGCCTTCCGTCGTAAAATACAATAGTCAAACGAACGACTTTATTTGTACATCAATTTCTCCCTCAAAATAACACCCTCTCTCTCTCTTTCTCTCGATTTTAAAATCCCCAATTTTTAAAATTACATCTCTAAACGTAACCCTAATTTGATCCAAATCTCGGATTCTGGTATTTCATGGCGAGGAGAGAGGTACAGAGCTAAGACTTGTAGCGATAGAGAGTAAGTTTGGTCTGTGGTTGTGGTGATTGGTCATGGGCGCTGCAGGTTCGAAGCTTGAGAAAGCTCTAGGAGACCAGTTTCCTGAAGGAGAGAGATACTTTGGGCTTGAGAATTTCGGCAACACTTGTTACTGTAACAGTGTTTTACAGGTTCGGATCAATTGTCCTCAGTTTATTTTGTGCATTTTGGTCATGTTTTGAATTATGGGTAGTGTTTTTTGTAATTAGATAGTTGTTTTTTAGGTTAAATTTGGGTTTTTATGAATCTGGGTATTGTTGGGATTCAACTGAAATTAGAGTTATTTGAAGTGTGGTGATTTGAGTTTGTAGTGTTTGATAGTTTAACCAACCAGTTTGAGCTATAGTTATCACTTTGTGTGTAGTTTTGTTCGAGGTTATATTCGTGACATGCCCAACCAGTCAATTAGGAGATTTTTAGGTGCTATAGAAGGTTAAATGAGGGAAATTCATTATCCCTGTTTATATCTGTAACGATGATATGCGATTTGAAAAGATGATGTTTTATACTTTGGGGGAATGACAGATTTTATAGTGCCAAGTTGGAAGTATCACATATCCAATTAGTTGATGATAGGTTAGGTATCCAATGTCAAAATCGAGTCTCTGAGGAGTTTACTTTGTTGCTTTGGAATTTACTTGTTATATCAACATTATGAAAATTGCAAACATGGAGTGAGAGGGATGCAGGGGTGGGTAGAACGTAGGTTGGGTTCAATGTGTCATTTTGATCTACTTAGGTTTATTCAACTTTAAGGAGGCGTCGTCCTTCTTTTTCTAGCTTTTCAGCTCAGATACCCTGCTAACATTTATCTTGACCACATTGGACCTTGAATTGTTCACAGCTTAAAACTTCTTAAGTTTGTATTTTCATGAACAACCTACGCTTCGTTCAGTCCAAATACACCTCAGAGAATGGCACAAGAAACAATGATCGAAGTAATCCTTGCTCTATCACTAAGCCTTATCCTCGATCAAGTACTCCCGTCTCCTCTATCAAGGACTACATAGTCGGGGAACCAGAAGCTAGGCGCAGTGGATAACTTGATGGTTTTTGGATTTCTCCACTGACCTTGCACAAATTTTGATCTCCAAATCTGAGATCTTTGGCAAAATTCGTTTATCTCCCACAAGTGCACATTGATGAGCTGAAGGAGAAAATTTTAAGGGTAGATGACAAATCCAGCAGGTCTCTTTGGTAAGCGAAATGTCAAGGACCCCATTCTCAGTATTTACTGTGATTCAATGGTATTATTCTAAACTATAGACAATGGGTACAAGTAGTCAACTTGTAAAGACATGCATCCCAACTTCCCTGCTTGGCTCTACATTTGCTTACTTCAATTGTTCTCCAGAAACATCCCAGCACTATTCGACCCTCCAAAATCATTTGTTTCTCGGGGCTTTTTGATTTTCTGGCTGTGCCAATACTGCATTAGTCTCCAGGCCGACATACCCAACTTCATTTGAATTAGTAATACACGGGAATCTTGCACTTTTCATGTCAAAATAAGTCTTAAGGCTTGTAAACGTTAGCAGTGATGACAAATATGGACATTTCTATGCTAGAAAACTTAAGGAGTATTCATAATGAGGGTAGACCCCTTTTACGTTCCCAATATGCAAGTCTACTACAATATTTGCCATTCACGGGCTTCCCCCGACCCTTCTAACTTTAGGCAGCTCAATAAGCTAACTAAGGTAGGACGACACATAACTTATATTGTAATAAAAAATCTAAGGGAATTCAGCAACATTCTTAGCCAGCCCAACACTGGAGATCTGTGCTTTTGATGATGGATGTTGAGACCAAAGCAAATCTCAAAGTATGCCAATAATTATCAAAGAAGCAAAAGTAGGATGTATTACCAGCAACATAATAATAGGGATATTAGCAAGCCACAAATGTCTATCAGGGGTTGTTCTGGAAACCTATAAGACGCCTCAAACTCACATCTTAGGATATTTTTTATGTACAGCCTTCCCGACAATATAAATATAGGAGAAAATGTACAACTATGAATCAATCTCCTCTATTTAGCCCATCCTCCTGGCCAATAGTTCAACTAGGACCCATTAACGCGGTTCCTTTTAAAAGGAAACTAGCAATTTGATGGTATAACTTTTCAAGGTACACCCAACAACCATATGCACTTATTTATTATAAGAATACTATGAGGATTTGAAATCTACAACAAGTGCACTTTGAATGCCAGAGATGATATGGAGAATTACCACTTTGAGGCTTTGAGCCAAGATGTGTGAGGTCCTTGGACAAAATTGCGTATGTGTTCTACATGTACAATCCAATTCACTAACATAACTTGAGCACTTTAGTATTTCTATCCATCTTTACCTCGTTCTTTAGTTTAAACAACTTCAGTTTTGACTAGATTTTGAGCAGGCCAGTTAACAACTTAATCACAACTTGAACATCTAAATTATTTAAAAACAAAAACTAAAATAGCCTTCTTCAGGGGGACTCATCCCCCCCCCCCCCCCTCTTTTCGTTGTGCACATCCAGTTCATAGAAAAAAGAAGAGGAAACTAAAGCAACCTTCAAATTCTTGTATAAGGCCACCTACCATTGAACTTCCTTTTGCATGTTACAACTGCTACAATGTAATGATGTAGCATGTGCTTGTACAACAAAGCAAGGCATGTTTTTTAGGTTGCATATTGATTTCTCAAAGGAAGAGCATGAGGTAGAGAGGATAAGACAGAAAAAAATGAGTCACATAGCCAGTTTTGGCTTTGGTTTTAGACCTTGTATGAGAAGCTCCAAGGAACACAGTATGAAAGTTTAGGGAGGAAGTATCACTGGAAGTGAAGAAGCTCCACATCAATGGTTTAGGAAAACACTATAATTTCCTGATTGATATGTCATGGGGTTTCAAGAGGAGTGGGTAATGTAGAATTGTTGGCGAAAGTAACAATAATAAGGCAACAAAGAAATTAATTTGAGTCAAAGCAAGATATCAATGTGGGTTCGGATGCACCAAAGGGGAAATTGAATTCTTTCTCAAAGAGTTCAACTGTGAGAATAGCCAAAAACAAATCACTTTGTATCCATCTGCCTTATTTATAGGCCCAATGTCTCCTATAATTGTGAAAAATCATAACTAACTAAATACAAATTAATAATGAAAAAAAAGTAAGGTCTTTGGGCCTTTACGTGTTAAACACGTATTTTGCTTATGCGCCTGCCATAGTAAAAGTCGAGAGTGGAGTCTCTTTTATCTCAAAGGCTTGCCAAGGTGTTGGTTAAATTCCTCCTATTGTGTGAACACAAAGGTGAATAAAAGAAGGGCTATAGGGTTCTTCTAGTTGCAAGGAAGAGGGTAAAACTTGCGAGACAAACCGTGCGAGTGAAAAAGAGATATAAAGGTATGCGTAGTTGTGGTATTATTGATGCAGATGGTTGTTGGAGAATCGAGGTTATGCATGCATTATGATCTAACATAACTGCTATATTATTTGAAAAAGGTGATTGAATATAACTTTTCGTTAGATTGTTCATCTGGCAGATGGGGTAGAAAAATTGAACAATCACTGGGTGGTACTCGTGCACAAATGGTATCAGAGCTCCCAACCTAAAATTTTATTGATGAATGTTCAGCTGGGACCTAGGGAAGATTGGTCAAGATTTGGATCTTGATGAGCTTGAGTTTTTGGTGAGGTGACAGTGTCAAAAGTGTTTGAGAAACGCTCAAGGTGAAGAATCCAAAGAAAACAAAGGGTTTGATTGATTGCTTGAGTGTTCACTGCTTAAGATGGTATGATCCAGCAAAACCTAACATGTTTAGTTTTGGAGAAAGTCCAAAGCAAAGAATTGGCAGGGTCAAGTCTCTCTTTCTCTCTGCAAATGAGTTTGAAATGATCGTTCTCACATGTACTGAGTTAGTGAAGCGTCTTTGGTGACACTTCTGTCGAAAATGATAATTTTGTCGAAAATGATAATCTTGCTAGTGGGGGTCACAATAGTCACGTATGATGGTCAATTAAGGTGAAGGTGACGGTGAGAGGCATAAGCCTCATTACACGCCTCGTTTTTCTATTATAAAAACCAACATTTATTTTCTTATAAAGATTAGTAAGGAATGGAAACTCTAAAGGGGGATTTTGTAGAGATTGTTATTAAGCCAACCTCAAGGGGTTAATAAAAAGTAAGAAATAAAAGGTTAAAATATCTTCATGTGGTGGTTCAGAGCCTCAGTGCGTTTTTCTAAACCATGTTCCAGCTCCTTGAGTGTCGATTTCTTTCTCTCTTTTTTTAGATGGTAGGGGGGTTGTATGATTGGTCTTCTTGAAGTCCTTTATTCCCCTACTATACCAGAGGTTTATGGGCTAAAGTTGGTGTGAGAGGCTCCGTAAAGAATGATATGTACGGGGCTGAGACAAAGGATGCCAATGGAGGTGGAGGAACTTAAGAAACCAATTACCAAGGCTTCTCTCCAGTATGAGAAGTCTTGGGGGCTATGAGAGGAACGAGAATTTAGTGCTTCTTGTCTGTAGGGCTTACCAGAGGTCTGGAAACAAAGGTCACTTCAACTAAGGGCTCAAAGTTTGTCTAACAGCAAGGGGAAAAGGTATGAGATTGTCCATGTTAATAAAAGAGATAATGAGGTAGCTGTACATGTGGTAAACGACTGTGTGAGAACAAGAGATATGCCTAGATGGGCCTTCACATGTAAGATTGTTTCATTGTTAAATAATAGAAGTGTTTACAAGCTTGCATCAAAGCGTGGATGCAGCCGGAGAGTTAAATATGATCAAAGTATCGTGTATTTATGATTTCTTTGTATTTGCTTTCCCGCTTACCTAATTCGTGTATGGTTAATGGTAACTTGTGGTTCCCGCGGCAACATTTTCCCCTATTTACTTTTTCCTTGGTTTCTTTTGGTGGCAAAAAGCAAGTTTGTTAATAACCATCTTTACATAGAAGATTGAGCTGAAAAAGTTAACGTACTGGGTGTATCATAGTTGTATGAATCTTTGTGCACTTTTTTTCCATTTCTTTCTAGGAATTGACAGTCTTGTTCTAGTCTAGTAGCTGATGTAATGAAGTTATAAAACACTTGTTCTAATATTTCTTATTTCTTTTGCCTAGTCTAGGATAATCTCACCATTGCACTTTACCTTCAATGGAATGAAATATCTCTAAAGTATCTTATTGTTTTCTATACAGGCCCTATATTTTTGTGTTCCATTCCGTGAACAATTGCTTGAGTACTGTACGAATAACAAAACTCCGGGTGATACTGAAGAAAATCTTCTGACATGCTTGGCAGATCTATTTACACAGGTATGATGTGCGTTGGTAACTTTAGGTAGTATGAGATCTTCAGCACTAGTTGCGTCGTTGTGGTTGTTTCATCACTTTGAATTATGAAATTGCTTTATGTTTATATCAGGGGTAACATACATCATAAGCTTTGAATTTAGCATGCAGGAAGTTGATTTCTATCTTCTTAATGGAGTAATAGACCTTGAGGTCACATCTTGGTCGTGCTCTAGATTCAACTGTCAAAACTTTTATTGTATGCACGATCTTGGAGCTAAAAAGGGGCCGTTTTGCCATTTTGATAGCATAAGTTCCGGTGAATAATTTAGTTATGAATAACAATATAGTCTATTAGAAATGTCCATGATTTCTTGTGATCCCTGGTCATGGAAAGCGGGCAACTGAAGTTTTAGGTTTTGCCTCTATCAAAATTAGTCTCCTGCTGCCGACGATCCGCGCGAACCCCTAGGTGTTTCCTTATTATGATGCTCATTTGGAAATGGTGATGTCATGATTTACTCAACTGCCCTGGCGAAACGACTGCGATCAAATGGTACTAATCTGCAGTTTTGAATCCGCACAAATATTGGAAAGGATTAAAAAACCATAGATTCCAGACTCATTAATTTGATAGAGAGATCTTAAAAGATCATTGACACTACGGTGGTGTCTAGACTTACGAAATTTCTTCCTGACAGCATTTCAGGGAAATAAGGGTGATGATGATAAGCAGGCAAATATGGGATAAAGATATTACTGCTAAGAAACATGCACGAGCAAACAGGACATCAATTTTAGAATTCCTTGCTAATTGGTACCGAGAAAGCTTTTGAACGTGTTGTTTAGATTTCATGGACTATTGTTAGGTACTATGAAGTTCGGGAATACATGGAGGAATTAGGCAAAAAGATGCTCTTCAATAGTCTCCTTCATCATCCTTTTCTGTCTAAAGCTCTATGGCACTTGGACAAAGGGTCCAGATCCTCCTGCACGTTATTCATCACCGTCACTGAAACTATTTGGCTGATTTTTTAAAGGGATCATGATGTATGATACTCGCGTTTCATGAAGTGGTCCGCTTTACTCTGTATCTTCATTTGGATTAGAGTCTTATTAGGATTTTGACAGCATTAGTAGTTTTAGTTTTCAGAATCTTAGGATATTTTTTTGTTTTTATAAATATAGAATTAGTAGGAATTTTTTTTTTCAATTATAGAATTAGTAGGAGAACGAGTCTATTTAGGTTTCTATTAAGAGAATCTTGTGTTATTGATCTCCAGAAGCATTTAAGATCTACAGATCTAAACAGCCAATACACAACTCGGAATAGGGTTTCAGGATTAGCGAACTCTGTGCTAAAAAGAAGAAAATCCTTTGATTTCGTAGTGATAATGTGTATAGGAGATATTGTTTTTTCCAATTCAAGTGAGTTTTTGAGGCCACTTAAACGCTTCCATCTTCGGGGGCCCTTCACTGCCGTGAGGCCAGACCCGGTGCATTAGCAAAGGGGCCTCCAAGGTGGTGAAGGTTAGGCTACCTCACGTTAGTGAAAAGAAGAAAGAATGGCTTAGAGTAACAAATAGATCCTATTGCGATACCAAAGGTATTTTTGGGATCTGGCTGGGGCCCAATTTAGAAAAGCAAAAACTTATTTTAGCTCTCTTTTAAATTCACTCAAAATAACGTATCATATGATTTGTAGCCTGTTGGTTACATATAATAATCCTTCTAGTTCTAGTAAGCTTCCAATAGGGAAATGCTTTATTCTATGAGATCCTTGAAGCAAATCCTATTTAATATTATAAGCGGATTTAGAAAATACAATTTACAAATTTTTTTTTAAAGTGATGAGAGAGAACCATTGTGTCTTAAGATGCGGGTATGCCTATGATGTCCCCATCAAAACACCCCGGCTTTGAAAAGGTTGTCCACAAACTCCGATCTCTTGTTGAGGTCTCTCGTATTCTGTTCACGTTCTTCATGGTTCGGATACCCCCCCTAGAACTTTCTATATTCTTGGATGAACCTGTTAATGAAAGTATAATGGTTCCAAAATCTTTTTTGCTTACCAAAACCTATCACATAATGATAGTTTTTGCGCGTTTTGGGGCCTACATGCCTAGTTGGTGCATTCCCTTTTATTTAGAATATTTTATGTTATTTGTTTGCTAGTTTATCTTGGAGAGGTTTTAGAAGGTCCCATTCTATTTAGGGGGGTATTAGGTTAGTAGGTTGAGTTTTGTGTAAAGAATCCTAATTTTGGGTCTAGAGAAATGTTGTATTTAATTTTAAGCAATTAATCAAGTTTTGTTTTATTTAATTCGTTTATTTGCTTTCGCGTTAGTTTGTGTTTATCACATAATGTTCTCCTTACTATAATAGTTATTAATTTTGTTGACGTATGCTCAATGGTGCCCCTAATGGCGATTAGTACACTTGGGCAATATTTGGCACGATAGATTTAAAATCTGGTGGAGTTGGACTCTTGAAAAAATGAGAGTTAGACTTCAGTGGATCCAGAAATTAAGCGTTTGGTACATAGAGGACTCAATTTGGAAAATGGAGAGTTAACTTAAGTGATTTAGAGATGTGGAAAGTTGATTTTATGGGCCGAACAACTTTATATAAGAGTTGCCAAAAACCAGGGGTCGTGTGATTTCAACTCCACCATTTTGAGGAGTTGAAATCCTTTTGGAGTTTGACACTACTTTAAATCACCCATACCACATATGCCGTGGAGTTCATCACCTTTCTTGATTTGCCAGCTCCTTCAACTAATATGTACCAAACACAATGTTAAAGAATCACTAATATTTGAATACTTGTCTGATGATTTATCAACTAATATCGCTTTTCCCAAATAAATAAGCGAAATGTAAGCCATGTCATCATGAAAAATTCTAGTAAACTCATTATAAGAGTATGCACAGTCAATGTCACATTCAAAATCATCCTAATATACAGTTTGATCATCAAGGCAATGTGTGAACTATTTTAAATTCAATTTTTAGTCGTACGCACTTTTATGATGACTTGACAAATCCGAACTCCACTGCTTGTTTAGCACGGGTGATCTAAAGAGGCGGTTAAATTCCAAGATGAGTTGATCTCCTCAAAATGGTGGAATTGAAATATCCCCTGGTGTTTTTCAACACTTCGATAAAGTTTGTTAGGGTTCGCAAAAAATAATTCTCCACATCTACATCTCTAAATTACTTCAGTGAACTCTTCATTTTCCAAATTGATTTCTCTATGTAACAAATGCTGAATTTCAATTTCTCTGAAATCGAACGTATTAAATAGAGTCTAATATTTTTTGTTTGTGATGAGATGGAGTATATTTCACCTACCCAGTCAAAGTGATTTCAAAGGTTATGATGTTATGATATATATTAAAGGAAACAAGAAGATTGTACTCGCAGTTATGATCTCAAATTTGATAATGATAATAATAAAGAGATTTCCACACATATCCGTGAGAAATACCGACTTAATGCTATACCACAACACAAAAAAGTATACTAAACTTGTCTAGACTATCTAAACCACTCAATGTCTTTATTTGATGTAGAATACAAATTTACGTAATTGTTAGATTAAGAACCTCTCCAACAGTTTCACCCTCTTTTTTGTATTTCTCCCATAAAAAAACCCACTTAAGTAGTGAGTAGTTACACAACCAACTAATTGGCCAAATAGAATAAACAACTCTTAAGTCCAAAACTAATCTACGTGGGCTCATATAAAAGTGGTGGCTAAGAGATGATTTGGCAAAATGACGTTCTTGCATTCTCCCACTTGGCACATAAACTACATCAATTACCACTAATTGGAGATTGATGTGGTGAAAATGTAGGAACACGTGAAACATTTTGCCACAACATCTCCTAACCACCATTTCCATAGGAGCCCACGTCGGTTGATTTTGGACTTTAGAGTTGCTTATTTCCTATTTGTCAATAACTTGGTTGTGTAGCTACCCATTACTTTAGTAGTTTCTTTTGATAGGAAATCGATATAAAGATGGTCGAACTCTTGAAGAGGTCCTTAATCTAACAATTACGTAAGTCTGTATCCTCCATCATGTTTTAGATCGACTAGAAGACATCTTATTCGAGACATGGTTATTATACTTTGTTATGGAGCATCAAGCTGGTACTTCTCACGGATTTGCGTGGATATCTTCATTATTATTATGATCAAATATGAGATGATGACCAAAGGTACAATCATCTCGCTTTCTATAATTAATATTGATAAATTTTGGGGTGAGAGTTCTCTGCCGATTCGTGATGTGTGACACTGATGTCCACATCAGTATAACCCGACTTTAAAAAGTTTGTGGAGGAACTTTGACTTTTAATGAGGTTTCCTAAATTGTTACTATATTTTTTTAACCCTCTCATCCTCCCACGAAACTTGTGATGCCCATTGAATGTACGTATTAGTGGGCATCAAATGTACTATACTTACTAAAAAAACGCATTGAAATAAGCTATATGCTCTAAGTTGAATCACTTTAGAATTATAGTCATTTGCTTGACAAGATTGAGATTTGAGAAACAATGAGAAAGCTGTACCAATTTCTGTTCCTGTTCTGGAGCCTCATCATAAATCATCTTAATGGTGATATCAATAATTGGATCTAGATACTTAGAGTCATAGATCATCAAAACGGGGTTTTCTAACCAAAAGGCAGTATATCCTCCATTTCATTTCCTAATGAGTGACAACAAATTCATTAGAATAGTAGTTATGATCTAAGATATATTTGAAATCACTCCCACATATGTTACTGTTTTAGTGGAATAACCTTAATTGCGTCATACCTTTTTGGTTGCTCACTTATCCGACTGGTTTGGGAAAACGGCAAATCAAAGTGAAAGCGAAGTTCATACCGAAAAATCATTTTTAGTATTTTGAACCAAATAGGATCCTTTTTATAGTTTTGGATTGGTAACTGGTTTGTCAAATGTAGCGCGTCTGCGTTTGGATCGGGGTTGGGGTTGGGGTCCTGGTTTGGCTTTTCGGCCGGGTAGGCTCTTGACCTTGAAGTTTCCGACAATCCAAATCTGTCGATGGTGGAGTGTCACATGCATGCCCCCTCGCCCCCATGCATCAAAGGTGTATCACGTCATGCTTTCTGGTATGCCCTTTGAAATTAATTAAACCCCATACACTTATTCGCTTCGTTTCTCGATTTTCCATTGCATGTTCTCCCAACATCTAATGCGTTAGGGTTTAGGTGTTTTTCTCCATGGAAGCAAACTTTGAGAGGGGTTGAGAGGCGGGTTTAATCGTTGTTACGATTTCTTTTGCAATCTCTATAATTCCTCCGACTTCTGCATCTTCTTTGTCTTATCCTCGGTTGATTGGCAAAACCCATCCACTTTTGTTTCTCGGCTTTCACAATGGCATCTCCCTCACCCTCTCTTGGTTTAAGAAAGATTCCTTCTCCTTTTACCTCTTTTTCTTCAAGTGGTTCTTTTTTTCCAGGAAACTCTTCACCGTCGATTTCTCCCACCTTCTCCTCGATTTGAACCTGTGACTGAGGTGAAAACAACTATTGTGATTGAGGTGAAAACAACTAGGGTTCCCTAATGGAACTGGATGAGTCAGTCAAAGAGAGGATATTTTATATTCCCCACCCTGAATTCGCTGATGGTGGCGTCTCCATAGTCTTTGCTTCCTGTCGAAGTGCTCGGCATTTTGTTCCTTTCAAGTTACCTCATCAAATGGCACAATGGACAAGGTGAGATATGCTATAGGATTTTTCTCATCTCCCATTTAAATGCCTTGCACCAGCACACCTTTAAAGAATAAATGTAGCCCTCTTACTCCACCCACCCACCCCCCCCACACACATACCACTCTAACAGAAAAACCCTAGACTAGATGTTTCTTCCTGTGCACCTTTTGAACCAGGACCTCGACAAACCAATAATTCCCCGAGTGTTTCTTGCTTTTACAAAGTGCCAGCACATCGATCTTGTGACACTGATAAAAAATCAAGATGCGATGTTTTAAGAGTTTCTATAACAGAAAGCACCTCAAGGATTGGGATGTCATTTTTATCTTTCGTACATTGAAAAGATTGGGTGACAACAGTGTATTGTGAGCAGAAAAGAGGGTGTGGATTAGCTCCTTAAATTTATTTTTTGTCTTTGATCCTTCTATTCATTCTTTACTACTCGACTCATCCGACATTTTTTTGGAGTAGCCAGACGTATTTGGTGGTTTAATGTCTCGCCATTTCATTTTCTTTGTTTGGGCCACGAAGTACAGAAAACTTGGTAACAAGAAAGTTAGTATTTGTAAGCTGTGTTATATGTGCACAGATGATCACTTATTCATTTTAATTGCGCGAATGAGGTTTAGATGGTTCTTTTTTCAAAAATCTATTTTGCTTATGTGGGAGATGCCAAGGTCTCCCACATAAGTCTCTTCTTGAGATTTGCCAGCCGTACACCAAAGTCTCTTCTTGAGATTGTAATTTGTGAAGGTTAATCCCATTAGGAAGTATGTGGGGGATTTAAAATGGGAAAAGAGGGTGCTCAATGATACGATGTTAGAGGCGGTCGTGTTATTTTGGACGCCAGAAGACCCCATTGTTGGAGCAAATGATTGGCGCTTTGGGTGTATTTTCAGTTCTTCAGCTTTTGTGGGAGTTTCTCATATTCTATTTTCTTGTTGGGTCGCGCTATATGGTCTTGATATGTATTTGTAGCCGTTCTCCTCTAAGCTTCTGATCAAAGGTTTATCTATTGATAAAACCTCTTCATTTGACTAAGCAAAATGTACATTCATTTGTAGGTTAAACTATTTCACATACGTTTTTATTTTGCTCAATTTGTGTATTATTTTATTTTCGTGCTCTCAATGTGTGATTATGTTTTTTTATTTTGCGAATAGAATGTGTGCATATGTGATTCAAACTTTATTCTAGCAATTTTTTTTTTGCATTGGACTGCTTCTTGTCTGTACAGGCTTTCTGGTTTGTCTTTGTACACCCAATCCTGTTTGTTTTCGTTTCTTTGGTGGTCCTCTTGTTGCCTCAGTTTATTTTCTCTTCACTTATATATTAGTTTCTATTGTATGTAACCTATGGTTGTCAAAAAATGAAAATAATTAGCATGCTTGTTTTGTAGCTGTATATTTCTCTTACACTCATAGCCAGTGCATCTCATTGCCAAGATTAATGTTTCTCTTACATCATGCAGATAAGTTCTCAAAAAAAGAAAACTGGTGTCATTGCTCCAAAGCGCTTTGTCCAGAGAGTGAAAAAGCAAAATGAGCTCTTTCGAAGCTACATGCACCAGGTAGATACCGAAATTGGTTATTTTGAAAACAAAGTGCCAACGAATAAGATTTAAGTTCGATTTTATAAATATAAAAGTGATTTAGGATAAATCAGGCTTATTAGGATTTCTGCACAAGTGGAAATGAAGGTTTAAGTATTCTTTGTATTCCCATCTTTATGTAGACCCTCTTTTTGTGCTTCCTTGTTTTGGCACGAGAAGTTGTTATGGATACTGAAACTTATTTTTCTTAATTATTTTTGAAACTCCATGGGCTCATTGATTCTCAAGAGAATATCTCTTATGTATTTTTTGTAGGATGCCCATGAATTCTTGAATTTCTTGCTAAATGAGCTTGTTGACATATTGGAGAAGGAGTCCCAAGTTCCAAAAAGCTCTTCAGAAACTTCATCGCCCTCTGAAAAGATTGTAAATGGGCTGAAGAATGTTTTGGCAAACGGTGTTCATAAGGAACCTCTGGTTACCTGGGTTCACAAGAATTTTCAGGTAAATCAGATAATTTAATATCTATGTGGTTCTATCAGTTGTATTGCCCAACCCAATTTTTTTTAATATCTATGCAAGAGACTTATGATTTGTCTTGATAGTTTGGCGAATCATGTTTAGAGGACAGTATACTTTTTTAATTTAAATCTTTTCTACGTCTCCTGTCTAACTGAATCTTGATATTGATTTTTGCTACTACAAAAACGCAGGGTATATTGACCAATGAGACTAGGTGCTTGAGGTGCGAGACAGTAACAGCAAGGGATGAAACATTTTTAGACTTGAGTCTTGACATTGAACAGAATAGTTCGATCACGAGCTGTCTAAAAAATTTCAGTTCTACGGAGACATTGAATGCTGAAGACAAGTTCTTCTGTGACAAATGCTGCAGGTATGCCCTTCGCTATTTTCTTTTACTTCTAATTTGCTACTTCTATATAGGCTCCGCTTCTTCATTATTGTATTACCTTTACTGTTCATAATGTCTTCTGAACGGGGTAAAGAAAAGAAGGTGAATTCTCGAGAAATCATCTTTCTCAAACTTTTGACACTCGGTATTAGGAAAGAAGAACTGGAGAAAGAAAAGTAAAAAAAGTGGAGATTTGAAGAGAAAAGATCTGAAGTGAAATAGAGAATCTATTAAGAAATTAGTTAAGCTTGTAAAACTAATATATATCAAGTCTCGAGAAGGTGAAATATATATATAGGGAATTTTGAAAGAAAAGCTTTAGAATTAAAGAGAGGAAATATTAAGAGAAATTTAATGGTGTAATTAAAATGCGAAGGCCAAATAAATTACTAAATGAAGAATCACAAAAGTGAGAAAATATGGACGGAGAAATAAATTATAATTAGAGTTTATAGAGAGTTTAGAACGAGAGTTTGCCTTTTCTTATTATAGTAATTTTCCTTTGCTAAATGTTTATTTCCATTGCTGCTAATGAGCTATCATGTTTTAGGTTATATTAGCTGGTCAGTTCCTTATATTTCAAGGTTATCCTCGGGCAGCTCATGATGATGTTGTTCCTCTAGTCATTATGGCATTTACAGACTTGAAGCCATTGACAACATAAATTGTCCATTTTTCAATTGATAAGCTTGAGTTGCAAACCTCTTATATGAGGTTCCCCTAAACGGGATCTACAAAGGTGTTATATAAGTTTGAAATAAGCATATTTTAGATATTTTCGTTAGTATTCCCATGTTTGTCTAAGCAAAAGCATATATATATCATGATTTCATTTCCCCCCATTTTCATGGAAACCCCATGTCAAAGAACAAACTTTTCAATACTCTCCGTCTTCCACAATCCAGTGTTCGCATCAAGTTTTGTTAATATATATTTGGGTTACTGCATATCTTTTTAGGACCCTCTGGGAGTATTTTTTATGAATCACTCTCACCCTGGCACCTATGTTGAAAGTTAAAACCACTCTAAGGGTGACACATCCACATCATGTAGATAATCTATTGGTTGGTTTTGGTATTGGGGATGATCATTCCCTTACCATGAAGAACATCCTCTCACAAACTTGAAAATAGCTTATTCATCTTTATTGTAATCAAATGTGGCTTGATAAATAGACAACGTTCTATTTTATTGGTTAATGATGAATAGACAACCTTGAATAGAAACGACTTCTATTCTTGTTTTGAGTTCCGTTTTTTATCATTAGAACTGTGAGACTGGGTTGTTTATTTATAAGTGAATAATGTTATGACCTGTAATACTCGCAAGAACGAAACCCTTTAGTCATCTCCATGCTGGTTGAACAAAGGGGTGTTCTGAAGTATAGAAATTAGTGTCTTAGTAACCTGCTTGTTTCTCTTTATAGACAGTGTACATATCTTACAGTATCCAGATGCTTGTAGATATATGAAAATTCCATTGCATCCATGATATTGAACCGATGACGATTCAAACACATTCATTCAGTAAAGCATTAGTCAAAAACATTTGATTTGATTAACATTTTATCTTTCTTGAACTCAGTTTGCAAGAAGCGCAAAAGAGGATGAAGATAAAGAAGCCTCCTCACATTCTAGTTATCCATCTGAAGCGCTTCAAGTACATTGAGCAGCTTGGTAGGTACAAGAAACTATCTTACCGGGTGGTGTTTCCCCTGGAATTGAAACTGAGCAATACAGTGGAGGATGCAGATTCCGAGTACTCCCTCTTTGCTGTTGTTGTTCATGTGGGAAGTGGACCCAACCATGGACATTATGTGAGCCTCGTGAAGAGCCACAACCATTGGTTGTTTTTTGATGACGAAAACGTAGAGATGATTGATGAATCCGCTGTGCAAACATTCTTCGGATCTTCACAAGAGTATTCGAGCAACACTGACCACGGGTACATTTTGTTTTATGAGAGCATCGCTCCAACTAGTATCAAAAGTTGATAGGAATGGAAACTCTAGACGTTGAGTTTTTCAGGATTTTCTTGTAAGTTTCTGTTTCCTTATACTCATCCCCTTTTATAACTTGCGGGAGGAGCTTGGTCTGGGATGAGAATGAGGCAGGGAAGATGATGTGTTGAGGTGATTGAGATGTACAGTGGATGGTAGTGAAAACACACACTGTCCTTTGTTTGTTTAACAAATAAGAAAATAGTGTAAATGGTGTCAACAGAGGAGATATTTCACCAGAGACACTTTGTATTCTTCAGTAATGTTGGGGACATTTAATTTATTATAGAAATGAAATTCCACCTGTCTCTCTATATCTTTCTCTCTATAGTATTTGCTTGTAAGTTGCAAAGTCTTTACATGTCCGTCCAATCCAGTGACAACACTGTTTTCCCTTGCTAAAAATTTGCAGACTAAAGTATGGGGTGTTTTTCCCCATGATAGAATTAAGATCGTAACTTGTTTCTCTACATAACATCCTAAATCAGCACTGTAACCACCTTTATCGTCTCCTTTAGTTTATCACCAACAACCGTAAACCTTCGCGTGACTAGCCAAACACAAAAGCTAGTAATCGTAAACTTAACCCGAGCTTAACAATTTCTACATTAGAGCATCTCCTAAAATGCCTCATTAACTTGGATTCCAAGGTGCCACATAAGATTTTCGAGCTCCAACAACACCTCACTTACTTAAATTTTCAACTCAAAAAGTAAGGTTGAGTCTTGTTTTTAAGTAGTGTTGGAAGAAATAGAATCTCACTAACTTGGATTTGTCTTTTTTTCAACCAAGTCAGGGAGGCACCTTAAGAGATACTTTTAGTAAATGTTATTTGTTTTATTTAAATTTTCAACTCAAAAAGTAAGGCTGAGTATTGTTTTTAAGGTAGTGTTGAAGAAATAGAACCTCACTGACTTGGATTTGCCTTTTTTTCAACCAAGTCAGTGAACCACCTTAAGAGATGCTTTTAGTAAATGTTACTTGTTTTAAATATTTCAGAACTTCGTTTCCAGCTTCTCGTTATTGCATCCCACCAATCCGATCAACTTTTCTCGGGCGTGGTTTGAGATTCGCCAACCTAATTTGGGCTTTTGCATGGGCTTAAACCATGGATTAAACTTTGGGCTCTTCATGGGTTCATATTCAATTCTAGTTTTAGCCCTAGAAACAAAATCCCTTAAAACCCCTATTTCTTTCGTGTTCCAAAACCATCAAATCAGTGAGATATAAATATATATATAGGAGGAGGATTCGCCTACACACCTCTCCCCGCTACACTCCCTACACCACCCATTTGTCCACTGTGAAAAAAAAAACTCACTTTCCCATTCAGCTGCCTATGTAGACTTAAAAAAATAATTCTTTCTCTCTCTCCACTCACTCGCCTCACTCAACAACTCACTCTCTCAGCCGCTCAGTCGCTGTCACTCACTCAATTTTTTTTTTCTCTCTTGCAGCGATCATCTCCGAGAGTCTTCCGACAACTCGCTCGCTCTCTCTCTCACTCACTCACTCACTCACTCACTCACTCACTCTCTCTTCCTCTCTCTTACGATGGTGACCAATTGTTCTTTCTCAAGGTGGGCATTTCCTTAGTTCTACGGTAAACATGACTACTCTCCCTCCTAATCAGGTATGAAATGCAATTTAAAATGGAACTATTCTCCCCATTTGTGTTCTATGAAGCTGGAGTAAAAAAAAAAAAACTACTCTCCCCATTTGGCTTTGAAATTGTCGTTTCTGTCTTGATTCGACAACTATATTGTCGATAAGTTTATGTTTCGACAATTTTTATGAAATTATTTATCGAGTTCCAGTGAATCGACAATTAATTTGTCGAAATTCTATCTACTCGACAAATTAATTGTCGAAATACTCATGTCTGGACAATTAATTGTCGAAATTATATATGACAAATTAATTGTCGAAATTATCATGTCTCGATAATTTTATAGTAAAAAAAATAAATTTAAACTGCTCTCCCCATTTGGCTTTGAAATTGTCTTTTCTGTCTTGATTCGACAAATATATTGTCGATAAGTTTATGTTTCGACAATTTTTATGAAATTATTTATCGAGTTCTAATGAATCGACAATTAATTTGTCGAAATTTTATCTACTCGACAAATTAATTGTCGAAATTCTCATGTCTCGACAATTTAATAGTCCTTATTTGTCGAGGCCCTGTTATTTCGACAATTTTTAAGACTTTATTTTCATTGAATATTGTGCAGAATGGCACCAAAAGTCATAAGAGCTAAGATACCTCCAACAAGAGAGAAAATACTACCAACAACCTCCCTAAGGAAAATGCGCAATGATGAGCGAGAAGATCCCTCCCATCTAAATTATAACAACCCTCCGCGTGTTCCTGCAAAAAAGAAGAAAAACATGTTCGAGTCCTCATTCATACCTTAACCGGAGTGAGTGAGAGAGATTGACAGAGAAATGAGCGAGAGAGAGAGAGAGAGAGTGATTGAATACATGATAAATTGGAGGGAAACCGGAAGAGATAGAGAGAGTGAGTGAAATTTGAAATTTGAATCGAGTGAGGTGAGTGAGTGGAGAGAGAGAGAGAGAAAGAGAGAGTTATTTTTGGTTGCCACATAGGCAGCTGAATGGGAGAGAGAGAGAGTTGGTTATGTGGAGAGATGAGTGATATAGAGAGAGTGTAGCAGGTGTGTAGCAACAAGAGGTGTATAGGCAAATCCTCCCCCATATATATATATATATGTATACAATATGCTCTCTAGTAACAAATGGGTTCCTCCTCGGTATCCTTGTTGACAAATCTACCCAAATAGAAGTCGAAATCAACACAGATTTCCTCAAAAACATGTTTTCAAAGATCGATTGGAAAGATCTCGTTGATGCTGCAACCCAAATAGAAGATGATACATATTGTAACGTCCATCATTAATGATAATAATGGTCGTCAAACGGTCATATTAGAAGACCCATAAATAGGACCAGAGAATCCGAGATGAGGGGACGGAAGATAGATGAATGCTCACTCAAACTCTATACAAAATATTCAGAGCTTCTCTTGTAATATCTAGCAGCTATCAATAAAATACTCATTTTTTAAATCCTCAAGAGAGGTTGTGGTTTTTAACATATTCAAAAGTTTTTCACACTAAGCTTTGTGTTATTACTCTTCTATTATTCATCCAGAAGCTTTGAATATCCTTGGTGTAAGGCTAAGTTCAGATCACGAAATTATGCTATTAAAATTGTAACTCAAAAGCATTTCAGAAATTTCTTTTCCTAAATAAATGTTATAATATAATAAGATTATACCAAAACCACCAAAAATTGAGAATATCAAAAATATCAAAAACATATATACCAATACCCAAACCAGAAAATATATCAAAAATTACCGAAACTAAAATATATTGAAAATGCCGAAAATACCAAAAAATCGATGGTTTGGTTTTGATTTCTATACTTGGTAAACCGAATGGTTTGGTTTTGGTTTTTGGTATTAACTTTGGAGTTTTAGTTTTGGTATTGGTTTGCGAAATACCAAACCAAGCCGACCGATACCCACCCCTGATCGGAAGGGATAAAAATGGCTTTCTAACAAACATTTTTTAGAATTTTTTAGCATTGCAAAGATATATATTTTATCTAATTTTGTTTTTTATATATTAATTGCATGATCAATCATATAAGATATGTAGATATGTGTTTGTGAATTAATAGGTATTTTTTTTCGAAATTATTAGAGCTATTTAAGTGATTTTTATCCTTGTGAAATCGTTGTTTTCAAACTAAAGTAGGATCGTTGTGGTTATCGAATTGACGCACTTTGTTTCTGGCTTCTCGTTACTGAATCCTACCAATCCGATCAACATTTCTCGGGCGTGGTTTGAGATTTACCAACCTAAGTTGGGCTTTTGCATGGGCTTAAACCATGGGTTCATATTCAATTCTAGTTTTAGCCCTAGAAATAAAATTCCTTAAAACCCCAATTTCTTCATTGCTCCAAAACCACCAAGTCAGTGAGAGAGAGAGATATGAGGCTTTTAACACACAATATGCTCTCTAGCAACATCAAAGGAGTAACAAATGGGTTCCCCCTCGGTATCATTATTGACAAATCTACCCAAATAGAAGTCGAAATCAACACAGATTTCCTCAAAACCATGTTCTCAAAGATCGATTGGAAAGCTCTCGTTGATGCCGCAACCCTAATGGGGTACTCAGACCTCCCTGAAGAAGTTGATGAATCGATGCTTGAATCAGAAGAGTTGTTGAACAAGTTTCATCATGCTCTTCTTGAATTACACCTTGAAGAGGGTGCCCTAATTTGTCCTGAAACTGGAAGAAGGTTTCCTGTTAGCAAAGGGATCCCTAATATGTTGCTCCATGAAGATGAAATTTAAGTGATTTTTTTTTTGGCTTTTGTTTCTCTGGATGATGATCAAAGAATGGTGTTTCATTTGGCTAAATTTGGGTTGCTTTTTCATTTTTATTTTTTGTAAGAGCATCTCCAATAGAGGGGATACATAGATTGGAAACTTTTTCGCTAAAAAAACATCTATCTCCATGAGAGGCTGAACTTGTAACCCTCCCTTGTGGCATCCCATCTAACAAATTGGTGCCATCTCGACCTTGTTTGAGAGGAAGTTTCAACTAGCACCCGTTATCAAACATTTAGAGATACTCCAAATGCGTAACTATAGAAACCATAAAATTGAATTATTTATTCTAGATAACATTTAGAGATACGGAAATTATGAGAATAAATACTATTTTATGCTAACTTGACAAAATCGATACTTTGGCAAGCCTCTTTCAAAATTGATACTAAAATTAACAAATCGATAATAGTCATGTAATAGCCTAATTTTATATCTCGAACCTAGCCTTTATACCAATGATATTCAGAGCCTATAGATGATTAATAAACGAATGCTAGCACAAAGTTTAGCGTAGAAAATCTTTGAATAGGTTAAAAATCACGACATCTCTTGAGAATTTAGAAAGAGAGAAGTTTATTGATAGCTGCCAGATATTACAAGAGATGCTTTGAGTATTTTAGTATAGAGTTTGAGTAAGTATTCCTCCGTCCTTAGACTTTCTTGATAGGAAAAGTCTGTGTAGAATTTTATGTGTCCCTAATATGTAGCTCCTTGATCATATTTATAAGTCTCATATTATGATCGTTTTATGACCGTTATCTGCTTTAATGATGAACGTTACAATATATGGTTTTGATGAGTCTTCATAATGATTGTGTAACGGCTTGAGTAACTCATTTTCTTTGTAACTGCTCCATAATGTGCCACGTATATGTTGATGAGGTCGAGTAAATGTGTGATGGTCGAATGGAGAGACTTGATCTTGAGATTCGGAATATGCCCCTTATAGGTCCCACCTACTACCCCCTAGCTGCCACCCTTATTCTATAACATTAAATGCTAATGAGTAGTCTAATCTGCTACAGTAATAAATCTACCAACTCACAAATATTACTGAACAAATGACAAAGCTATAACAAAACAATTACAAAGATTTCCAAACGAATGACAAAGTTGTCGCAAAAAGAAAAAAAAATAATACAAAACAAATGAGAAACTATCCCTACTGAAGTTGTTAAGTAATTTAATTTGCTACAGTAATAAAAGCAGTAATAAGAGGGAAGATTCCCCCCAAAATAAGCTACCAACCTTAAAAAAATTAAAGCTTCTTCTTCTTCTCTTCTTCTCCAACAACAACAGAGCTTCTATAAAAATCAAAGTAAATTCTCCTTGATGTACTAAGTCTTCCAACTATCATTATGCATTGGCTAAAGTCCTCACATAGAGGTCATTGAGGAGAAAAAGATCGTTGTTATCCTAGGTTATTCTCGTTGCTAAAGATTGTTGTTATTCTTCTCTCCGACCGTTGAAGTAACGGTTACAGTAAATATTATCTCTAACTCTGCATCCATCATCTCTAACTTTGTATCTGCATCATGATTTGACGACTTTTTTCTTAAGACAAATACTATGCAAGACGATACACTTTGTACATAATCATTTTTTTTTTCTACTTTATCATTTGTCTTCTGCTACTTTATTATTTGCCATTTTTTTGTATTATTTATAACATTTATTATCTGCTACTATATCACCGGAATTGTTCATTGATATCATTTATTTCAGGATTCCTATCATCTGTTTGAGGGATTGTTGGAGTTGAGCTTTATATAATTTGTATTTTGCTTTGCTATCATTTTTATTGTCATTTTTCTCATTTGTTCTATGATACTTTATCACTGGAATTGTTTATTTATATCATTTGTTTCAGGGATGGAAGGAGTTCAGCTTTATACCATTATTCATTTTGGGGGAAATATCGTACGTCTAAAGATCAGATCAAATATTAGTTATGTTGGAAGAAGTATGAAACTTACCTCTCTAAGAGCGTACTCATCATATGAAGATTTTGTTATACTTCTTGAAGAAACAAGCGAAATCCATCATGAGGACTGTAAGCTGTACAACTTTGTCCATGGTTATGCATACGCAATTTCATAAGTCCACGACTTTACCGTAATGATCAATATGCATAAAAGCAATCCCAGCATACCCTTTTACATATGGATTGTTAATGAGCTTAGGGTACCTTCCCAGAACTCCCAAAACTTTATTTCAGATTTTTATTCTTCAGGTAAAAGGTTGTCCACACCCAAAGATACTGGTTCAGGTAAAAGGTTGCCCACTGTAATGACGTGTTTTATGGGAGGAAAACCTTCGCCAATACTTGTTCGTAAGGATTGCGTAATAAAGAACTAAACTTCCAAGATTTTACGTGGAAAACTCAACAGAAACTAAGAAAAACTATGACCTCGAGGAGGATTTGATGTAAAATCTAGCAGATGTTAGTTATTATAAGTTTTCAGAGTGTTACTAGTATTTTGGATTGAGAAATGTAAGACTTGCGGTCTCTTTAGAACCTATTCTCTGCCTGTATTTATAGTATATACAGGCAGTTTACAAAAAGAAAGAAAAAGTCTCCTATTCTGGGGGTAGTGGGTGAACTTTGCGGATCTCTAACAGTTCTTTCTTGACCGGGCTTCAATGGTTACTTTTGGTAAGTCGAGGACTTACGAAATCTTCTAGAATGTTGAGCTGTCTTCGACTACAGAGTGTTGAACTGTCTTCGACTATAAGATGTTAAGCTGTCTTCGACTATAGGATGTGGAGCAGTCTTCGACTATAGAATGATGGCTTAATCTAATCAAATCTGGAGAATATGATGCTACACCCACCACCAAAGTGGGGGGACCTTTGCGTCATAACTCATTTCCTGATCCAGAACATGAATACAGGGGTTACCCTGAAACAAACAACAGAGGGCTTGATCCATGCAGGTTTGGACCTTTAGTATAACCTACAAGTACTTAAATGCCAATGAAACCATATAATTGAAATATTTATCCCAATGTAAGATTGAGAATCGTAAAATCTATATAAATGAACCTCTTAAAAATGTAACCTCCTTAATCACACACAAAATGTTGGTCCGGGTAAGTACAAATTAGTTGCTTTCCTACACACTATGTAACGTGCAATTTTTTTTCTAGTCTCAACAATATGGTTTTACCTATGTAATTACACGTAGCTCGTTATATGTAGTAATTTTTTTTTAAATAATAATATCTGTGTTAGGAGTTGGGTCTAGCCCAAGGTGGGAGCCTAAGTGGGTTGAGGTATCTTACTGGACTCCTAACAAGCCCATAGGCCTTTAGGGTTTATGGGGAGAGTTTAAGTAGAAATAGATAACCTCATATTGGGTTATCCTTTTTGTAGTACGTACAGAGAGATATTATTCAATCAATAAAAGTATCCATTATTATCAAGCATGTTATCAACATGCTGAGCTAGTGCATCAGAAGGGGGAAATAACTTTTAGAATCAACGTATGAGATGTATTTTTTTGCGTTGCGGAGATGTATTTTTTACCATTTTGAAATTTATATATAATTTTTGCTTGATCTATGATATAGTATATCTAGACAGGAATTGGTGTATGATTATATATTTTTTCTGATTAAAAGGCTATTTTTTAGTGATTTTTAACCCTTGTGAAAGAGTTATGTTCAATCCAAAATAGCGATCGCTATGGATATTGGTTTGACGCACAATGAATTTTGTTACGTAGCCTATTCCACAATGATCACATATGTATATGACAAGTCTCAGGGTGATGTCCTAATTGCTAAAAAATTGGCATTTAAATTGGGCATTTCACAGCAAAAAATGGTACTTTTAGGTCATGCTGACGTCACTGGGTTGTTTATTATTTTATTATTAATTATTTAAAAAAAATATTATTTAAATCCTATATATGATGTCATCAGCCTAATCCATTGCACGTGGCAAGAGAATGACATGCCATGGGATACAATGGCATACAAAGGGAATGTCATGAGGCATGTTAAGGGCATGCCATGTGTCACACACACTACACCAAAATCTATAATTTGCCATGGATGCTTTCTTAAATTTGTTACGGACTAAGTCCATGGCACCGCTGTTACTAATATAGTCTGTGGCAAATATTGAAGTATCCGTAGCAATTTTACTTTTAAGTTAATGTTTTATTTTTTTCGGTGTTGTTTAAACCTTTTATTTCGTTTATCTCTTTTTCTTCTCTCTCTTACCTTTAACCATTAAACTATCTCTCCTGAGAACCACAAAATTCTCGATGTTTCTATCAGAAATCGCTATAACTTTTAGTTGTAAATTAGATCTTCTAACTGCTCTTCAGGATCTTTGCGCTAATTTTCAGAAATTGATCTATTTCTTCTTCACTGGTCGAGAAATCTTCACACTCTTCTTTTAAATCTTAGCTCGATTAAATTAAGGGTTTGAATTCACTTTTGCTTTCTATCATCACCCCAAAGTTCAAGCGTTTCGATAATCACTGCCAAGGTTTCAATCACAACTACAAAGGTATCAAACACTCGATTTTTAGAAATCTCTGCGATTGTAGAAAACTTGAACTCTGTTAGCTTAGGGTACATTTATCTTAATCATTTTACCATATGCTTTTTGTTATTGGAGTTGAAATCTGTGAGTTTTTGTTTTCTCCAAGTTATTTTAATAAATTTATAAATTATGTGTAATATAATTGGGAATATTTGAGTTTAGGTTAATTTACATTGGAGAAGGAAATGGGATAGAAATGGGTACTGATATGCCTCATTCAACTTATGTTGTCATCATGTTTATGTAACTAGAGTTTACCAAAGGATGCATAAAAATTAAATTCCTTGAATTAACCTTAGTATATGATCTCAAGTTGATGTTGTATGGTGAGGATTTGCAGGTGCTCTTACTCTGTCTAGTATAAGGTATCCAATGGATAAAGAGACTGGGTGAGAATTCAAGAGGATGTCCCCAATGGATACAGGCCTGGAAGAAACATTACAGAATGGGAAATTACTCCGTCAGTTTAATGGCTTAATAGTAGCCCATCTTTGCGATAACAACCTCAATCAGGCTGCTGCAGCGGTTGCTTCAGCAACCATGACGCTGTTAAATGTTGAAGCCCCTCCAAACAAACTTGTTGAGCTCGTAGCAAAAGGTCTTGAAGTGGAAAGGGATGAGGCATCCAAGGGCATTTCTCCTGCTACACTGTTTGACACTGGGACGTTGGTGTCATCTGGATATGCTTCTGCCCTACCCCGTCATGTCGTTTCTGTCGATTTCAGTACTGTGAAGGATACAAAAGCTACCTCGAAGAGTTTCCTAAAACATGAGACTAGACAAGTTTTTGAGCATCAAAAAATTGCCAGATGTGCAAGATTTAGTCCCGATGGACGATTTTTGGCGACTGGGAGTGTTGACAAATCGATTAAGCTTATTTAGATCTCTAAAGTTAAGTAAATGCTGCTGCCAGAGGCAAGAGATCGGCCAGTGCGGCCTGTTATACGAACATTCATTGATCTTGTGCTGCCCGCCAATGATTTGGATTTCCATCCTCAATCTCCTGTAATTATATTTGGATCAAAAGATGGCTCCATAAAGTTTTTTGATTTTTCAAAAGCTGTGGCAAAAAAATCCTTCCGAGTTATTCAGGATACTCACAATGTGCGTTCTGTATCTTTTCACCCTTCAGGGGAATTTCTCTTAGCAGAGACAGATCATCCCATCCCACATTTATACGATGTTAATACTTTCCAGTGTTACTTGTCGGCCAATATTCCGGAGATAGGAGGCAATGGAGCAATCAATCAGATAAGATATGCCCCTACGGTGGCATGTATGTAACTGTATCTAAAGATGGTGCTATTCGTGTATGGGATGGAGTAACTGCCCAGTGTCTTCGGTCTGTGATTGGAGCACATGGTTCAGCCGAAGCTACCAGTGCATGTTTCACAAGGGATAAAAAATTTGTTCTCTCCTGTGGGAAGGATTCAACAGTTTAGCTTTGGGAGATTGGCACTGGAAGATTAGTCAAGCATTATCTCGGAGCTATACATACACAGTTGAGTCGCCAAGCTACTTTCAATGAAACAGAAGAGTTTATCCTATACGTCGATGAACCAAGCAATGAGATTGTTGTCTGGGATGCCCTCACTGCTGAAGTGGTGGCTAGGTGGCCTTCCAACCACATTGGTGCACCACCAAGATGGTTGGAGCACTCACCAACTGATGCAGCCTTTATCACCTGTGAAGCTGACAGATCAGTGCAATTCTGGAATGAAAACCTCTAGATATCTGAAGAGATCCTGGTTATTCTCAATCTTTAGGTGCACAGTTTCATGTTGAAAAACAATTATTCTGATGAGATTGCCACAATAATATCTGAGAAAGTAAGAGAAAACAAATGAGCTCCATCGATTAAGTGAAGTCATGGATGATGGATAGAAGGGATGCCCAAAACTTCTTGAGACTGAATTTGAGACCTAAATATCTAATGTAAGGGATGCCTCTTGTTTTCTCAACTGCCATCTGAAAGGGTTGGTGAAAAGATAGAAATAGATCGAATGTATGATTCGGTTAATCTTTTCCTTTCCCTACAAGTATGAGACTAGTATTTTTACATAAACTCTTGTAATGTGAGATTGCATTTTGTGTCATATATCTCATTGATAAATGGTTCACTGCAGAGTGAAAATGGTGGATTGTCGGCTTGGGAACCGGCAACTGCGCATAAGTGGTTGGAGGTATTTTCGTTTGCACTTATTGTTCAATGGTTTGCTTACGATTTAATTTTCTGTATTTGACCTTAATTTTTAAATCACTTTGCAGGTACTAAACCCAACAGAGTTCTTCCAAGACATTGTTATTGAACATGAATATGTGGAATGTACTGCATCAACAATCTAGGCGCTAGCAGTGTTTATGAAACTATATCCTGGACATCAGAAAAATGAAATTGAAACTTTTATTGGAAAAGCGGTACGTTACCTAGAAAATCAACAAATGCTGGATGGTTCGTGGTACGTACGGCTGTTGGGGAATTTGCTTCATTTATGGAACATGGTTTGTACTTCTAGGGTTAGCAGCAACTGGGAAGAACTGTAATAATAACCTGACTGTTCGTAAAGCTTCTGAGTTTCTACTTTCTACGCAATTAGCTTCTGGTGGTCGGGGAGAGAGTTATAGGTCTGTGAAGATCCTTGTAGATATATGCCAGTAAACTGGATTCAGAATACACTCGCCATAATAAGGAAAGAGCAACAAAAAATCACAATAAGTTGGTGGAGATAATTGTGAAGCGAGAGCAAAAGGGGCAACAAAAGATTGTATATGCATTCTCAGTCAAAGAAACACCACTAGAAAATGCTCATGGATATGATCTTAAGTATCAAGAAGAACATGTTGAGAATTCATACAGTTATTATGATCAATAATAGGATATAGAAAACAGATTATACTAACCTCTTTTCATGCTCTCTGAAAATCACCTGTTCTTGAGTGGAGTCTTCCCTTGGATTGCCTGTAGACCTCAATGGGATGGTTTTTTGTACTGTAGCATCCAAGAGGGACTTCATCTCAATTTAACCTGATAGGGTTAGAGTGGTCTTCCTATTATACCCTCAAACCCTAATAAAGAGTAACACTAGGTCCCACCTACCTTAACTTGGTGTAACAATTGGGCACAACCAATAACACCTATACAACCTATTAACATGTATGCTCGTGAACCGAAGAGTAATACCGGTATAGATGAAAAATTCAACAATCTCGCACCCGACGCTAACTCGATTTTAAGAAAAAATATTCTTAGCCCGATTCATGGTTTTTTTTTATAAAAAACGGATGACCATCCTTTGTTTTAGAAAACCACACATGATAATTTGTTGAAGGCAATGTTATATCGAACTTGACTGTCACTCTACGACTACAAAGATGGCTAACACGGTTCATAGACAAATTTTGGTAAGGCCTTTGAGAACATGCCTAATTTATATCGTGGACATCAGGCTAACATCCTCAATAACTTTCAAATATAATTTCTTTACTGGTGGAGTTTAGTGTGTGAATGGAAAATGCACATCTTAATGATACATTTCTATTAGTGTCCTGCAACATGTGTTTACGAGACACATGTCATTTCAATACTTAGACAAACCGTCATGCGAAGACCATCGCTCATACTGAAATGAAGGCCAAAGGATGTGGAGCCTATCCATATCCAGCCCAAACAAACTTGAGAAACCTTTTAGTATTCTCTATAGGTACTTGATACTTAGACAATCGTCATGTGATGAACTCAATCGTATCTAAAACTTTATAGCAATTGCATAATTTAAACTGAATATGTACACATATAATAACGAATCCAAATATAATAGCAGCTAAATAATCAAAATCAAAACTGAATGTCGACTAAATAATAATCGGGAATAACTCCCACATGGATAAAAAATCCTAATGCAGTAACAGTAAATAAATGAACAACTACTCTCATACAAAAGAACAATCCTCAAAGAGACTCCAATAATCCCATACGCGTAACATGTCCCCTGAAGGCTGGTATCAGAAGTCCCTTAGAAAGCGAATCAGCAATCATCTCCAATGTCGACAAATGAGGAATCTCGATAATCTGTTGTTGCACTTTATCAATGACAATATGATACTTAATTTTAATATACCTGTTATCCATAGTCACATTATCATTCTTAACATACATGACAATTGCCTCATTGTTGCAAAATACTCGCAATGGTCTAGAAATTGAATCAACAACCTTCAGTTCATAAATAAACTGCTTGAGCCATACAGCCTGTCAGAAAGCCTTATAACAAGCCACATACTCTGCTTCCATAGTCGAGGAAGCTACAAGAGACTATTTGGTACTTCTCCACGAGATAACGCCATGAGCAAGCATAAAAACATAACCAGAAGTAGACTTCTTGTCATCTCTGCCCCCTGTAAAATCTGAGTCAGAGTAGCCCAAGACCATGAACTCATCTAATCTCTTATAAACCAATCTGTAATCTCTTGTTCTCTTTAAATGGCGAAGAACCTTCTTGGTTGCCTGCCAGTGAATAATAAAAGGGTTATGATGGTACCTTTCTTACATCCCAACAACAAAACTAATGTCGGAACTCATACATATCATGCCATAGGCTTTCGTCTGTTGAAGAAATCTGACGTCACTGCTAGCGAGTAAAATATCGTCGAAGTACAAAACCATAAATGTAAAGTGTCCCCCACTCTGATTGACATATATACAACGATCTATTTGCATTCAATTACCTTAGATCCTTTAGGTAAATATGTAAACTCCCACAGAGAGTTCTGAGACATAGAATCCATCTCCTCCGTTATGGCATTACGCCACTGATTTGTAAAATAACTAGCCATAGCTGAACTAAAAGATACTGGATCCTCAAAATTAAATAATTCCCTTTCAGCTAAACAAAAATGATAACCAGAAGAAATGGCTGAACAAATCTTTTTAGGGGATCTTCGAGTAGGAGCTAGAGGTTGGGTTGGAGGTGGAACGACAGGAAGCAGAACAAGAACGGGTAGAGGAAAAAATCTGAGGGAGAACTGGTGCTACGACGGGGTCTGGAACAAGGACTGGAATTGTACTCGTCATAGTGTCAATATCAGATAAACGCGGAAGCATAACAATATTGATCGGAATAGCAGTTGGACTTTGAGTTACAAAACCCTCCTCAAAGACAAACACTCTATGAATAGTATTGGTAAAGTGTTATCTCTCCTCTATGAAATGAGCCTGAGCACACTCAACAATCTCCAAGGGCTAAAATGGATAATAAAACCTGAAACCTTTCGATATCTTTGGGAAACCAAGGAAAAAACAACAAACATTCTTCGAATCTAACTTTCTGATATAATTTTTGCCTCTGCCGAACAACCCCAAACACGTAAGTAATTAAGGCTAGGATTTCTCCCAGTCCATATATGATCCATGAGTAGTGTACTGGGCTACAATGCCCTGACCCAACAAATACTAATAAAATGGTCCCAAATGTTGACCGTCTTGATCGATCTTGTCATAATACTCGCATCCTCGATCTGACCGGACAACCTTGATCTTTGATCTAACTATTTCTCAACCTCTAACGGGAAAGTCTTAAATACATCAAGTGATTCAGACTTCTAATGGATAAGAAAAAATTAAAGGTATAACGAGAGAAATCGTTAATGAAAGTAATAAAATATCGATGACCACCTCGGGATGGAATAGGAAAAAAATCTACATATATCTGTATGAATCAACTGTAAAAGGTTTACCCTACGAGTAGATTACTCAGAAAATATAGAACGTTTAGAAGTCGATGAAATATTAACCTTAGTAGATAAACATAATAGAGATGCCTCAAATGAATGATCAAGAGATAAACGATATAACCCATCAACCAGTAGACCAGAACTAATAATGGAATCAAGATGAATAATGTCAAAGCCACCATGTCTAAAAAAGAAGAAATAACTGGAAGAGTGCAACCGAGAAACTGAAATTAGAGATCGCCTCATCGAAGGAACATAAAAAGTGCCTGCCAAATCTAAAGTAATAGCCGTGGCTAAAACCAAGTAAAAAGTGCCAACAAACTCAATATAAAGGCGTCTAGCGTCTCCCGAGAAAACCTGCTCTTCAGGCCTTGCTGGCCGCCTGCTGATAAACCCCTGTGGAGAATTCGAAATGTGAATAGTTACCCCAGAATCTAACCACCAAGAGGTTGAGGGAACATCAACCAAATTTGATTCAAAACAAACATAAACGTGCGTACGCGTATTTCTACAACTGTCAAACTTCAGCGATAAAAGCTGAGATAAGTTACTTTACTGTCTTCCCTTGACGGAATTCTCAAACTTTTTCTTAATGACATCTGATTGTTCCTGGGAGTAGTAAGAGTCCATCAAGGTCTCAATATTAGTCAGTTGGTTCTGGATCATAGGGTCCATAACTGCATGAACCAAATACTTATTGTAAAGGATGTGCCAAAAAATAAATTTTATGCACGTTGAACTTGATCTGTAAAAGATCAATAACTTGATGTCTTTAATCTCGATCCTACCTGGGGTTAGGATGGTCGAGTCAGAGTGTATATAATATTTATGGTATGAATTATTCACTCTACGGGTATAACTATATATATTATCAAATCCCTCCTTTGGGTGGTGATTTGGCATACATTTCCCCCTAGTTGGTGATCACTCACGCTCAAGACTAGACTGGCCACTTACAGTTTGACTTGAGACACTTCCTCACCTTTGGGCTGAGGGTTATCCTTATCTCCCTGTACCGTGTAGCCTATCTTGACCCACTAATTAATTAGAAGTTTCTTAGCCTCCTTTGGGTGGTCTAATAATTTCAAGTTTAATTAGTGCAAAGTAGTCTTAATGGGACTTTACAAAACAGTCTCAAAATGTGGAGAAACGTTCAACTCCATGGATAAAACTTCTTTGGGTGTATTTGCCCATTTTATATCCCTCCTTCCTAGCGACTACTTGATCTTACTTAAACCCTGTTGGAGATCCTTGGGAATAAAAATGCCCTATATACATTAATGATTATCCATGGCTATTGCCAAAAGTCTTTTTGTCAATTAAGAAGAAACATTAATTAATTTATTGCTTGAAGTAATCACTAATGATTCAGTGGAATCCCTTAACAGGATCATCATATGCGTAAATATCATATGCTTAAATATCTAAGAATAACAAACAGTTCATGCACAACACAAACAAACAAAAAATATCACTGTAGGCAACTCCTGGACAAAGCAAGAAACACAAAAAAATACACAGATATATACTGCAAAGTAGTATCGCTTATCGTGAAATTGAACGTCGGCAGACCAGCAATCAACACACAAAACCCCAAAAATACCTTGCTATTACTCCCACTCAGAACGAGAAATAAACTTTCACCTTCTCTCTACACACGGACCATGCCAACCGAAATTGAGCAAAATCTACGCAAACATCTTTTGAATAAAATCTAAGTAGAAACATAAGAGGTTACCCAAATCGCAGCCAACAAATCAACATCGAAAAGAGGGTTTTTTTTTTCTCCAATTCATCAATTAAACCCTAAAAATCAGATAACTGAATGTGGGGAAGAGCACCCACAACAAATTATCTAACAACAAATCAATCCTTCAAACCAATTTGGGGAAGAATATCCATGAGTTCGAAAACAAACCCAATCACCTCTTCAAAAATAGATTTTAGAAGTCCCAATAACAATAGAACTCCAAAAGCAATCCCAATCACCTCTTCAAAAACAGATTTTAGAAGTCCCAATAATAATAAAACTCGAAAAGCAAACCCAATCACCTCTTCAAAAGCAGATTTCAATCACCCATGAACCCTAGAAAACACCCAATCTGAGATTCGACAGAGAATTGATGAACACCCAGGAACCCTAAACAAAACCCAATCATGATCCCCCAAAATTAGATCTGTAAAATCTTGAAGAATAAGGAACAAAACTCTTCAATCAAGGGATGAAGAAGTCCGAATTTTAGGTCTGAATTTTATGGATGAAGAAGGTCTGAATATGAATTTCAGGTCTGAATTTTAGGGATGAAGAAGGTCTGAATCGTCAATGGAGAGGGAGAAAACACCCAAACAAAAAAATAAATTGTGGAGTGATTGAGGGATGGAGAGACTCGGTAAAAAATAGTAAAGTAAAATCAGTAAGTAAAACCATAACAGTGAGTAAAACCAGTAAAGTAAAACCTGTATTCTTTTGTGTTTGTTTTTCTCTCTTTGGCTCAGGAATAGTAAAGTAAAACCAGAGAAAACAACCTCTTACATCAATAATATTGTTGTTTAATCATTAATCATAATAACACGTATCCTAGCGGCTGATACCAATTGTTGAGAATTCATACAGTTATTATAATCAATAATAGGATATAGAAAATAGATTATACTAACCTCTTTTCATGGTCACTGAAAATCACCTGTTCTTGAGTGGAGTCTTCACTTGGATTGGTTGTAGACCTCAATGGGATGGTTTTCTATACTGTAGCCTCCAAGAGAGACTTCCTCTCTATTTAACCTGATAGGGTTAGAATGGTCTTCCCATTATACCCTCATACCCTAATAAAGAGTAACACTACGTTCCACCTACCTTAACTTGGTGTAATAATTGGGTACAACCAATAACACATATACAACCTATTAACATGTGTGCTCGTGAACCGAAGAGTAGTGCCGGTATAGGCAGAAAATCTAACAGAACAACGCCAAGAAACAAAAAATGTAAGTTTTAATTTTTTGATGTCATCTCTCTTTTGCTTTTGATATATGCATCCTATGGAAGATCATGTATTTGATATTTTTCTTCTTCTGTGTGTATAGGCCATAATCAGAAGATCATGTCTCACATGAAGATTTAACAAGGCCAGTAAGAACGGTGTGGATGGTATTGAGAGTAGTAAAAATTAAGAATTTGTGCGTTTATGATTGTTTTATGAACTTGTGAGTTTATGATTGTTGTATGAATGTACGAGTTTATGATTGTTGTATGAATTATGGTTTGATAATTTTTTTGATATATTTGTGAATTTTAAAAAAAAAAAATGATAAAGAATTGCCACGGACTTTGTTGCTGGTAAATAAATAGCCACGGATTAAGATTGTGGTTTACCTTATTTTATACTACGGTTTATATCTGTGGTAATAAATTAACCACAGATTAAATCCGTGGCAAAACAGTAAATTAAACTCGGATAAAGTCCGTGGCAAAAAAATTGTCACGCACCTTTTACTACAGACCTCTACCATAATCAAAGTCCGTGGCAAATTGCATTTTACCACAGACAGAGTCTGTGGTATTTTGTTAAAATAGGTAGTAACAGTGGCATACCACATGGCAGTCCATATTTTGGGCACGTGGCATAACAGACTTTGGACACGCGGTATCACTAATTTTGGACACGTTGCATAATAGATTTGTGACACGTGACATTCCGATTTTGGACACGAGGGATCACAGATTTTGGACACGTGGTATTCTGTGGAGGTGACATGTGGCAGTACCTATGAGGTGATACGTGGCAAAGTTTGACTTGGTCTAACCGGTCCAGACCGGTAAGCCCGGTCCAGGGCTTGACCCAGACCGGTTAAGACACTAAATTGGTTCTAGAGAGCACAATTTTTGGTCAAATTGAGTAAATTTTTTTTGGAAAATTCTTATTAAGTGAACCTACCTCATGGGGGACCCACTTTTAATTTTTTATTTATAAAAAATAGTTTTTAATTTTTTTTTGAAACATGTGCCTTGTATAGGAAAACTGACTCACTTATATGGGATATAAGTAAATGTATTAATACCTATTTAAGTATCTTACGATAGCTAATAAGATATTAATGATATTCCCCTAAGATACTAATTATCATGATCAAAGATCACAGATAATACAAAACCAAGATTAATTTAAAATACGACTAGGAGTCATATCTAAATCATAGTTATTTATCAAGGAAAAATAATTAGAGCTTAATTGGGAATTGACTTAGTCTTCTTTCTAAAAACTTAGTGTCTGAGGAACTAATTTTATGTATCTAGGTGCGATTAGATGTTACATGATAACATTTAAAGGTATATATGGACTGATAACAACCTATAGTACCCTAGAATGTTAGTTCAAAGACAGACATAATCTACCTATCTTATGAACCCAACAGACTTCGAGGTAGGACCACTTGTCAGCTAAACATCTAATACCCCTCATATTTATATCAAATGAGCTATTTGGCTATAATATATCAACCTTATAGAACTTTAGGGATTAAAATACCTTAGTTGTTAGAATAAAGAATGCAACATCTAGTAGTTTTGAATAACTGTCTTGGCTAAGACATTACTAAAATGTACTTTAAGGTTAATATCACTATTTTACGGGGTAAAATTGAGATTTGACGCTTAATAGGATCTCATGAGTATAAAACCATGAACATGGCTCACTTACAAGTAATGATTGAAAATCATATATCTCATTACGTTATATAATATGAACCACAAGTAATGATTGGAAATTATGTACTTAAATAGGATTTCATGAGTAATAGGATATGAACAAGATTCATCTACAAGTAATAATTGAGAATAAATGACTTAAATACTATGAATTGCCTTTATGCATAAAATATTGGTGACACTCAAAACATTGAGTACCTCCCATACTGTAATTTCTTTTTCAGGTATCAATAAACTTAACCACTATGGATACTGAAATCCATCTGATATTGTAGAATCTGGAAAAGACTATTGTTGAGAACAATGAGTTTCTAAATAATAAAGTAGGAGCTTTGTTTGTATGCTCGCCTCCATATTCATGAAGAACTGATAATGGACTACACTATACTAATCTAGTATTATATGACTGCGGAATTTTTTTTACTTGGCAGTGCAACTCCATTATAATCTCACATGGAGAAATAGTTGAGGTAAATAGAGATATTGAGAATATTCTATTACATTTTCTACGCTTTAAATATTGCGCTTCCAAGGCAACATTTGATAGATCACTGTGCACACAGACCTAATTCTAGTTTTCCTCAAGCTACGTGTTAGGAGCCTTAAGCTTATGCCTACTAAGAGTAAACATGTGACAGGGTTGCACAATGTTGGGTCTAGTGACAGGTGAAGTTGTGGACATGGTCGCAACCGTGGATAGACGAGAGATGGTAACAACGACTAAATTAAATTTTTGCCATTAGTAACCTGAGGTAAGGGGAACCAGAAGTTCACCAATTGACCAAAATAGAATAGGAATAATTCATAAATGGATACGAGATAAGAGGGCATGAGAATCTTATAATGCACTCTCGTATCCAGACTTATTACATGATCACAGTTGGCATAGACCTCGCCACAGTAAAGTGTGTGGCCTTAGATTTCTCCCATAATATCAATACAGCTTTGGATCAAGTTCTAAGGATGAACAATAGTAAATTATCAGTAGAAGAATAATGTCACCTAGAGAGCATTGCCATGCAGTAACTTTACTTGTTGTATAGTAGTAGTTTTGCTTTATTAGTTCTATTATTGACTGAATTGGGAACTCTTCAGTGTTTAGTTTAATATAATGCTCGTGACATGAACTGGTTTGATATTCCATCTATGAGATTGTTCTTTGATTTTTTTATGAATTTATTGCTTGAGAAGTAGTTAAATTCTATGTATGATAGTTGATCTACTATATATAAATTGCCTATGGATCTGTCTGCTCATTGATCATGACCGATAATCGGATGAGTGACGACATATGTCTAAGAGACATTAGCACCACACACTCGACACTCGATTCTTTTGAGATATGCACATATTTCTTATCTCTACCCTTGTGCATCGGGGATGCCACAAATATTATTGGCACGACCAACCTGATAAAATGTACTGAGTGCGTCACGCTATTACTCTCTAACAGTACGATATGTGGTATCTTGTCAACTTTATATACTAGTAAATCTAGCCAGATTTTACTGAATTTAGGGAGATACATGATAATGCTTATCTCGTAATGACTATCGAAGAAAATGACAGACAAGGTTCTGTGTATTCTCTCTATGTCTAAAGGTTAGAATACGCTATTGCAATGGTTTCTTGTACACTCCTCAAGGCTCGGATAGTGAGGAGGATATCGAGATTATATCTCAACTTTCCTTAAAAGGAAAGAAGATCCAGAGAGTGTACGTGTAACGATTACTTTCAAGGAAAGTTTATTATTTTATCCTAATATGACAAAGGTAGAGTGAGACCTCTAACCTTTGTTCCAACAACTTTCATAGAGACACATGTTGACCTATCCATCCACATTGTGGCCCATTTAAATATTTATGGTCATAATAGATGCATCTAGGAGATGGTCCTACCTTTACCTATTATGAAAATCTAGGAATGCAACGTTAGTATAAATTCTCACTTAGATCATTTGATCGCAGGCTCAGTTCCTAAATTAACCGATCAAAGCCTATCTATGCGACTTGATGGGGGATTGGGAGTCTGACTCACAGGATTTTGATGATTATTTTACCGCTAAATGGGATAAATAATTGAGCATCGTGAGAACCCCATACCATACCCAACTCGAGATTATCGGAGAACCTAATCAAGCGATTTAGGATAATCACTAGGCCACTGTTATTACGATCACAAATTCTGGCTAGTGTGTGGGATATATATTATTGCTCTCACAAAACTGATCAGGGATCGTCCCATAGCAAATAATCAATTTCCCCCCCAAAAGTGACTAGTAACTGGGTCGGAGCCCGGTGTTGCCCATCGATGAACATTTGGATATTCTGTATAACTGCCAATCACACCACCACAATATATGAAGATGGGACCCTCAACGTCGGCCTGGTATTATGAGGGTTATGATTCGCCTATCGACGAACATTTGGATGTTCTGTATAATTGCCAATCACACCACCGCAATATATGAAGATGAGACCCTCAATGTCGGCCTGGTATTATGTGGGTTATGATTCATGCATCGACGAACATTTGGATGTTCTGTACAACTACCAATCATACCAGCACAATATATAAAGATGGGACCCTCAACGTCGGCCTAGTATTATGTGGGTTATGATTCGCATCTATTACTAGATATTTGAAACCCATTGGCGACGTATATACTACAGGGCAGATAATTGTCACTTTGATGAGACAATATTTCCAGCATTAAAGGGAGATATGGCAGTCAATGTTAAGGATATTTCCAAGAGCTCTTGGAAAACACCATCATTGTCAAATTTAGATTCCTATACATAAGTTAGGTGAAAATAAAGTTCAACGGATTAAAAATTTCTAATAGGTCACAAATGAATTGCCAGACACATTCATAACACTATTAAAGTATCATAAGTGTATGTACCTGTAAGTAATGCACCTACACAGCTGAACATTCTGGGGGAACTAGTACCGCAAGCAAATTTGAGGCTCGCGCTTAGTGCGGAGCACCGTTGGAAGAAAGTATTATAAGCTGGAGTACTGCAGAATATTAGATATATATGACTAATAGTGTAGTCGGTTCATCGAGGATGGAACCACCCATCGGCGAGGCAATAGTAGTTAAGCGACCAATTGATACATTACAAGACTAACCGAGGGGGGCACATATGTATGATAATAATAAGATATCGATCTATTAAAAGTCTGCAATAGCACAACATGTAATGATCATTCAGTAGAGATTTGTCGACAAGGTATTCATATTCGCTGCTATGCTCGCTATCAAGGATGAGGATTCAGAACTCTTTATTGTAAATGACTGTGTGTTGTTGTACATTGGCCAAAGTGGGTGTCTGGAATCCAAGCGGAGCTCAGCTTGCTGGCATAATGCGAAGTGATACCATTGAGCCTGCCGGTTACAAATGGGAAATGGTACAGAAACATGATTAACTTGGAGATATAATTTGGTCAAGGCAAGACTAGTTGCCCTGGAATTCTTTAAAAGATCTGACATTCATTACAAATCTATTTTTCGGTTATGGACGCTATAACATTTCGGTACTAATAAGTCTATCAAGTTGTCGAGGACAAACTAGACATGTGTATGATGTTAATATCACATATCTATATAAGAAACTAGATACGAATATCTACATGAAGCCACCTGGGTAGGTATAAGCTTCTGGAAGCAATTAAGCCCGGCACACGAGGTGTGTACGTAATAAAACTGGAAAAGTTATTATTTACTTGAAGTAATCAGGGCCTATGAGATATAGTAAGTTGACTAAGTATTTGAAGGTCAGGGACTTTGTAAATATCGTTATTTGTCCATGCGTTCTTATTTAGAACACATAAATTAACTTCAGTATCATCATAGCAGTGTACTAAATTATTTGGATATCATTAGACCTCCGTGGGAGATCGCGAGTGTCGCTAAATAACTTGGGAAGGAATTCAAAATAAAAGACCTTAGGAAATCAAGTAGTGTCTCGATTTGCATATCGAACATCTTGGCAGTGGCATACTCATGCATCAAGTAATATATATCGAAAGAGTTATCTAACACTTTGGTATGTATGTAGCACATGGTGCTAAGTTATTTATTGCGCGTGCATCACTTGGATGTAGACAATGACATCTTCTACCATCCTAATGGGAGGAGAAACTCCTAGGGCCGTGACGCTATAGTTAGGAGGTACTTTGTTATATAGTTAACTGGATATACTAGAACCGATTACTCATTTGCAGTAAACTGTTTAGATTGCAATAGTTCTATTCCTTCCCAAAGGCACTGGAATGAGATCAGGCATATTCTGAGGTATCTGATCGGTATGAAAGACTAGAGTCTGTTCTACTCGAAATGGTAAACGTAAAAGTATAGAGTACGCCGATACATAATACTTGTCAGACCCACATAGATACCATTCTCAGATGGATTATGTGTTTATGTACGGGGATACATAAAGATTCTTGGAGATCGATGAAGCAGATGGCCGTAACTATATCCTCGAACCACGGGGAAATTCTTGCACTTCATGAAGCTAATAGAGAATGATGGTTGCGCTCCAAGATATATCACATCAACTGAAGATTGTGGTATATTCTGTCCAAGATAAAACATCGACTCTTTATGAAGACAATGCAGCATGTATCATTTAAGTCAAGGGTAGATTTATTAAAGATGACAGAACGAAGCACATTTCACCCAAGTTCTTCCGCATACACAAGTTGCAGAAGACGAATGAGATTGATGTTGTTCAAGTCCATTCAGAAGACAACTTTGATGATCTATTCACGAAGGCTCTTGCACATCCTAAGTTTAAGAGATTGGTACACAGAATCGGCATGCGGAGTTTACTCAATTTATTGTCTCAGGGAGATCGATGTCAGGGGGAGTAATCCCGTTTTGACGTGGACACATGCGTGTTATACTCTTTTTCCTGATAGTGCAGTTTTTATCCTAGGAGGTTTTATTGACTAGGTTTTGATGAGGAAATGTATACGCGTCCACAATCTATATGGGGCATATGATTGTACTCTTTCCTTGTACAACTTTTTGCCCAAGGGGTTTTGTTAGGCAAAGGTTTTGATGAGGCAAGTCGTTCTGGTATGAAACGCCCCAAGGGGGAGTGTTAGGAGTTGGGTCCAGCCTAAGGTGGGAACCCAACTAGGATGGGGTGTCTTACTGGACTCCTAACAAGCCCATAAGTCTTTAGGGTTTATGAGGAGAGTTTAAGCAGAGATAGATAACCTCATATTGGGTTATCCTTTTTGTAGTACGTATTGAGAGATATTATTCAATCAATAAAATATCTTTACTCTTCTCTCAATTATCTTATTCTTGATTACTGATAAGAGTATCCATTATTATCCAATAATCTCCACTTAGTTTCATATGTCAAGTACATTACCCAAAAGAAAAAAAACTTAATATTCTAAACTATCTTACAAATATCTACTTAGTTTTCAATGGACATTAGATTAGCTTAATGAACCATATAATTGCATTTTTATGGAGACAACTTTGTAAATGCACATCCTTAATTGGTCCCTAGAGAGGGTATTGTTAAAATATATTTCCAAGAACTATAAGATTCAAGAGATTACCTATAATTTTTGTGAAAAAAATCACTAGACAAAAAAAAAACTATATTACTTTGGAATTCGTTGTTTCACTTCACTAAGAGAAAACCTTGAATTAGAGACTTAAGCTTCCGGGTAGTGTAATCGACAAGACACTCAAAATTTCTTAAACCTTTTTCAAAATTTCAATGCCGAATAAATAAATGCAACATCCTATACTAAACTACTCCACAGAAAAAACTCTCGCACTTACGTCTTTGGCTCAATCTCGCACTTATGTCGTTTGGCTCTTTACTTTCTTTATTTGCACTCGTTTGGCTCTTTTCTTTCTTTTGGCTTCTGGTTCTTTTTTTTTTTTTTTTGGCAACCTAACCGATGCAACTTAACTAACGCTAACTCAATCTTGCTTGGCTTTGGCTTTAAACCAACGACCCAAATACCTTTTAAAAGGCAACCTAACTGAAGAATTCCGCTATCTGAGTTGCAGCTAGGCTTAGACTTTGCTCTCATACGTCTTTTCTCGTCTTTTGTCGTAATGGTGTAGGAGTTGGACCAATTCTTTTCGTTGCCCCCTAACTCTCATTGTCAGTCAATTGTGAAACATTTAGGGGGGTGAGTGCTATTCTTAAAGGAAAGTCAAGAACACGCTACGTTCTACTAGTGCGGGTTTAGCCTAAGAGGAGTGGGTCGTTCTAGAAAAAAAGGGCTTAAAAAAACTAAGTGAGTTGGATCCTTAAGCTTGAAAGCTCAATATCACCAAAAAACCGGCGCAAAGGAACTCATCATCGTGTATGAAGGGTCGAAGGCCAAGAACAAGAACACCTACTTTATCTATAATTTTTGTGAAAAAAATCACTAGAAAAAAAATAAAATATTACTTTTGAATTCACTTTACTAAGACCATGTTTGTTTGTTTTTTGGGTGAGAAGAGGTAGGAAATTTTGAGGTTAGAAGATTGAAAAAAACTCACGTGGGTTTTGCTGAAGGTTAGAACTTGTACTTAAAATCCTGACTTCTAACTTCAACTTCTCACTAGTCTGTTTGGCTGAACCATTTAATTTGACCAGAGATTAGAAGTTTCTCCGCAAAAACATCAAAAATACATATAAAACAATATTTTCAACAGTATTAACCATCCAATACTACAAAATGCCAAATAATATACAAAATATAGGTGCCAATAGGGAATATCTAGATTCTTCCAAAATAGGTACCAAAACAACAAATAAGTCTTACAACAACTGAGATAAATAGATAAAGAGGTAGGGAACTAAGAACACCTACTTGTCTGATACACCACCAATGCCATAGAGAACAACTATCTGGCCCAAACCTAGAACGTAAATAACCCCTCCTAGTCTCATCATCTGCGCCGAGGAATTAAGCACAAAATGGCTTCTCCTTCGTAATCACCTCCAATAACGTGAAGAGGTGAGTCATATCAAACCCTGTGATCCCCCGTAAAATAGCCTCAACTTTTGACCTCATAGTCCAATCAAACTCTCTCCTAGTAACTTACTCTGATGTAATACGAGACAACTCAGTAGTCATCACATTAATACCCGTATCAAGAACATGAGCAGTAGGCCTAGTCCTCTGCCTTTTAGCAGTAGGAGTGCTCCTCCTGGTCTGAGTAGAAGTATGATCACCAGTGGTAGGAATAGCAGAAGAAGTACCAGTGGCATGAGCAGTAGTAGGATCAGCAGTAGGAACAGCAGGGGGAGTACCAGTAGGAACCTGAGTGGAAGCAATACAGTGGTAATCCTGATCATTCTAGCCATATTCAAACTCAACATGGTCTTGAGTAAGGGGAACAGACTCTGTGTCAATACCTATGCCATCTAAATCATTAATAATGTCCTCCTCATCTATCAAGTGCCCAACAAACCTCATATTATCTCCATTGGCACCCTCATCACCCAGAAGCTTAAGTAACACCTCGTTATCCTTAAATTTCTTGCCCTTATGGAGTTTGAGCTTCTTTCTAGACTGAAAGAGAATATTGAAAATAAATCATTTAAGGGCATCAAACTAGTAAAATTTAGGAATAAACGAAAGGAAACTATTAAATAGTTTACCTCTACTTCCAAAAGAGCATCCCGGCCACACCTCTTTATCAGCAGTCACAGTGCAGTTTATTGGATCTCAGCCAAATCTACTCAAACCCAACAAAACCTTCATATCAGCAAGCTTTCTCTTCCAAGTCTTATTCCTACTCCTACAATTATTAGTGGTAACAGTTATACTAAGTTCATCAAAAAGTGTTTGTTTTACTACAGTATATGCTGGAGTCTTCCAGCCATTATCAACCTTGTTCCCTTACAGTTTTTGCTCCTTATATGTTTCGATAGTCACCTTATCCATAACATCAGTCCAATTAATTTGTTGACGTTTGCCTCCAAAATTTGTAGGTCCCATCTAACAATCCAAACAATAACACAATCACATTCACATTTATAATTCTATCACAATCACAATAAACCCCAAATTCTTTGCAATAACAGAACACCATTTAACCAATTTATCACAATTTCCATAAATCATTCATCACAAATTTCATAAACTAATAAACCAATTTATCAAAATTTCTATAAAGCCAATTAACACAATTTCCACAAACCATTCATCATATTGCCCAACAAACCATTCATCACATTGCCCAACAAATTCATATAACCAATTTATCACAATTTCTATAATCCATTCATCACAATTTCCATAAACCAATAAACCAATTTATCAAAATTTCTATAAACCATTCATCACATTGCTCAACAAACCATTCATCACATTGCCCAACAAATTCATACAACCAATTTATCACAATTTTATAATCCATTAATCACAAATTCTATAAACCAATAAATCAATTTATCAAAATTTCTATAAACCATTCATCACATTGTCCAACAAACCATTCATCATATTGCCCAACAAATTCATACAACCAATTTATCATAATTTCTATAAACCATTTATCACAAATTTCATAAACCAATTTATCAAAATTTCAATAAAGCCAATAAACCAATTAATAAACCAATAAACATAGAGAGAGATAATGCAACTTACATTGTCATGGAGAGAGGCGTGGAGAGACGGTGGTGGAGGACGAAGAGATGCATTGTTGGCGACGGAGAGAGGCGTTGTTGGGGGACGAAGAGAGGTCGGGAGAGAGGGTGGAGAGATGGTGGACGACTCTATGCTGTTGGAGGTACTGTTGGACGGAGAGAGGGTGGAGAGAGGTGCTGCGAGGTAGAGGGAGATGAGGGTGGAAAGAGGCGTTGTTTTGTTTTGGTTTTTTTTTTTTTTTTTTCTAACTTTGGGTTATAATTTTGCAAGTTTGGGGAGATATGAGTGGTTTTTCATTTGGTAGATTTGGGTATTTTGGGCTTGAAAGGACCAAAATACCCCCACTTAAACCATTTACAGGGTGGGAATGCATATTTTTATTAAAAAAAACAAACATGTCAAGGTGATAAGTTTCCAAAAGATCACACTTCTTCTCACTCTTAACCAAAAAACAAACATGGCCTAAGAGAAAACCTTGAATTAGAGACTTAAGCTTTCGGGTAGTGTAATCGACAAGACGCTCAAAATTTCTTAAACCTTTTTCAAAATTTCAATGTTGAATAAATAAATGCAACATCCTATACTTAATAAACAAAGAAGGTATTTTAGAATATTATGATACCCATCACTCACTCTCACACACGCACATCAAACCTTGACCCTTGACCCTTGACCCTTGAAACAAACATGAGTCTACTTAACCCAACAAGGCCAAGGAGGTTGATAGTGCGTACTTTCTTACTAAAAATATTATACTATACTATACAGCTCTCCTAACAACAACGAGCTTTCAAAAATAACAACACTAACAGTTTCTCAAAAGGAAAAAAATAAAAATAAAAATAAAAATTCCCCGCCTTAATGTTTTGGCTTAGTGTGATCGAGCACACATTGGGTTTGCCTCCTCAGTCTTCATCTTCTCTTTTACCTCTAGATGAAGCAATTAAGAAAGAATTTGAGCCTATATTCTTGGATAAAGTCTGTGATATATATTCCTTTGTTGATGTTTACTTCATGATATCATTATTGCAGGTTAAACTAAGCATGTAAAAACCAATATCCCATATTCCTTTAATTTTCTCTAATCTCGCTTATAACAGTATCATTTCTTTTTGTGTCCCTCTAAAACCACCTAAATATTTGAATGATTGAAGATCATTGGTCCTCCCAAAACAGAAAACTTTTTATATCTATCATCCTGTGCATCTATCAAAAGTATTTGTAATTCCGTAGGACTAATGATTTTGATCTCCTGTGCATCAATCAAATTACTGCATTAAAACCATTTAGTATATAATTGTGGATCTAACATATTTATATCATTAATTCCAACACATTGTTAAATTAAATCATAATGCCCAAACTTAATGTAAATGATAAATGAAACTATATATCCAGAAATGCACTTGCGTAATTGCATGTTTTGTTATCTTCTTTTTATGGACAAAAATGATAGTATGTCATAATGCGTCTCATAATTGTGAATTTATTCCCTCACTTATAGAAATTATTATTACGAATTACTTAATACACTCAGTCTTACACACAAATTTTGAATCTATGATTGCAGTGTCTCTTGGGTTCTTCAAAGATATTTATGTACCAAAAGCACTTATGCTTTTCTCGTTGAAATTGTAAGAGAATCTTCGTTTTCTGCTTATCTGATCTTGCAAAGAGTAGTTTTTTGGAATCCGGAAGTTCGCCGACTCTTTTTTTTGGAATCTGGAATTTATTCCCTCACTTATAGAAATTATTATTACGAATTAGTTAATACACTCAGTCTTACACACAAATTTTGAATCTATGATTGCAGTGTCTCTTGGGTTCTTCAAAGATATTTATGTACCAAAAGCACTTACGCTTTCCTCGTTGAAATTGTAAGAGAATCTTCGTTTTCTGCTTATCTGATCTTGCAAAGAGTAGTTTATTTTTTTTTTGGAATTTGGAAGTTCGCAAATTTTGAATCTATGATTGTAGTGTCTCTTGGGTTCTTCAAAGATATTTATGTACCAAAAGCACTTAAGTTTTCCTTGTTGAAATTGTAAGAGAATCCATCTGATCTTGCAAAGAGTAGTTTATTTTTTTTTGGAATTTGGAAGTTCGCACTCTCCATTTTAAGTCTCTTGGGTTCTTCAAAGATATTTATGTACCAAAAGCACTTATACCAAAAGCACTTAAGCTTTCCTCGTTGAAATTGTAAGAGAATCCTCGTTTTCTGCTTATCTGATCTTGCAAAGAGTAGTTTATTTTTTTTTGGAATTTGGAAGTTCGCACTTTCCATTTTAAGTCAAGATAAATCTTGGCGGATGACCTCCCAATGTTGGGTTTCGAACTCATGACCTCTCTCATCTCTCCAAGAGGTGGTCCCAAACCACTAGCCCAACACCAAAGAGGTGAGAGTAGTTTACTTAAGTATGCGAATAATGATTTCCTTTTTTTGTGTTCTCTTTTGAATAAGGAATAAAATGGTACTTAAAGTGACGTGATTACTATGAACGTGGAAGTGAGATTCGTATGAATATCATGTTAAGTTTTAGAGAAACTAGGGTTTCAAGCTTAAAAAAACTTCAACTCTTATTAACCAAAATCAACTATTGAGATTACACCACCCTCTCCCCTTTATAACTAGGTTTCACTAAAAGGACTCCTACAATATTTCTCCTAACCTATCCATTTATTAAAGTGACCTGAAAATTAGAAACTACTAATAACCCATATTGGACCTCTTCAACAGAGCATAAGTTAAGCATAAAATTAAACATAAATCATACAGGGGTAGACGACCCTATAAGGGAGGTGCCACGCCATAAAGATTCCAAGTGGACTTATATGTATCAGGATTCTGATGAAAAATTAAAAATCTATAATAAGAAAAAAGAAAAGAAAAAAAAAACCAACTTGTTGTTTGGGTCTTAGTCGTTTGATTTCAACGATTGTTGGATCATGGTAGTCGAAGTTGCATATATATCTTTTGGGATTTTTCTAGTCGCCTCACATGGATGTGGAAACTTGGTTGATCCTGCTAGTAGCTCTCCTGTGTGAGGACTTTGAATCTTGGAATGTCCAACTAGCCCTTTTGTACTAAATCTACTGAACTGTTCGGTTGCATCAAGTCAACTCTGTTGTCAACTTGTCATTTTAGCTCAGATTTGGCGCTTTTATTGTCAAATCCCCTCCAATGGCATTGAAAACCTGAAAGTAAGGTAATTAGACAATAATTAGATAAATAAAGTCTCAGGATTGAACGACCAAAAATGCTTGATAAAAAGGCCTAAAAATAGCACATAAATATGCCTATCAACAAACAATAAGTAGAGTAAATTATTCTAGTCGCCTTACATGGATGTGGAAACTAGGTTGATCCTGCGAGTAGCTCTCCTGTGTGAGGACTTTGAATCTTGGAATGCCCAACTAGCCCTTTTACACTAAACCTACTGAACTGCTGGGTTGCATCAAGTCAACTCTGTTGTTATTTTAGCTCAGATTTGACACTTTTATTGTCAAATCCCCTCCAATGGCATTGAAAACCCTGAAAGTAAGGTAATTAGACAATAATTAGATGAACGGCCAAAAATGTTTGATAAAAAGGCCTAAAAATTGCACATAAATATGCCTATCAACAAACAATAAGTAGAGAAAATTATTGATGTGGGCGGTTACCCATGCATATTAATATGCATAATAGTTAGGGTTGTACAAGGGAACCCACCAACCCGGGAAATCGACTTGGATCGACTCGATCCGACCGGTTCGGTCCGGTTTTGTGAAAAATCGGGTCGGTTTTGGTTTTGTATTCAAGGACCCGGTTGTATTCGGTTCGAGTTCTGTTTTCAGACTTGGATAACCGACTATATATAACGAATTTTTCTTCTCTTTCGTACCCTAGGCCCCCCTTGCTTTTCCCCTTTCCGTCCTCTCTCTCTCTCTCTCTCTCTCTCTATCTTGGTTTAGTAATTGTTGGAATTTTTCAAATCTTATACCTCTTTTGAGCCTTGAACCCATGACCTCTTGGTCATCTATTTTATGTGACTCAAATACTATAGCCTAAAGTTTAGTCCCACATTGTTTATAAACAATAGAGGAACTGAACATATAAGGTAGTACCCATGTGACATGTGTGTAACATGTGACATAGAGAGAGTGTATAGTTGTGTGAGTGTGTGAGAGGATTTTATACTCTATACACACATGGACCTCTCTCAGGCGGCCCGGTAGGCTGGGCTCAGACTTGGAATTGGAATTGGAATTGGGATTGGGATTGGGATTGGGCAATTGGCTCTTCTGGCTCTGGAGGCCTTGGGTCCTTTGGGCTTGGGTATCCATAATCTTTTTAACAAAAAGTTCATTGGGGGCTTGGTTTATTCTTTAGTCTTGGTCTTCACTTTGTTCTCTCCACCTCTTGAGGAGACCTAATCCTCAGGGACACGTCCCACACGTTTGAATAAAGAGAGAGCCGTTGGGCAAACTCTCTCTATAAAAACAACTCCTCACCACCTTCAAAAAACAACACACAGAACACAACTCTTCTCTCTCTCTCTCTCTTGTACGGTTACCTGTGGTGCATACTTCATTCTTACGTAGACTTCCGGGATAACTGAAGTCTACTGTATACGTTACGCTCGTTGTATCCTGGAAAGAGATCAGACCTTCGTTACCTTACCCGAGGTAGGTCGAAATACTCTTTAAAGAGAGTGCGACCCACGCCTCGAGCAATCACAACCTCTCTCTCTGCTGTAGGCGCTAAGTTCCCTGAAACTGCCGGTGATTAGTTCTTCTTGCTGCTGTTACAACCAGTCCTGATAACTGTTTGTTCTTTGCCGGAATCTGCCTGTTCCTTGCTGCTGTCCTGATAACTGTTTGTTCCTTGCCGGAATCTGCCTGTTTCTTGCTGCTGTTACAACCAGTTCTAATAACTGTTTGTTGTTTGCCGAAACCTGCCTTACACAACAGCTCTTGCTGCCTGAACTTACGCTACCAATCCAACTGTTTTTGCTGCTGAACCTACATGTTATTCCATTGCCTTTTACCGGAGTTTACCTCATACTTCCTGTCGGTATAATTGTTGCTACTCATTACCAGAACAACAACTGAGTTACTGTTGCTCTTCATTGTTGCTGCTATATACATTGCTATTGCTCAATCAAAGGGAAAGCTATACTTACAGGGTCATAAGACTTAACCTATATTTCTTACAGTAATACTAAGTAAGTTTTTGATCTATTGGAGTTACAACACAAATCGTAGAGTTTCATATCTTAAGTTTTTGGTGTTGTTTTTAAGTTTGATCTATTGGAGGAGTTTAAGATCTGAAGTTTTTGGTGGTTTTGTAAGCGAAAAGCTCCTGCGAGTGATAGATAAACATTGAGACGAACCTCTAAGAACAAGGGTCTGCATCAAGAGGGGAAGAACACAATGCCATTAACATCTCATTCTGGATTCCAACCATGGCTTCTAACCCATTCCCCATTAAACCATGACTTCTGACTTTCCAACATGCATATTAATATAAATCATTGATGGCTAAGTAAATTTCCGACCAATACATTGATACATGCATATTTAAAAGAAATTATTAACGGTACATGTTCTTTTGAAAGCATGGCACTGGTACATATCAAGAACAATTCCCTTTAAAACATGGCCAGATAATCATGTAATTAATTCGGGTGCCACCTTGATAGAAGTAGTATGGTGTTGTAATTCACGGTCGCTTCTAAATCCTATTTCATACTCTTGATTTAGAGAAGTAACCCCTGAATCATCAGTGGTAGAACCCGTGTTTGGCCGTGTTTGTTTATTTAGATTCTTGCTTTGTTTGAACTCTCCATAGAAATAGGAGATGAAGCCCCAAATAGATAATGCGAGAGCGACACCCTTTTCGGAAGTAAAATCTTCATGGTAGAATATAACACCGAAGATCTCCGTCACTGGAAGTAGAACTGAGACCATGATACCAGAAAACAAAGAGGAGGCGCTGAATATTACCCCTATTGCTCCCAATAAATAGAACTGCCAAGCAATTGCACTCAGCACTAGAACCATGTAATACTTTGCTTCCCCAATCCCGTATTCTTTTGCTTCTTTTGGAATAACCTACAACAAAATTAAGTTGGCAAGAAAATAGTGTTTACTTTTCGCAATCTGACATATCAATTATTGTCCTAAAATACAGAAATACAAGGGAAACTAGGTTAGCCACTAGACGCTTTTTATAAAAGTAATCAGAAATCGAAAGCTTTCGGATCTAGATGACTGTGAGAGAGAGAGAGAGATGATTTATACCTGGAAGTCCTTGTTCACAAGCATCCCCACAGTGCAGAAAGCAGAAGCAAATATGGAAATCACAACCTGCATCTCTATCACTAATGGGTAGGTTATCACTTGTTTTGCTTTCTTGTACAATAACTCGTTCGATGGTAAGAAAATTCCGTAAAGTAAAGCAGCAGCCAACATCATGATAAATCCAATATAGTACTCCTTATTGGACACGCCATCGGTCGATCACCACTGGAATGAAGCCCGAGAATAAGAGCAGCCACAACCAGTAAAACAACAGCATTTATTGAATAAGATGTAAACTTCTGCTTAACCATCAAAAAAGAAAAACCCGCTGTGAAAGCCAACTGAGTAGAAAGTAATAGAGAAGACGTCGAAACAGGGAGTTTGGCAGAACCAGAAGAATATAAGTAGTTGTCCACACCTAGGAGAATACCTAAAACCATATTCCCTAGAAAGAGACGCCATGTTATGAGGAAGGGCTTGGCCTTCGTTCCTTCTGGACTGTTTTTACGGCGCAGAAAATAAAAGACTAGCAGAGGGACAATCATTACTGGGAAGGCAGCGGTTTGCAACCAACTTGATAGCCAAATACGTTTACCCCCATGGACGAAATAAAGGCGTAAGAGTAACGGCCCACCACAAGTTCCGATGGCCAATAGTATACAGTTGATCGAAAGCACTAATCTCTTTAGAAGCAGCTTCTTTCTTTTATTTTCTCTCTCGAGAATGCCTCCTTGCCCACTCACCGGGCTCTCAACCTCCATATTCAGATCACTGGCACCACTTTTTCAATGATGTTTCGATGAAACTTTTGAACTATAAGTAGAGAATGAAATATGTGACGTATGAAGTTTAAGTCCTACTTTGCTGATCATGCCCAGGCTGGGCGCCCTAGCATTTAAACATGCATAGTATGACAGATCGTGAACGTGCCTCATCCATAATATATGGGCAAAATGTCAATCGTCAATTATCTATAGTCCATCGTGGGCAAGATGTCCAACTAAACTTTTTGCAAAAACAAAAAAATTGAACACGCAATTTGAAAAATATTCAACTATCGTGGGAAAGCTGTGTAAGAGTTGATTTTTTTCAACAATACTCAACAATTATTTACAATAAAATTGAGCTCACCAGTCACAACCATACACATTAACTACCTCTTGTACTTTATAATTTATAAAAAAAATGCTTGGGGATGGGGACCATACCAACCACCTTTTAGCAAGTTAACCACAATAAGTCAACTAATAAATTAATATTATTTATAACAATTAGAAAAAAAAATCATTAAAGCATTGTAAAAACATCTCCAACAGGATGGTACACTCTTACACTTTTCACGTACTTTTGCAAAAATTCATTCTAACAGGAGTATAGTGTTCAACATACTCATCCCCATACTCCTCCAAAGTATGCGAATGCAAAACTTGGAGAGTGGTATGTGCATACTACTTTTGTGGGTCCCCCACAACTATTTCTTCTCTTCCTTTCTTTTTTCTCTATAATAAAATAATATTGTGAGTTCCAATTTTTAATAAAAATCTTCTCTTTCTCATAGAATAACATTGTGGGTCCCAATTTTAATATAAAACAACTAAATTTAGAGAGAAATCTGTTGAAGCAAAGTGGTATGCTATTCCAGATACTAGTATTCAAAATTGAAATAACATACCATCTCTGTTGGAGATGCTCTTATATTTGATATGAATATTGGCAGGAGTTGGGTCTGGCCTAGGTGAAACCCAACTGGGTTGGGGTGCCCTTTTGAACTTCTAACAAGCCCATATACCATTAGAGTTTACGGGGAAAGTTTGAGTAATAGTATATAGGGAGAGGATTCGGGGATCCTAAGGGAATTGACCGTAAGCATACCCTAAATGAGAGCCATACATCTATATGAGATGAGTGGCTGAAAAAAATTTGACTTTTATGTATTAGAGAATGAGGTGTATATTACACTCTCTGATGTGGCTCTTAGATAGGAGGTGGTTCTCTGATGTGTCCTCTCTTATTTGAATTTGGGGAGCCCTTTCCTTTACACATTCCCCAAAATCTTGACGATATCTCTCTTTGACAATGTCTCTCTCTCTCTCTCTCTCTTTCTCTCTCTCTCTTTCCTCTTGCACTCTCTAATCTATGTCTCTCTCTCTCTCTCTCCTAAAAAAAATCTACGATTTGACGACAGAGAGAATGAAGAAATAGCAGTGTGAGAGAGGGGAAGATAACGTATGTATAATTATTCTAAATTTTCTTGAGGACGACAGTGAGAATTTTGGGGGTGGAACCAATTTGTGGGTGGAAGGAGCTGCGAATTGAACTTGGAGACCATAGAAACTTTTAGCAGCAACTTGGGTAATTGATATTTTTGCTTAGAGTTTTTTTCACCCTTGTTTGTTTGTTTGCTGGAGGAGTGATTTGCTGTGGTTAGGGTTTGTCAACTTTCTGTTAGGGTTTGTCAACTATCTTATTTTCTTGTAATTTACACAAATTCTTGTTTGTTGAAAGGGATAGTTAGAGTTGACCTAATGTTAGAATATATGGATATTTTCATAGAAGGATTTGTACATGTTTGTTTTATGCCATTCCCGCATAAGTTGTTCGCACATTTTTTTGATTTTTTTATGCCAGAAATTTCAGAGATAACTCTAGAGTACCCCCTAAAGTATATGTTGGGTAATTGGGATTCTACTGCAGTAAAAAGTAAATTAAATATTGTCGATGACTACGGATTAGTCGACAATATTTTATGTAGTTGCTTTATTTTGTAAAGTAGTTGAAGTAGTTAAGATTCCAGTGCATCCTAAAGTTGTTAATCCTCTATGTCAAGCTTTATGTTGTTCAGAAATAGTAGATTCTAGTGTATCCTGAAGTAGGTAATCCCATATATCATGCCATATTTTCAGAAATAGTAGATTCCAATGTCAAATATTTCAATATGTCGAGCACCTGTCATGGTCAACAATACTATTTATGGTGTAAATATTCAGTTCTTACACTTTAGTACTATGTTGACAACCCTTATTTGCTTCATATTTTTCTTACCTATGAATTTTGTGATTATTTTTAGTGATAAGCAATGGATGTGAAGCTATCTCAGACAACATCAAATACAAAGAAGCGCGAGGCAGAACATCAAGATGTAGGACTCGCTAAGGTCAACAAACACCAACCAAGTTACAAAAGAAAGAAGAACATGAATGAAGGAATATAAACTGATAAAGAACCACTAATTGAACAGTTTGGAGATGTAGACTTCGATGATGAATCTGCCTCTCAAAGGAATGATTTGGGGGTTAGATCTGCTGAAGAGGCTTTGGGATCCCAACCAACTGAAGGTGACCCTATGAATGAGGATAATGTTGAAGCTTCTACAATGTTTGATCCACCACAAACTGAGGAGTCTCAAAAGCAGAAAGAAACTACAGCTCCCATTGACGATACGTACCCACCTGATAGGAGTTCGCTACTGAGTTTCAAATTCCACCGGGCGAGATCTATTTACCTTGGCCAGGTAAAGTAGTTGGGGACCCAAGTAGTTGTATTTAAAAGAAGTTTAGTCCTTGTCCCCTTACTTTGACTACGCTATTTTGTGTTTTTTACTATATTGGCGTAATATTTAATGATATTCTTCAATATTTTTATACAGGAGCCTGGTTGTCTCTGCGTGCACCACCATACTCCAACATGGCACCTTGAGAAGGAACCAACAATTGTTCGAGACCTGGTTATGCTTGCAAGTTTAGATAGGATTAGTGAGATTTCTTACAAGCGCTACAACGCGGGATTGATTTCTGGAATATGCGAGCATTGACAGCCAGAGGCAAACACGTTCCATTTTAGTTGGGGGGAGATGATTCTAAGTTTAGATGATGTACAACACTTGATAGGTTTGTCGGCAGATGGTGACGTTCCAATAACTGAAGGTAGTTGGTCGTTGCCAAAGCTTGTTGAGATTTTTATGAAGAATCTTTACCAAGATGAGGACTTTTTTAACTTAATGAAAATAGAGGTTAAGGAAATTCTTTGTCTCTAGTAAAATTGGTGAACTTCTATGCGGGGAAATTGGAGAAGTATAATGATAACATACAGAATGCAAGGCCAACGGGACAAAAGAAGGAGGCAATTTCAGCCTTATCTGTTGCGCGCACGTACATGCTATATGTATTGGGGACCTTTTTATTGCTGGTTAAAAAGGGAAGCTACGTGAGTGTACGGTATCTGTATTTCATTGAAAAGGACAAAGCAAACATCAAGTGGTCTTGGGGCTCCGCAGTTCTTGCGCACTTGTTTCACAACCTAGGTGCAGCATCTCGAACCGACGGTAAACAGTTTACTGCTTATACGATGCTCCTTGAGGTATGCCCTACTGAAAATAAACTGTGATAAACTATGCTGCTTAAAATTGAATTTCTTATTTTATTTCCACACTTTCTGTTGTTACTGCATACAGTCGTGGATATTTGCTCACTTTCCAAAGTTACCTAGCATACCTAAGCACCATTAAGATGCAACGGAGTATTGTACTAGGTAGAAATGGGGTTTAAGTACTACTAATTGGGCCGATGCTCGCGATTTGTTAAAATATGGATAAGCATTTGATAGCTACAAGGTTGAGGGCGTAAGTAACCTTACCATTTGGTGTATATAAGGCCTACATTTAAATTACTTCCTTCATGACCTTATTTTTTAAACTAAATGATGTTGTATTTGTGTAGGTTGTGTGGGAGCCATATAGGGCAGAAAGAAGGTTTGACTATGACTTAAACGAGAACACCTTCTTTAATGGGCTTACATCTAGTCCAGACCATGTAGGGCCCATCTATCCGAATAGGGTTGTTAGGCAGTTTGCAAGGATTCAGCTAATCCCTAAGAACCCAAAATATGTTGAAGTGTTGGGGTTGAAAACATGGGATGGAGAAGAACCGAAACAATACAAACCTAAGTATGAGTGGGTTGATGTATTTTTGAAGGGATTATGGAAGGAATGGATAGTGAGGAGTTGTGATAGAGAAAGGAGGCTAAGGGGGGGGGGGGGGACCTGTACAATGTATAGACGAGTACATGCAGTAGTTTTAGTCTATCTCATAGACTAAAATCTGTCCACCAACTGTAGACCTTTCTGCCGATGACGATATCAGATTATCAGCGTGTCACCCCATAGGACAGGTGTGAAGTAAACCAGATAATTACGATCTACGGGTATGTCATACTAAACCAGATGGATCGTTAAACATTGCATTAACCAAATAATTGTTTTTGCATTATATGTAGAAGTTGTTATTCTAAATCATGTGGTTATTGGGTGGTTCTATAAATGGAAGTCAGTGGAGAGCCCCCTAATGTTTGTGAACATGAACAATATCTCATGCTAAGGGATAAAAACCTGGCATTGGTGGAATCGGTACTGAAGGAAGAAGTTAAGAAGTTGAAAGACAAGAAAAAGCAGGGGAATGAAAAGGAAACATTATCCTTGATAACAGAGAAATTAACTGAGAAGGTTAGTATCCCCTTACTTAACAAAAGTCCTTTTAAAAGAATTGATACTTGCCTTTTCATTCAAAAATTAATTATTTAGATTTTTGGGATTGTCGATCTGTGGCTTGAAATCGACAATTATTTTACAACCCATCTGTAACATATATTCTTAATCACAGGCAACTGAATGTGAGCAACTAAGGGTCACAATTGAACAAATGAAAATGGACAGAACACTCAATGATGTTGTTCACGAACAATATATCAAATCATTTGATGAGCTACCTGCAATGTTGGAAGAGAAGTTTGACTAATTTGGTTAACTAATTTGAATTTTGATTATAAGATGGGGCATCACTCATAAATAAAGTACACACTAATGATTATTTACAGAAAAAAGAGTGCAAAGCTTTGAATGAGAAAAATGCCAAGTTGGTAAAGGATTTAAGAATACAAGTGGCAGTTGATGATTGTAATGCAAACTTGTCACGGGAGTTGGGAAAGAAGGTATCATCCCAACCTTTACAACTTTGTTTACAATTTTGATTATAAGATCATATCACCGGTATATAAACAATGCACTTTATATGTAGACGAAAGAGTGCCAAGTTCTAAACGGGCAAAAGTCAAAGTTGGTAAAGGATTTGAGAATAAAAATAGGAGTTGATGCTTCTAATGCAAGCCTGGCAATAGAGTTGGCAAAACAGGTATTATCTTAACCCTATTTATTGTATTTAAAAGTCTTCACAACCTTTCCTAGAAGTTAATTATTTATCCCGTTTTTGTTAAGGGAAATTATCTTTAGAGATGAGAATGCAAGTTACTAGCAGATATTAATGCTAAGTTGGCGAAACAGTCAGATAGATAACACCCAGAACCTGTCCCTGTGAGTGTTTAAACCTATCATTTCCCAATTCGTTGCATAATGTAAGGTTATGTGGAACTCCTCTTTGATAGCAATGTACTTGTTGCATTTGAACAACTTGCTGCGATTCCAAAAGGAGAAGCAGTGCCTTCACGTGATTTACAAAAAAAGATTGATGAGTTAACAGTCAAGTATGAAGACGCTGTAAAGAGGTTAAATGAGAAATAATCATTTGTAAGTTGGTTTGAATGGAAGTAGAGACATATTAGGGGAATGTGGCATACTCCAAAGTATTTATCCGTTTGTGTTTTAAGGGTTTAAAACTATTTTTGGTACTTTTATTAAAACTATTTTTGTGTTCTAAGTATGTTCTCTCTGTTAATATTAGTTTGACGGATATGCTATGGGGATATATTCATTGTTAAGAACAATATACTAATTTGTCGATCAATGTGATCTTCGACAATTTTCTTATCGACCACTCTGCCTTCGACGACAGTTTTAATGTCGGTTGATGCACTGATCGACTTAAGATGTTATAACCCCTGTCTTCATCCTCAATTTTGTATTGGATGCTACAACCAAATACTCCATTGTTCAACTCTTTTAATGCTTTTATACAGATAATTGCATCAAATTATAGGTAGACAACCAAGTACAAGTCTGACACAGTGATACATGATAAGAAAATCGAAACCCTCGTAAGTTACCAACCTTAAGGGTTTATTTTCAAATGTTATACTTCAATGTATATCTAATCTCTTGTTGGCTGGTATACCATGATTGTAGCGTAGCCAACTCATTATTGTTAAAAAGATGAAGAAGACCCTTGAAGTCTAGCACTATGAATGGGTATGCCCCTTTTACAAAATTGAATGTTCACAATACATTACTGTTTCTGCCCCCATGCATTTTCACTAACTGCCATCCATTGTTGTGCAGGAGGCTTGGCGTCAAGCAATGAAGAAAGAATTTCACAGTGGAGAGTTAGCAGAGAAGGACGATCCAACATTTATTAAACTATTTGATCAATACGATAGATTCTACACTATAGCACAACAAGGGACCAAAGGTGACTATCAAGATGATTTCACAGTGACGGGTAGAAATTAAGACAAGCTTATAGAGGTTAGGAGGGAGAATGTTGTACTGAAGAAGAAGATAAGTGAGATACTGCTCCAATTGTATGTGAAGTATCATCTAGATGTGCGTGGTGTCCAAGGGGAAGATGGCAATTCTGCTTTAAGGGTACCAGTAACAATTAAACATCAAAGTCAAAACCAATTTAAGAAGGTAATGAATTCGTGCGAGTCTTTGATGACCAAGGATCCAACATTTTGGAAGACTATTTTTAGCCAGTCTTTGGGTACCCATTTCAGTTCTCGAGATGAGAAGGTGTACGAGCAGTTGCACCGTGCTTGTTCATATGGTGGTTAACATGTGGAATATAGGCACATGGGACATTTTCTTGCTACATGTTATGAGAAGGTTGTGGTCTTTATCGGCAATCATGAGGCATATACATTCTTACCTCTATTTTGGCTTAGAAAAAATAACCACATATCGAATGAGAAAAGTTTAAAAACCTTGTTGGGGACACAACTAAGTTTTGGTGGGTTGGATTGGGTTCAGACAACCAATATGGTAGATTGCTTATGAGGTACAGAGCACCAATGCCTCAAGTTTCTACTCTCTGGCTTGCTCATGTAGATTTAGGCTTTCGTGGTGATTTCCAAAGGGACATGGTACATAAATGGTTTGGTGTACAAATAATCTATTCAAGGCTTTGCTAAAAGAGAACAACGTTAAGGGTTATAAATTAAACGAGCTCACCTAATAAGCAAGGGGGGGGGGGGGGGGGGGGGGGAAGTGTATAGTATGTTTGTTTGTTTATTTTTTTTTGGGCAATAACCAGTACATTTTTTAGGGGGATAAACATTTACTCATTTAGTAAGCAAGAGGGGAAAGTATATAGTACATATGGGTTTTCGTTTTTTTTTTGGGATGACCACTATTGATGGTGGCCAATTTGGTTGGTTTGAAATCCCTGTTGTATGTAGTTGTTCATATTGTCATACTTTTGGGAGGCTGATTAATGGGAACACTCTTGGTTTAGCCCCTCTTATTTATTTAAAATTCTTGTTTGTTTGCATTTTGTGTATGTTCTTACTGATTATATTGTGGACAACTTCCTCATTCAAGATTGTCGGTTAGTTGGCGTAAGCAAAAATTTGAAATATTAGGTTAGATAGACAAATTTTGGATAGTGTTGCATGAAGTTATTCGATTACAATCACCTTTTGTGGTAGACTGATTAATAGGAACCCCTGATTAATATATTTGGTTTGGTATGAATTGCTTGTTGCTCAAATTGTCCACCTATGGTGTAGTCTAAACTCCCATTGTCTGTTTTGTATTATCGATCAACTAGGCATTCGACAACCTTAAATTTCAAAATTATCGTTTAGTTTACATAAACGACAATTTCTACAGTCTGTAGAAGACTCGACAACACTTAACAGGACATGGCCAACCAAATCCATCATTCGACAAATTGTTATTAAAACTACAATTCAGTAATATTATTACAATGGAGGGATTCCAAGTCATAGTACGAATCACCGGATGGTCACTTAGTTTAGGACATGGCACTTATGACATACATTGATAATAAAGCAAAAAAGAAATTAACTTGTTGCTCATGTATGGTTGGCTTCTTCTTCCCATAGATGTTGCTGTTGCTCAAGCGTCCCCCCTACATAGAGATTGCCATAATTTAGCCGAGAAACGGTTATAGATTAATCAAGCAGAATGTAGGGGGTTATGCATAGTATCGAAGTTATACTTACTTGTTTCGGGTACCTTCGTTTTAAGAAGTGGGCAGGTTCATTTGTCGTAGTTGCCAAATACTCCACATCCTGTACATGTTCTCTTTTTCTTCTCATCAGCTTCCTCTATCTCCCCCTTCCATCTCCCTTCTTTCTTGTGATCTAATTTGGCTCGACCCTTTGTTTGAACCATAAGAGGGTCCAAAATAGAAGTTGTTGACATCATAGATTCTACGAAAGGACTTGTCGTGGCTGATTCTGATAATTCCAAGACTGTCATGGACTGATCGTAATGGTCAAGGTAAGACTCAATCTCATATAGCTTCGAAATTGTGAATTCAAACTTTTCTTTAGTATTTGAAGCCCTATCAAATAGTCATGTTGCCCGAAGTGATAAGTGGCTACAGCGCAACGGCTGTCGTAAGTTCTTTACTGACAAGTGACTCTCATTATATGACCGAGAATTTGTTTACACCTATCCTCCACCTTGCCATAATGAAAGCCTCTAGAATTTTAAGAATGTCATATTTCGAGAAAACTTTGAGGAAGTGCCGGTATGGGATTCCAACGTACTTAAACAACTTGCATCCACAATGACCGGTTAGCTTCTCCAAGTCTATATGCAGCTCGAACGACTCTGGATGACCACTATGCGATTTAACGGTAAGTACACGTAGGTTACCTTCTACTGATATTTCTAATGCAACGAAGCGAACAACTTTTTTAAATTGCTTCTCAAGTTTATGGAGCATTGTTCTTGTATATATCTTTGCAGCGTCTTTCAAAAGGGCTTAATAATGAGCTATTTGGCGATATTTGTGCTCAAAAGCGAAGTCTTCTTCCCTCTCCCGTTCATATGTATTTAACAGAGCGGTGACATACTTGGTCACAAAACTGTACAACCCAGTTGTTGGAAATAACCAACCATTAAAAAAGTTATTAGTTGACTCACTACGCCCTGTAGTGCTCATGCCTACAAAGAAGGTTGATCTACTCCATGGTATCCATCTCTCTCATATATTAAAGATCCCTTTCATCCAATGGTTATCATCCAACTTATTTTTTTTCATTAGTTCCATCCACCTTGCATCGAAATCCCCAGGATCAGAGGTGTGGTACATTAGTGAATCAATATTTTGCTTAAACGAAGATGGGAACTCATAAACATGCCTATTTTCTCTGGGAATTTGTGTGTAATGTACCATAGGAAAAAACGATGGATGGTGTTTGAGAAAACTTGTAAATAAATAATTTCATAACTGAGTAGACACGAACTAAATAGGGGATGCCCTATAATATATTATCCATTTCACATTGTTTACGACAATATGGCGTGCACAACACTGACGATATATATTTTTAGGGACATAGTAAGTCGACAACATATTATCTATACCCAATGGTAGACGACACTATGTGCTGGACAACATGTTAACCTATTCATGCTTACCTTGGGTACCGCAGCTCCCATAGCTGCATCTTGATTAGTGATGAGTGAAGTAGGGTGTTTGTTGTTCATTGCCTTCAACCACATATGAAATAACCATATAAATGTTTATTCTTGTTTATTCCTTAGTAGAGCACATCCGTATTGTATCGTTTGGCAGTGGTTATTGATTCTGACAAATGGGGTAAATGGCATCTTATACACATTCATTCGTTACGTAGTATCAAAGGTCACCACATCCCCAAAAGTCTCGTACGCACACCTTGACCGTCCATCAATCCAAAAGAAATTAAGTGATCGGTCCTCTTCATCCAATTCAATATTGAAATAAAACATTGGATCATCAATTTGTTTTTTCCTAAACCATTCTAATGCCGCTTGTGCGTCACATATTGCTAGACTTTCCTTGTTTACTTTTGCTTTGTGGTTGTAGCAGTCTCGTTTGCTAAAGGTTTTGTCTAGAAATAAATTCGGTACCTTGCTGACTGCAATGTTGTGGAGCTCAAAGGTCTCTGTAAGGTTTGTTGCTGCTTCTGGGAAAAACCGGTTCACGTTCATACGATGATGATTGCGGGGAGACACAAGTTTATGGTTATGAAAATCTAAAAAACTAGTCACAACGTATTTATGGAGTTTCTCATTCCAATTGATGTTTAGCGTTGCTTTACACCCGTATTTATCTGATGATCGTCTGCTCCCATCTCTTTCACTAGTCTCCGGATGTATCCCTATATTTTTCTTTGAAAATCCACTATTCGAACAATAAAATTTTACTCTAGCTACTTCCTCTGATCTATTTCTCTTAGTGGAATTGTGCTTTTTTGTTGAGAATCCTTGACCTTTTCCATATTGTTCATAACAAACACGTGCATCTTTAACAGTCTCAAAATGTTAGCCCTCATATGGGGGTCCACAAATAAAGGATATGTTAAACATTTTGCATAATCGAATGGAATACCTCTTGTACGATCCTCTTCAGCCCTTTCTGGTGACTCTTCGCCAATGGCTTTTGTCCAATTTTCATCAACAGAGTCATCCATTATATGTTGGTCACACTGGCACGTTCATAGACAAAATCATTCAGAATTACAAAACATTTAGCTTGAAACATGGGGAAATAAAATACAGTAATAACTCAAACGGTTACATTATGTAGTCAAAATGTTAGATTACAAAATAGATATTACGTTAACCAAAACAAAATACTACCCCCTTCTAATACGACCTAAATATTCTACCCCCAAGACATTCTAATTTTCACATCTAATTGCAATCACATTCTTCCCAGCTATATCGACCCCTCTGCCAACTATCTGAAGAGTCATCAGAAGAATTGTTCAATGCATTCATACATTATAACTCTTTTTTTCTTCTTCCAAATACCCTATTTCTAGATAACTGAATTCTAATTCGAACTCAATTTTAGATTGCGCAATTTCTTCTCCCTCCACTTATTCCACAATCTCATCTCTCTCTTCACCAGATGGGGAAACTGGAATGTTGACATCATCCTGCCTCTCCGTGTCGTCCATGCAAAAACACCCGATAAGTAATTTATGCACCCATGCAATACATCTAAACCCTATTGCCATTCTGAAGGTTCTGAAAGAAGAAGATGACTTAACACATCACAACAAACCCCAAACTTAAAATAGAAGGCAAAATTAGAACAGGCCATAAATGTCGAGGGTACAGATCATCGATAATTTATTGTCGATCATCGCAGTCTCTGACAATAAGGTAGCCTACGAATTATCGATTTCCCAGGTCCACGACAATAATAATCTCACAAGTTAACCTAACAGAGGGGTTTCACAATATATTATGTATTTCTTGAGGCCATCAAAATCCAGGTACTCATCTTACTGCAGGAAAAGTAGCTTACGACAGTATACAGGGGATACAATTACTCACCTTGGTAGTTATTTTGTTCGGCACTGAGAGGACCTATCATTTCCAGATCTAAAACACAAAGAACCCACAAAAAATAAGTAATTAGCAATTCCCAAAGCCTTAAACAAACAAGAATTTGGCTAAATTACTCCAACAAAGAAAATCACTAACAACAGAATAATTTGAAACTCTAACCACAGAAAATCACTCCTCCAACAAAGAAAAACACGGGGGAAACAAATCCTAAGCATAAATAAGAATTACTAAAGTGGGAAACAAACCCTAAGCAAGTTCAAATCGCAGCTCCTTCCACCCCCAAATTGCTTCCACCCCAAAATTCCTACTTTTCTCTCAAGAAGATTAAGAACTTCTAGTGATTTGTTCTTTCTCATCCTGTTATTGATTCGTCCTCTCACCCTGCTTTTGAATCACCAATTTTTTTATAGAAAGAGAGAGAGACAGATAGATAAGTTTGTCAGACAGAGAGAGTGTGTGAGAGAGAGAGATAGAGTGTTTGTCAGAGTGAGGGAGGTTGAGAATTTAGGGGAATATGTAGGGGAATTCAAATATAAGAGAGGGCCCCATAAGAGAGAGCCACATCAGAAAGCCACATCATTCTTTAATACACCTAATTCTCTAATATACACCTCATTCTCAAATATAGAAAAGCCAAATTTTTTTCAGCCACTCATCTCATATGAATGTGTGGCTCTCCTTTAGGGTCTGCTTAGGGTCAATTCCCTTAGGGCTCCCGAATCCGTTCCCTAATATATAACCTTATAAAGGGTTAAGTTTTTGTAATCACAGAAAAACAAATCAATCAATAATATCTCTACTCTTCTCTTATGTCTATGTTATGATTATCTAGTAGATTAGAGTATTATCCAACGCCTTATCAGTACTACGAAGAGCTAATGGATCAGAAGTAGATGTACAACCGGTATGGTAAAATACCAAACCGAAACAAATGGTTTTGGTTTCATATTCTTGAAACCGAAAACCAAAAAAATCAAAACAAAAAAATATTATTTTTGTATAGTTGGTTTTGGTATGATAATCTCAAATACTGAAAATACCACACCAAAATTACTAAAGTACATAAATACAAAACCATTGGAGATGATAACTTGGAAGTTCAAACTCATGAAAAAGTTTTATATATTCATAAGATCTCCATTATCATATTACCCTATATTAAAGAATAAAGATCACCTTTAGTAAATGAAATCTCGTTATGATATATTATGTTCTAACAAATCATTGTAACTTAGAAACACTTCAGAAATTTCTTTTCCTAAATAAATGTTATAATATAATGAGATTATACCAAAACCACCAAAAATTAAAAATATTGAAAATATCAAAAACACTTATACCAATACCCAAACCAAAAAATATATCAAAAATTACCGTAACAAAAATATATCGAAAAAATCGAAAATACTACAAAATTGATGGTTTGGTTTTAGATTTTATAGTTGGTAAACCGAACGGTTTGGTTTTGGTTTTGGTATTATCTCTGAAGTTTTGGTTTTGGTATTGGTTTGCGAAATACCAAACCAAGCCAACCGATACCCACATGTGGTCTCCTTATTTTATTAGGGGACAACAATAATCGTTTGATGGATTGGGCTTGATACTGAACCGGAGGAGGGCACCACTCAACTCTCTCCGGGTTCCTCTCTATCTCTCTGGTTGCGTTCGAGATCGTTGAGGAAGAGTAGTCATCTTGAAGAAGGAAGAAGAAGAAGATCAAATCCCTTTTTGGCTTATCCCTACCTTTCTATTTATAGGGAGGGTTTGACCTTAGAGCATCCGTGCTCACGTGCCCTGGGAAATTCCTAGGGTATCCCTTCAGGGTCGTGGGATTGGGTGCTCGTTGTTACCATTCTTTAGTCGCTGGCATTTCCTCGACTTTTGGGGATGTTTGTAGAGTGGCTCGTTAGAGTCTCTGAGCATCGAGTGTTGGACGACCGATGATCTTGCTCGTCGGTCGACCTGTCATTTCGCTGCTTGAACGAGGTAAGGTTGTGATCGTTGACAGAGCTTGCTCATATAAACGACCTATCACTTCGTTACTAGCAGGAGCGTGCTCCTACAATTGCCCCCCTCTCTGGTCTGGCTTTCGAGGGAGATCTGAGGTAGTCTGGCCGTATGTGGAGCTCGTTGTATTGGGGGGGCAGGGGCGTGTAATAGTCTGTCTGGCACCGTCTCGGGAGGGGGGCTCATTATTAAATTTATCAGAAAGTGTGTAGTGTGACTGCTGGTGTAGTGGGCAACGTGTTGAATCATACGCATAGGCTAACTGAATTTGAAATAAAACTGTCTCTTCACATGTGTAAAGAGGTTGTCTCTTCCATTATAAAGATTGTCTCTTTCAATTCAAATACTTTGGTATTGATTTTTTGATTGCAAGAGGTGAACATTTGAGTATTTGGGTTGGAGCTGGAGGCATCTGGGTTAGAACTGCATTTGGGATTTCACGGGTAAGTTTTGTAAAAGCTCTGTTTATTTATCATGATATTCTGTGTTGTGTATGTTTTTGAACCGCGTAAAACACCTGAGTTAATCAGGGAATGCACCACCTACCGGTGGTAACCAGAAAGGTTGGGGTGACCGTGGCACCGGGACGAATCGTGCTATTCGTCGCAGAGTCGCAAGAGTTTGTGGCGGCCATACAAAGGACTGAGAGTGGGGGGTGGTAGCCTGTCCCTAGGGTGCCCTAGTAAGTTAGGTGGCCATTTTTCCCTTCGTTCCCTTAGGGTTGAGCCTGACATTTGCGCTTGGCTCGTGCAGGGATATACGAGCGATGAGTACGTGTCGGTATATAGTTACGAGGGAAGGACAGGAGAAAACGAGTCGAGAAATGGTTGTCATTGAGGGCGAATTATCAACGGAGGGCTCTACGGCCGATCCATCGAGAGCCGTACCAGTGGGGTGGGTGGCCCTGACCACGAGGCAGGGGAATCGGTACCTCGTAACTTGAGGGTCGTGTCACGGGCGAACTTCATGGTGCGAGGGAGAGTTCCTGGAGATCTGGCCCATGAGGACATTATAAGATCCCACGAGAGGGGAGTTTCTGATTCTTTTTGGCCTTATCTAAGCGAGTGGAGGTTGCCTGGCTCGTTGGCCGATTACGAGAGTCCAGGGATCACGATGGAGTTCCTGGACAAAGTGAACGAGTGAGAAAAGGCTCATGGAAGTAGTACGTGGATATGGCCGGATTGCCAGACATTAGCGCCCAACCAATGCATAATTTATTTTGGTCAATTTGATGCGGGGTTGAGGTTTCTTTTAGATGATTTGATCAAAAAATGTCTGAACTCGTTTGGGCGAACCCCTGGGCAAATGAACGGCAACTTTTATCGGGTAATGATGGGGTGCCGGCTGATTAATCAGTCGGTGCCACCTTGTTGGAACGTAGGTTATGGGGACATAATGGTTGCTTATAAGACGGGATGTTGTCCGCGTCAATGGGATGTTATTCCTGAGGGAAAGGGGGCAAAACATGATGGGGCTAAAGAGATAGAAGAACCAGCATCTCCTCATGTTACACGTTCACGAGCATGCGTGGGTCATAAGGGACAACAAACTCAGACCTCGTCCAAGGCTAAAAAAGTAGTAGTTAAGGTTGTCCAAGGCAAAGAAGGTGATAAAGGTTCGAGGTGTCAGAGAATCATGCGTACCTGTGCGCCTAAGTGGAGGCATTCGTATTATATAGCTCGTAAATCCGGTGAGCCAAAGATTTTTAAGTTGCCGATGAGTGGAAATTATTGGTGTCGGCATCCGATCCTAGTGACGGGGGCTTTTGATTATGATAACAAGCCTAACCGTCGTTTATACCATAACGTGTTTAATACGAAGTGTGCCTTCCTTGTTATAATTTGTAAAAGTTGTGCGATCATTTGTTATTTGTTGCTAAATGATTGCTTGTTATTTTACAGGTGTGACGCTAGCGAGGGTAACTTATAAGTCGTATCGTTTATGTGTACTCGATCATAAAAATAAAGAGTGCCAAGTGTTGACGAATATTCTAGAAGGGAAGTTTGACTCTAACAAGTATTGGTCAACGAGCAAGTATTGTAAGCCTCGTACACGTTCTGTGAGCAACACTTATTCTGTGGAGAGCGTGCACAGTTTCAAGTCTGTGGAGAGTGTTGGGATGAAGCCTAGATTCCTAAGTGTGAGGGGAAAGGATGCCTCCGGCTCGAATGCGGCCGTGCCTCTTGTCACAAGGCAGAGCTTTGGGCTTCGGGGAGTCAGTGGTCACACGTAGGATGCCTTGGTCGCAAAGCGGCAGAGGTTAGTGACCGTCGGGCTTTTAGACGAAGACCCATGACAACTGCGAGGTAGGGAAAAAGAGCTGTTGTCTCATTCCTTCATGGAGGAAGGGACCCGTTAAGTAGGGAGTGGCAAACTCTTCGGGGGTAGTTTGCTAGATGGGGAAGTGCTGAGTACCCTTTATAAGGATATGGAAAAGAAATGTCTTGCTGAGACATTGGATGATCCTCGAGCTCGTCGTGCAGCGGTCGTTGGAGCTGTCCGAGTAAGTTATTGCTATATTGGTTATACCTTCGTTATCTTCAAACTTATGAGTATTAAATCCTTTTGTTTATTTTATGCAGTGTACCCTTACGCTTGAGGCCTTGTTACTCCGGGCCGATAACCTTACCCGTCGTAACGCCGAGCTGGAGTTGCGGCTTGAGAAAATGATAGCCTCGCAGAAGGAGCTCGTTACGGTGGCTGTTCATCGTGAGCTAGTAGACCATGTTGTGAACGTGACCGCTGGGCTCGAAGAGCGAGTGAAAATTATCACTGATGAGAAGCTTACGGTAGAGGGTGACCTGGAGGTGACCCATGGACGATTGAGGTCTCTGTCATTAGAGAAGGAAGTAAGCGGGCAGGCCCTCCATGAGGAGTTACCGGGAGCGAAACATGTGGCTGATGGGCGGCAGGGTCTTGTTGCTGAGCTAGTAGAGGGCAACGCTTGTTTAGAAGTAGAGTTTCAGTCATCAACGAAGTGGTGGGTGGATACGTTGACTCTGCCGTTGCTGGTGCTGCGATAAACATAAGACGTACCTGAATTGCGCCATCTGGGATATTCTAGACGTCAAGGCCTTCTGCCTCTCAGGGGCAAGATGGATATTACCCCTGAAGAGGAGGCGCAACTGAGGAGGAGGACCGAGCGGCCGCTGTCCAACCCCCCGAGTAAATGGTAAGATCATTCTGTAGTGCCCGTAGTAAGAGGGTGTGAAAGACAGCTTTTATGACTTGATGCTTTGGTATGTAAATTTAAGATGCTCGTTGGGCATTTGTCTGTAAACTTATGTCGCCGAACTGGTTGTACTTCTTGATATATTTATGTTTACATATGTTTAGTATACGTTGATCGTATTATTGACGATGTGGGAGTGTCCTCGTTATGAGGGTCTTGTTGTAGCAACATGGTGATAGATTAATGTAGATGAAATGTTATATCTATTATTAATGCGAATTGTTAGTTCCAAGGGACAATGGGTGGGGCCATATTGGGAGACGTGGCCAGCGTTTTATAGGCGCAGTAATTGGGAGTACGATACTTTAAAGAGGGGGATGGCTCTTTGATTTCCCCAAGGTCATTAATGAGGCTTTACATATATATGGGCTTATGGGAGAGAGATGCCAACATACATTAGCAAATCTATGGGAGGGGCACTTCAAGTTTAACATTTGGAGCTTAAAACCGGAAAGTAGATGTCGAAGGGAGAATAATGCAGACGCGGTCGAAGGCAAGGTTCGAGGCGCCGGTAACCAATTGGATGGAGTTTTATAGTAAGTTCTACTTTGGCGAGCATGGGCTTGCTGGGAAGCCGTTAGTGCGAACTCATATCGAGCCGCCTACCCTTTCCTTGCCTGAGAGAAAGACGCAGGAGAAACGGTGGTTATGGTACCTTATTTTGCGGGACCATATACAGAATTGTGTAAGTCGTAAACTTTTGTTGCGTGTGATGGATAAGGAGGACGTCAGAGCGGCTAGTTGTGAGAGACCGGGCTACGGACGATGGGAGAAGTCGTGTTCCTGTTGTTCCTGATGTATTTGCTTTGAATCAAATCTTTTTGTGTTGTGTTTAGTATTGTCTATCAGTTATCTTGGTAGAAAGTTGTAGGGAATTGAATTGTCTTTTATTTTATTTTGAGATTAAGTCCGACGACCCATAATATCTGTCGTGGTCGTTATGCTTGTTAACTAGCAACAACTTATCCGACAATCTTTTTAAATATTATGTTGTTTAGACGATCAGTTTGTTTGAAAGAACAAGTCTACTTAGTGAGGCACGAAGTGTTTGACAAAACTTTTTAATTAGTCCTCGTTGAACAAATCACGTTGGTCGTGAGGACGACTAGGTCCATTGAGCTAGGCGCGAAGTGCCCACTAAAACTTTTCGAGTAGTCCTCGTTGGACTAAATTATTTTGGTTGTACATGCTGATTAGTATGTTGAACTAGGTGCGCAGTGCCTACTTCAAGGGCACCTCAATGTTCGTGCTTTCTGAGGACGGCTTATGTCAAGGACGCCTCCAGATACGTGATTTTGTTTTTACGTGAAAACACAACTTTCATATTTTATGAAGGCGGCCTACTTTAAGGATACCATGACTTTCGTGCTTTGCGATGGCGGCCAACGTCAAGGACGCCCCCAGTTACGTAATTTCATTTTCACGTTAAAAAATGACTTTCATATTTTGTGAGGGCGGCCTACTTCAAGGACACCTCGACTTTCGCGCTTTGCATAGATGGCCTACGTCAATGGGACCTCGACTTTCGTACTTTGCGAGGATGGCTTACGTCAAGGATGCCCCCAGTTACATAATTTCGTTTTCACGTCAAAAAATGACTTTCATATTTTGTGAGGGCGGCCTACTTCAAGGACAACTCGACTTTCGTGCTTTTTGAGGATGGCCTACGTCAAGGGCACCTCGACTTTTGTGCTTTGCGAGGACGGCCTACGTCAAGGACGCCCCCAGTTAAGTAATTTTATTTTTTTGTCTAAAAAGGACTTTCATATTTTGCGAGGGTGGCCTACATCAAAGACACTTCGATTTTCATGCTTTATGAGGACGGCCTACGTCAAGGACGCCCCCAGTTACGTTATTTCATTTTCATGTCAAAAAATAACTTTTATATTTTGCGAGGGCATCCTACCTCAAGGACACCTCGACTGTCATGTTTTGCGAGGGCATCCTACCTCAAGGACACCTTGACTTTCGTGCTTTGCGAAGACGGCCTACGTCAAGGATGCCCCCAATTAAGTGATTTCGTTTTTACATCCAAAAACGACTTTCGTATTTTGCGAGGGCGGCCTACTTCAAGGACACCTCTACTTTCGTGCTTTGCGAGGATGGCATGCGTCAAGGGAACCTCGACTTTCGTGCTTTGTGAGGATGGCCTACGTCAAGGGCACCTCAATTACGTAATTTCATTTTATATAAAAAAAATTATCTTGTTGAAGATGAGTGATCATATAACTGGGATCTACGTTTGGGATTGTGATGTTGAAACTGAAATTATATTGAGCATGAGTGATCATGTACATATGATGTATTTCTAATAAACCCATTTGCGGAGGTTCATGGCATTCCAGGGGGATTTGAGTTCCTTTTCGTCGCGGTTGAGTAGGTAGTATGTGTTACCATTGACGACGCGAGATATGAGATAAGAGCCTTCCCAGTTAGGCTGCAGTTTACCCTTGTTATGATTGTGAGCTGTTGGGAAGACTTTTTTCATGACGTAGTCGCCTTCGCAGAACTGCCGAGGGATTACTCACTTGTGATAACTTCTTTTCAATGTCTCTTGATACCATAATATTCGGGAAGAAGCTTCCTCCCCGGTTTCATCTATAAAGTCAAGGTTCTTAGCGAGTAGTCGGTCATTGATTGCACTATCAACAATTAGGGATCTCGTCGTATTAGCGATGACTTCAGGAGAAAGTACTGCTTCGGAGCCGTAAGTGAGCATAAATGGTGTGAAGCCCGTACTTCGGTTGGACCACAGGGGTAACTCGTCCACCCAACGACCTTTTGTCGTGCCCAGTCGTTTACTGATTCCGTCGATGATGGTTTTGTTAGTGGACTCGGCTTGTCCATTTCCTTGGGGGTATCTAGGGATCGAAGGAAAGATTTTTATATGATAAGGTCGTACAAAATCTGTGACTTTTCTTCTGACAAATTGTGTTCTGTTATCGGTCATCAGTACTGCGGGGATGCCGAACTGTATGATAATGTGTTTCCATAGGAACGTGATGACCTCTTCCTCCCTAATCCGAGCGAGGGGTATTGCCTTGGCCTATTTAGTAAAATAGTCTGTTGCAACCAGTAGCCATTGGCATCTCCCGCGCGCCATAGGGAGAGCCCCGACGATATCAAGTCCCCATTTTGCAAACGGCTAGGGGCTGGAAACTGTGTAGAGGTCAACGGCTGGTACGTGGATTATGTACCCATAGAATTGATATTTGCTACATTTTTTGGCGTATGTTATGAAATCTATTCGCATAGTTGGCCAGTATAGGCCTTGGGTACGAGCACGGTCAGCCATGGAATGACCCGCTATGTGTGCACCGCAGACACCATCATGGATTTCTGCGATAACGGTATTGATTTTCTCTCCATCGATGCAAGTGAGGTACGGAGCATATAGGCTTGTTCGTAAGAGTTTTCCATTAATCATCATATATTTGTGGGCTCTATTGCTGATGCTCTCTGCCGCTGATCGGTCATTAGGAAGGATATGGTGTTCCCCAGGGAAGTCAAGGAGAGGTTGGCGCCAGTCGGGGAGAACGAGTAGGTCAGTTTGCATGGCTGGTATTGGGTTTAAGGTAATGCTCGGTCTATCATGGATATCAATCTGGATGATGCGGAGTTTATTGCCGATGATTCCTGCTAGATACGCAAGGGCGTCTGAGTGTCTATTCTCACCATGGTGGATATGTTTGAGGTTGACCTTGCGGAGCTTGCTTAGTCGTCCATTTAACCGTTGGCCTGGAACATCCCGCTATGCTAGTTAACAACTAGATGCGAGTCGATAAAGATGGAGAGTTCTTCCACGCTCAGGGCCAACGCTGTTTCTACTCCACATAATAATGCCTCGTATTCAGCCTCGTTGTTACTGAGGGGGAAATTGACCCGAATGGCTTTCTTGATTTTCTCATTGGTGGGAGTAACTAGCACTATGCCAAGACCAGAGCCACCAGTATTGACAGACCCGTCAGTGCATAGCCGCCAGCCTTTTGCATATATTGGCTTGTCTACATCAATGTGGGTGTCGAGGTCATTCTTCTCGTCGTTATGCCAGTTGTCATCATCTATGGGGAGGTCTGCGAGGAGGTCGGCAACTGTCTGTCCTTTGATTGAGACTCGTGGTTTGTACCGGATGCCAAACTCTCCTAGTGTAATTGCCCATTTTGTGATCCGGCGTGTTTTATCTTTCTTTACAATTTTTTTTGTAGTGGTTGGATGGTGGTGACCTTGATTTTGTGTACATGGAAATATGGTCGTAGTTTCTGTGAGGCATATACCAGAGTGAGGGTCTATTTTTCCACAGTGGAGTACCGCAGTTCTGCTCCCATAAGGGTTTTACTGACAAAATATATTGGCTTTTCCGCTTTGTTTGTTGAACGTACAAGGACCGCGCTGATGGATTCAAATATATTGCCAAGGTATAAACCCAGTAACTCGTGCTCAGTTGGGGCGCTGAGAATGGGTGGAGTGGCTAAGTAATGCAGCATGTTTTGAAAGGCTGTCTCGCATTCATCGTTCCATTGACATTTTTTGTTATCCCGAATGTACTGAAATAACGGACGACATTTGTAGGAAGCTTTATAAATGAAGTGTCGAAGAGCTGTAATTTTGCCAACGAGGGCTTGTACTATCTTTAACGTCCGTGGTGATGGCATATAGGCGAGACCACAGATTTGATCAGGGTCAGCCTCGATTCCATGTTGTGTGACGAGGTATTCGAGGAACTTTCCTGAGGAAACCCCAAAACTACACTTCTCCAGGTTAAAATGCATCTTATAAGACCGTACCTTCGTGAAGACTGTCTTGAGGTCGTTAAGGTGGTCGCTGCTCAATCTATTTTTGACTAGTATGTCATCAATATAGACCACTACTATTTTGCCCAGCTGTTCTTCAAACATGGTGTTTACGAGGCATTGGTAAGTGGATCTCGCATTCTTCAGGCCAAAGGGCATGACTGTATAGCAGTATAAGTTTTGTTTGGTGGTGAAGGACGCGCATTCTTGATCTTCCACTGCTAATGGTATTTGGTTGTATCCTGAGTAGCCATCCATGAATGACAACCGCTCTTGGCCGGCCGTGGAATCGACTAGCCTGGTGATGAGGGGCATAGGAAAACTATCTTTTGGGCAGTGTCGGTTGAGGTCGGTAAAATTGATGTACACTCTGGTTTTCCCATTCTTCTTCGATTCCGCGACCACGTTTGCTACCTAGCGTGGGCAGTAAACAGGTCGTATAAACCCTGCGTGCAATAACTTTTGGATCTCGTCGTTGATAGCCTCGCGTAGCCGTGGTCTTTTCATGAATGTGTAAATGATGACAGGCCAACGCGGGGTCTATGTGTGACATTTCGTTTAAGGACCATGCGAAGATATCTTTGAACTGCCGGAGAAGTATGATGAGGTCCGCTCACTCGTCACCTGTCAAGAAGGAACCAATATATGTTGTTCTCGTGGGGCCATCGATGTCAATCAGAATGACTGGCTCCACGAGGGGTAAGGTCCATGATTTATAGAACGTACTTATAACGACATCGTTTTGGTCATGTACTGTGTCTGGGAGTATTAAGTTATTTAGGTGGCGAGGAACGGGAGATGAGTCCACCGCCATGGGCTCGTACCCTGTTCATTGTTAATCCTCTCGCTCGATATGTTTTCCTTTTTCTTTTGTGATCTCTTGATTGATTAAATTTTATAGTGAGTTGGCGTAACAGACACGGGCTGCGACCTGACAGCCTCGTATCTGGTAGGGGCCAAACTTTGTTGGAAAACGTATTACCTAGTGGTAGGAGGAGGGGATGGCCTTCATGGCGTGAATCCAATTTTGTCTTAGAATTCCATTGTAGTGCACTGTTGATGATGATGAAAGTTGTAGGTACCACGACTGGGCCTGCCTGTACCTGAGTGACGAGTTCTCCCATGGCTCGTTCAATAGACCCGTTAAAACTAAAAATCTCTATTTTGGAGGGTGCAAGACAGTCCTGCATGTTCATATTGCGAAGGGCATCATAGTAAAAGATGTTAGCGCCACTATCGGAGTCGACCTACATTCTCTAAACGAGGACGCCGCCTATGACGATCCAAATAACGAGGGCGTCATCATGAGGATGAGAAACTGTGTGAAGGTCATGATCAGTAAAGTAGATGGTTTGTTATTGCGGAGGGCGAGTGACTGCTTCAATGCCGTGAGCGGTTCGCTGGCTCTCGGTTAGGCGGTAACATTACCTCATGGAATTGGAGACAGAATACCTCGAAGGGGCTTGGTTGAGGTCGTCCAATATCATCTGACATACTGCTAAATGTTCTGGTGTCCGTATGTTTGTTGCGAGTTGGTCAAAGGTGGGGTGAGGCGTTCTCTCAGCGGGTGGGATTGGTCTTTTGAGGTAACGTATATAGCGGTCGAGGCGGAACCAAGTATCGATCATATTGATGAAATCGTAATATTCCTCAGTTGTACGGTCATGTATCTCGTGATGCATACAGTAAGGACGACCAGGCTTGTTACGAGGTTTTCTATACTCGGGGTCATTCTTGACAGCGAGGAGTAGGTACGCTTGTGAAATGGTCAGGTCACTGGGAGGATAACATTCCCATCGGGTGGTTCTCTATCATCCATCCCTGAGTGATCTGTACGTTGTTTGGTTATGTTATCATTTGGATCATCTTGGTGATCCCGTGAGTGTTTGGGTGCCTCGAAACGTACTACCGGCGTAGATGTGGATGTGGTGCTCAGGAGGGCTGCGGTTTGCGAGGCAGAGACACAATTTTCCACTTCTATGTTCTGATATTTACGGACCTTCTCATACAGGTGCTCGAGGGTTTCAGGCCATTTTCTATGCAGGGCCTCGCGCAGCTTAGAATTGGGGAGACAGACGCCCATGAAGGTGAGGCAAGCTGTTGGCGCATCAACCCTTTCTATGAGGGTGAGCTTGCTTTTGAACCTTGATAGGAAAGAGTCGGTGGTTTTGCCAATTTATTGTTTCTGGGAGAACAACTCCGCTAAGTATTTCTTTGACTGCTGGTTATGGAGGTACTTCTCGATGAATGCCAACGAGAGTTATTCGAATGTGGATATAGAATTGGGCTCGAGACTCTGAAACCAGACGAGGTCCCCGTCAGACAAAGTCGAGGGGAATAGACGACACATGTGTTTATCTGTTTGATGCTGTAGGTCAACGCTGTACTGAAACTTGAATAGGTGCTGCCCAAGATCATAGCAATCGGTGAATGCCTCTATTTTTGGTCGAGAGTAACTTTGGCCTGGCACATAGCTCCATATGTCTGCGGTGAAAGGTGTATTATGGACTCGGCGGAGCGTCTTCGTGGTTAACCGCCTAGTTGGGTTCGCAGCTTGCATTGTCTGGATAAGTGCCTCCACGAACGTTGTTGTTAGCGGTTGCAGGTCATGGGCTCCCGCGACCCCTCTATCTGATGACTCATCAAAATGGTTGTCGTAGTTGTGGGCATAGGTCGGTCCCGACAAGGGCATTCCTGGGTATCAGTCGTAAAACCTCTCGTTGTACGTGTGGTTTCGGTTGTATTGGGGTGATAGTCATGGCCATGGGGGTAGGAGGGGTCATCAGAACTATAAGGGGGATGCCATGGTGACTGTTTTGTGCAGCCGTCGCCATAGCGGTCACTGTAATCCATAACAGGAGTTGGTACTCGGTGGTCGCAGAACTGGGGAGCATATCGGGTGGGAGGATGTGGGTCGTTATGACTGAGCTAGTAAGCCGATCGTTGCTGCTGTGGGCCCATGCCATGGTGAATCGTGGTGTGCGGAGGGATAGCTGGTCCTCATGGTGGAGTGTAGGGCTGGTGAACTGGCGTTACTGAGGTTCCAACTGTAGGGTTAAGATTTGCTTTATCCCCATGACCTGGTTTGTGTGGGGTCAACTCGCTTACTGACGCGGAGGCTACCAGACCGCCTTGAGGTGGTTGAATATTAGCGACGAGGGTATCACGTAGAGTATCGTTGGCAAGTTGGACTTGTCGTATTTGGTCGTCTTTTGTGGACATTTGCTCCTGCGGCTACACCAGTGCCGCTCTCATCTTGGCCATGACTTGTTCTTGGGACTGATTGTGGGTGGAAACCACCATCGTTGCTCGGAAGATGATTTGGTGGGGAACGCAGACGGCGCCAATTGTGGTCTCCTTATTTTATTAGGGGACAATAATAATCGTTCGATGCGCTGGGCTTGATACTGAACTGGAGAAGGGCACCGCTTAACTCTCTCCGGGTTCCTCTCTGTCTCTCTGGTTACGTTTGAGATCGTTGAAGAAGAGTAGTCTGCTTGAAGAAGGAAGAAGAAGAAGAAGATCAGATCCCCTTTTGGTTTATCCCTCCCCTGCTATTTATAGGGAGGGTTTGACCTAGGAGCATCCGTGCTCACGTGCCCTGGGAAATTCCTAGGCTATCCCTTCAGGGTCGTGGGATTAGGTGCTCGTTGTTACTATTCATTAGTCGCTGGCATTTGCTCGGCTTTTGGGGATGTTTGTAGAGTGGCTTCGTTGGAGTCTCTGCTCATCAAGTGTTGGATGACCGACGATCTTGCTCGTCGGTCGACCTGTTGTTTTGCTGCTTGAACGAGGTGAAGTTGTGTTCGTTGACAGAGCTTACTCATATAGAGGACCTCTCACTTCCTTACTAGCGGGAGCGTGCTCCTACACCACCCCTGATCAGAAGGGATAAAAATGGCTTTCCAACAAGCATTTTTTGGAATTTTTTAGCATTGGGAGAGGTATATTTTATCCAATTTTGTTTTTTATATATTAATTGCATGATCAATCATATAGGATATGTAGATCTGTGTTTGTGAAATAATAGGTTTTTTTTTTGAAATTATTAGAGCTATTTTAGTAATTTTTACCCTTGTGAAATCGTTGTTTTCAAACTAAAATAAGATCGTTGTGGTTATCGGATTGGCGCACTTCGTTTCTGGCTTATCGTTACTGAATCCCACCAATCCGATTAACATTTCTCGGGCGTAGTTCGAGATTCGACAACCTAAGTTGGGCTTTCCCATATTCAATTATAGTTTTATCCCTAAAAAAAATCCCTTAAAACCCCAATTTCTTCATTGTTACAAAACCACCAAATCAGTGAGAGGGAGAGGGAGATAGAGAAATAACAAATGGGTCCCCCTCAGTATCATTGTTGACAAATCTACCCAAATAGAAGTCGAAATCAGCACAGATTTCCTCAGAAATATGTTTTGAAAGATCGATTTGAAAGCTCTCGTTGATGCTGCAACCCTAATGTGGTACTCTGACCTCCCTAAAGAAGTCGATGAATCGATGCTTGAATCAGAAGAGTTATTGAACAAGTTTCATCATGCTCTTCTTGAATTACACCTTGAAGAGGATACCCTAATTGGTCTTGAACTGGAAGAAGGTTTCCTATTTGCAAAGGGATCCCTAATATGTTGCTCCATGAAGATGAAGTTTAAGTGATTTTTTTTAGCTTTTGTTTCTTTGGATGATGATCAAAGAATGGTGTTTCATTTGGCTAAATTTGGGTTGCTTTTTCATTTTTATTTTTTGTAAGAGCATCTCCAATAGAGGGGATATATAGATTGGAAAAATTTTCCCTAAAAAAACATCTATCTCCATGAGAGGTTGAACTTGTGACCCTCCCTTGTGGCATCCCATCTAACAAATCGGTACCATCTCGACCTCCATTGTTTTAGACCGATCTGAATTAAGCAAACATGTTTGAGAGGAAGGTTCAACTAGTACTTGTTATCAAACATTTAGAGATGCTCTTAATGAACCTCTCATAAAAACAACCTCCCTAATCGCACACAAAATGTTAGTCTGGGTCAATACAAATTAGTTGTTTTCCTACACACTATGTAATGTACAATTTTTTTAATGATAGGTTGCTCAGTGTTACAATATTGAACCCTTTTAGGCGTTAAATACTCTCTCTAAATCTCTCCCCATAAGCTTAGCTTATATGGGCTTGTTAGGGGACCAGTAAGACATCCCAACCCAGTTGAATTCCCGCTTTGGGCCGGTCTCAACTCCTAACACTCCCCCTTGGGTTGTTCTATACCAGGACGACTTGCCTCATCAAAACATCTGCCTAGCAAAACCCTATTTGGGCAAAAAATTGTGCAAGGAAAGAGTACAATCTTATGACCTGTATGGGTTGTAGACGCGTATACGTTGCTTAATCAAAATCTTTATTCAGTAAAGCCCCTTGGGACAAAAACTACACTATCAGGAAAAGGAGTATAACACGCATATGTCCATGTCAGGTCGGGACTACTTTCCCTGACGTCAATCTCCCCCGGGATTTATCTCCTTATGATGTATTTCCCTGAGATATTGATAAATAAAAACTTTTGCATGCCGATTCCGTGTACCAACTGCTTGATCGTAAGTAGTGCATGCAAGAGTCTTCGTAAATAGGTTTGCAAAGTTGTCTTCCTAAATATCTTAAATAACGTCAATCTCATTCGCCTTCTATAATTTATAAATATGGAAGGACTTCTCTGAAATGTACTTCGTTATTGTAATAGCCTAATTTCGTGATCCAAACTTAGTCTTTACACAAAATATATTCAGAACGATTAGTAAGTAAAGAATAAAGATTACCACAAGATTTAGCGTGGAAAACATTTGAATAGGTCAAAAATAATGACCTCTCTTGAGGATTTAGAAAGATAGAGAGATTTTATTGAGGGTTACTAACTATTACAATGTGGTTTTGAATAGTTTTGTATAGATTATTTAGTGAGCCTTCATCCGTCCTTCATCTGGAATTCTCTAGTCCTATTTATAGGTCTTATAATATGACAATTATTATCCTTAATGATGGACGTTACAATATATATTTGATAATCTTAGAGCTGATTGTGTAACGGCCAGATCTTGCTATTTTGTAACGACTTCATTGATGACCGTACATTTGTTGGCTCAAATTGCTTGATATAGGGGTCGAAAGTAATGAATAAAATTTTGTAATTGTAATTTGTCATTGATTGTGCCACATATATGTTGATGAGGTCGAGTGGTCGTATGATGGTCGAAGATGTAGCTTGAGTCCGAGATGTGGAATAAGCCACTATAGCTGCCCCATCTCAGCCAATAATATGAGAAACATTGTGGGCGATTGGTATTGGTTGAGAAGCGTCAGTAACACTGTAATTAATACTTAGGAATCATTTATAATGCGTCTTCATGAATATCCGTTGGTGGTATTTGGGTTTTCTAGAACCAATGGTTCTTGTCAATTCTGTTGCATGGGAATTCTTTCTAACGTTGGGAATTTGGAAAGTCGTCTTTAATACTGATTGTAGTATAAAAAGTACTATGATTTACAGTTGTGATGAACCAAAATTTCTCCTGAATATTTCTTCTGTATTTTTTTTTTGTTAACTATCATTTTGTAACTTGGAAACTTTTCTTTGTTGAGAATATGGTAACTACGAGGCAACAATCTCGAGAGGCTAGGATTCGAGCGAAGGTGGACATTTTTTGCGTCAGATATTTTGGGAACCAACCCTTGAGGATTCGAGCGAAGGTGCAAAAAAATTGCCACGCACCATTTGCTACAAACCTCCACTACAAACTTTATCCGTGACAAAATGACTATTACCACAGATTAGGTCCGTGGTAATTTAGTAAAATTGGTGTAGTGTTTTTCTGGTGTGATGTGTTCCGTGAGTTGCTATTGGATGCAACTTTGTGAGAAGAAGCTGTTCGAGAGATCGCACGGGACAAGCTTACTGAAGAAGATGAGAGAGCAGGAAGAGGGGAGATAATACCATCTGGTGCGTTAAATTATCCAGGCTATTTTAAATATAACTATATAGGACTGTAAAGTTTGAACTTTGTGAGCTCGAAATAAATAAGTAATTTGTTTGCAGTATTCTGTTTTTGTTATCTGTTGAATGTAGAATGAGGCAGATTGAATCTGTGAACTAAAATAAATAAGATCAAGGTGTTTGTTGACTGTTCATGTGCTAGATATTGTGGATTATAGTTGTCTAATTCTAACAACTTTATAAATAATTTAACATTTGAATATTCAGCTTTATGGACTTTACTCTTTAGACACACCCCACAATCCCCATTACTCTAACTCTCCTCGCATTGAGCCAACATCCGCAAACTCAAAACTTGTTTCATAAAACGTAGTATCCATCTGCTCCCTAAACCCACTCCCTACTGCATTCGAACCCCCACAAGTCTTATACAACAACTCAATTCCTAAAATCTGAGGAAACCCATTAAGGTGAAATTGTTTCAAAGTAATTTGATCCACAAAACCCCATTTTCACGAAACCTTAAATTTGATCCATGAAAACTTACCTCCATCGATTCAAACCATGCTCGTTTGAATGTAATTGAGATCAAAACTATCAATTGAACCCTCGATTAAAACTTCATTGATCGAAACCCTTGTTGAAATTGATGAAACCAGATCGAGAAAAGATAAAGAGAAGAAAAGAGATTAGCTTTTAAAGAGAGGGATGGAGAGAACTCAGAGAAGAGAGGAGATTGGGTTGAGACTTGAGATTTGAGAGTTAGGGCTATGTTTATTTCTTAATTCTTATATATAAACTAAGGGTATAATTATAAATATATTAAGAGGTATTGTATGGGGTGGGGCGGGGTGATAACAAATTTTTTTTATCAGTCCCAAATCCACCCCGATCCCCAACAGATTTATACAAGCTCAGCCCAAACCCACCTCCATACTCGATATAGTCATCCCAACTCCTCTCTAATTAGGGCGGGGCAGGGCGGATCCTCGGTGGGGCGGGGCAAATTGAGTAGATATCAAAGGTTGAGGATGTAGGGGATAAGGGCTGAGTAATTGCCTGTATTTTTTTGTTATACATAAATTTTGGGTATGGGAACAGATTGTATAGAGAGAAAAATGCTATTTTGGAAAAGAAGAGGGAAAGTTGAAAATGATTTACTGTTGTTTTGGAAAGTTTGAAAGTAAATGTTTTGACTAGGTAAAAGGTATAGGTAAGGTTATTTCTACTGTGTGTAAGGTGTAGCAGATAATGTAAAGACAATGATAAAATATTTTGTGTATCTGTAGGTTCAGTATGTGTTCAAAATTCATAAATCCCATGAGTATATTTGTAGTATCATCGAGTTCAGAGGAAACATCATCGTCAGGGAGGGAGGACGATTGTAATATAATAGAAGTGACTGTAGATAAAGATAGAAGTTACTGTGTAAAGGCTGGGGAACCCAGTGAAGTAGTAAGAGTTATAGAGGAAGAAGATACCAAGGTGAAAGATAATTTTTTTTATATACCCTAAGGGAGTAGATGTAGGGAAGGAATTTATGAAATATAAAAAGAAATTACAAGGGGAGTAAGCATTACTGTGTAACAGTAAAGACCTCTTTCTGTAATAAAAGTTTTTTTTTTCTGATCTTCTTCGACGAGAGGAAACTGATTGTAACCAGAAGCTGCATCCATCATCGAAAGAAGTTCGTGTCCTGCGACAGAGTCGAGGAGTTGCAGGATCAGTGGGAGAGGAAAGTTATCTTTTGGGGTAAACTAGTTGGGTTCTGTAAAATCAACACAAACTCTGATTTTCTCATTCTTCTTTGGGACTGCCACTATGTTAGAATCCCAATGTAGATATTTTGCTTCCCTGATAAATCCTACGCGAAGGATTTTATCAATTTCCTCATTAACGGCTTCCCAAAGGTGGAGAGCTACATTTCGACGCTTTTGTACAACTGCTTTACTGTCTGGAAGGAGGTTGAGTTTGTGACATGCGATCGAAGGATGAATACCGGGCATCTCTTGGAATGGCCATCAAAAAATGTCGACGTTTTTCTTAAGGAGTTGGGTCATTATTTTTTTCTCATCGGACGACATTTTGGAGCCAATAAAGGTGTTACGTCCGGGCCCATCGAGCTTAATGGAATCTACTACCTCAGTGTCGTGGTGCTCGAATGTGGGTGGTGTTTCCTGCTGTAGCTGCTATGCCTAAAAGTTTTGTTGTATGAGAGTTGGTGGTGGTATTTTCGCACATACGTGGAACTGCTTGGATGCGTTTGATCTCGTAGACTCTATGATCTATTGGGATTCTCATGCCAAGTAATATGTAGAGGGTACTGCTTTTATCGAATGTAGCCAACTCCGTCCTAAAATTCCCAGATATTTGGACTCAACATCGATGACTATAAATTTACCGAAGGTAGTTTCAGACCCTGCTTGAACTGGCAATGTGATTTATCTTGTTGTTGATTCTTTAGAATCGTTAAAGCCTGTGATTGTGGTTGTCGAAGCTTTAACAGAATCTTTGAGTCCCAAAACCTCAATTGCCCTTCTGAATAAAACATTTGTAGTACTTCCTGTATCGACGAGAAGCGTGTGCAGGTAGTCTTGTCCTACTTTGAGCATAATGACCAGAGGGTCGTCATGAGCGTATTTGGCATGGCTGGTGTCCCAGTCTTCGAAGGTAATGTGGTAAGGACATTTTGATTTTCTCAAGCTAGTGAGAAGTTTTGCTGATTTATCTGATGAGGTCATTTTGTAACAAGATGTAATTTGATCGTCTTGTTTTCTTTTCTTTTCTTTCCTTTTTTAATTTCAATCATGTAAAGATGGTGAGCTTGCACTTGTACTTGCTCTTGTTCGACGTCTTTGTTCTTAGTTTCTTCTTCGAGGAACTTTTGAATGTCGACTACATATTTATGAAGTCTTCCAGCTAATAGAATGCGATGAAAAATTCGATTGAGAGAGTAGCAGTTGTCAGTTTCGTAACTGTGCACGTTGTGATACTGACATAAAGGTTTGTTGAGGATGTCTGTAATTGCTTGTGGTGCCTGATAGAACTCGTCTCCCTTTATCGTTGGTAAGATTGCAGAGAGAGTTATTATCATTGAAGGTAGAACGGGGACGGGTTTGTCTGGCCTTCCATCTCTATGTCTAGCGTTGTCGGTGTTTCTTCCGCGTTGCTTTGGTGCTTCGGCATTGGTTGACTTTTGAGGTTGAGATGTAAATATTCCATGAGCTTGGATCACAGAGGAGCTCTTCATCTTGTCTTTTTTCGTTCGTTCCAATTCGATATAGTTATTAACAACATCGATCATCTCTATTACTGTTATGGACTTATGCAAGGTAAGCTCTTCTCGAACATTGGAGTCGATACGCAGGGCTGAGGTAAAAGATGGAACGACAATTTTAGGATCCGAGTTCCCAATTTTCCGTTTTTTTGCATGAAATGCTTGTAAAATCTTGCCAAGGTTTCTTTTGTACCTTGCCCGAAGAAGAACAAGGAATATACAGTTATCTCCCGCTCTTTAGCATGAACATAATTTGATTCGAAGAAACGTTGTAATTGGTTGAACGTGGTAATGGAGCCTTCAGGAATAGTGTAGAACCATCTGAGTGGTCTTCTTTCCGGCTCATGTTGAATAATCTACATAGCATGTGGTCGAGTTTGGAGTATAACCCAACTGCGGCTTTAAAGTGTCTAACGTGGGTGAGGGGGTCATTGAGGCCTACATACTGAATAAATTTTGGCATGTAGAAATTATCTGGAATAGGCATAACTTTGAGATGTAGAGAAATGGGATTTGTCTCGATTCTGTCAAGGGCAGACCTTCGGCCTGGATTATCTGAGTTTATGGCCTGGATCCTATTGTTTAGGTCGTCCAATGTGATAAACTGTGGAGGAAGAATTGGTATGGCTACAACTTATGGATCAAAATCTCTCTATCCTTCAAGTCCAAATCGGTCCCTGATCGGTCTTCTTTCTAGTAGTAGGGGAGTTCGATGGCGCATGCGTCGACTTCCCTGAGTTGTCGATGCTGAGGATGTAAGTCTAAAGTGTCGAGAAGCCCTATCTGGATTTCTGGATCTGGATCAAGAAGTTCATACACTTTTTTCTCTTGGTTGATCATCTCTTTGGGTCGCTCTGGATCGATGATAACTTTGAGCCTGTAGAGGTGACGTTTGACGGCCAGTGAGTCGATCTTGAGTTCTCTAAAATTTCTCCATCTCTTTCTGATGTGCCTGACTTTGTTGGTCCAAGGCTTTCCCTTTTTTGTCTCTTTTTACTTGAAGAGCCTGAGCGTGAATACGCTGATCTTCCAACCTCTGGACTTTATCAAATTCTATTTGTCTCTGTAATTCGATCACTGCACCGTGCTGATCGACGGTTTCTGGTATCAGGTTGATTTTGTGATTCCTCAGCGTACTAGAATGGCTTCGGCGATTCATGTTTGTCATTGAATTATTTTTAGATCAGGGGTGGTAAAGAAAAGTGTGGCACATCCCACAGATAACGCCAATTGTAATGACATGTTTTTTAGAAGGATAATCTTTGCCAATAATTTTTTAAGGATGGTACAATAATGAACTAAAACCAATAAGATTTTACATGGAAACTCAGTAAAAGCTGAGAAAAACCACGACCTCGAGGAGGATTTTGATGTAAAATCTAATAGGTTGTTAGTTATTACAAGTTGTGGAGTGACAATAAAGTAAGGAAGAGTGAGTAGTAAAGTTGCGAATCCGAATAATCTATTCTCTACCTATATTTATAGTAGATACATGCAGTTTACAAAAAGAAAAATAATTTCCTTTTTTAGGGGTAGTGGGCAAACTTCGTGGATGTTTAATGGCTATTTCTTGACTAAGTACAATGGCTACTTTTAGTAGGTTGAGGACTTTTGGTTGTAGACGTGGCGTCTTCTCAAATGATAGATTTTCTTCGACTATGTTATGCTGGCTTACCCTTGTCGAATATGAGAAATATGCTACTAAAACCCCGTAATTAATTTATACAGCCATTCGATACATCTAAACCCCATTGCCATTCTGAAGGTTCTGAAAGAAGAACATCACTTAACACATAATAAACCCCAAACTAAAATAAAAAGAAAAATTAAAATAGGGGATAAATGTCGAATGTATAGATAATCGACAATTTATCGTCGATCATCAAAGTCTCCAAAAATATGGTCGTGTACGAATTATTGATTACCCATATCAAAAATAGTTACTATCTGACACGTTGGCTTAGCACAGGGGTTTCACAATAATATCTTCAGTCAAAAAAAGGACAGATACTCATTTTACTGTAGGGTAAGATGGTAAGTAGCTTAGAACAATATAGAATTACTCATCTCTCTAGTTTTTCTCTTCTAGGTTCCTGTTATTCGGGACTGAGAAGACCACGGATTTCTAGATCTTAAAAAACCCTCAAAATTCAACAAACAAAGCCATTTTGCTTAATCACTTCAAATTCAACCCAACATTTGATGAAACACAACAAATTAAGGGTCCCCAAAACCTTAAATTTTTCCTCCAAAACCCTAAATTCAAATTCCAACCAACAACAGTAAAATAAAATAAAAATTGGGTTATGTGTTTACCCCAGTGATTCCTATGGTCTGAGGCCCACAAATTGTAATTCTGATGAACTGAAAACCCTAATTTCCTCATTGAAAGGCCGGCTCTGATGAACTTCTCTCCCCCAAATTTCCTCCTTGAACAAGATTTACACAGAGATAATGGCTCTTGTGTCGTTTGATTTATGATTCCCATCTCTCGATTATCAAATTCGGTGTTGAGAAGAAAGTGTTTCGGTGAAAGAAGGAGAGAGAGACTCTTTGTCAGTGAGTGAGAGAGAGAGAGAGATAGTGTTTTGGTGAGAGAGAGGAAAAAAATTAGGGGAGAGAGAGCTTCTCATAATTCAAACTGAAGTGGGGACCACCTGAGATACTGCCAGCTCATTAGAAAGAGGAGTCCACCTTATTAGAGAAATACCACCTCATTACTCAAATAAGAAAGACTCAATTTATCATAGCCACTCATCTATATGAGATGAGTGGCTCTCCTTTAGAGCTTGCTTGGGGTCAACTTTCCTAAGGTCCCAGAATCCGTCCCAGATTATTGCAGTTTAAACTAAGCATGTAAAAACCAATATCCAATGTTCCTTTAATTTTTTCTAATCTTGCTTATAACAGTATCATTTCTTTATGTGTCGCACTAAAACCACCTAAATATTTGAATGATTGAAGATCATTGGACCTTCCGAAACAACAAACTTTTTACATCTATCATCTTCTTAGCCTTTCAATAGAGATATTCTATCTAGATGAAATGTCACGTTCATCTATCAAAAGTATTTTTAATTCCGTAGGACTAATGATTTTGATCTCCTGTGCATCAATCAAATTACTGTACTAAAACCATTGAGTATGTAATTGTGGATCTAACATATTTATATCATTAATTCTAACACATTGTTAAATTAAATCATAATGCCGAAACTTAATGTAAATGATAAATGAAACTATATATCCAGAAATGTCATAACTACTAACACTTGCGTGGTTGCATCTTTTTTTTCTTCTTTTTATGGACAAAAACGATAGTATGTCATAATGCGTGTCTCATAGTTGTGAATTTATTCCCTCACTTAGAGATTATTATTACGAATTAGTTAATACACTCAGTCTTACACACTAATTTTGAATCTGTGATTGCAGTGTCTCTTGGGTTCTTTAAAGATATTTATGTACCAAAACAATTAGTGCTTGAAATTGTAAGAGAATCTTGCTTTTTACTTATCTCATCTTATCGGAAGTTCGTCGGTTTCATCATTTTTCACCATTATCCTAACTAGTCTCCTAGCGCTCGCCTAATCTCAGGGCTTACCACTCCGCAAGTTGCACTGTCCATTTTAAGTCGAGATAAATCTTGGCAGATGATCCCCCGGGTGTTGGGTTTCGAACTCATGACCTCTTTCTTATCTCTCCGAGAGGTAGTCCCAAACCAGTAGCCCAATACCCAAGAGGTGTAGAGTAGTTTACTTTGAGTATGCAAATAATGATTTCCTTTTTTTGTGTTCTCTTTTGAATGAGGAATTAATACATTGGTAAAAATTCCAGGTGGACTTATATGTATCAGGATTCAGGATTATGATGAAAAATTGAAAATCTATAATAAGAAAAAAAAAAAAGACCCAACTTATTGGTAGTGTCTTAGTCGTTTGATTTCAACGATCGTTGGGTCATGGTGGCCGGAGTTGCCCATCTTTTGAGGGATTTTTCTAGTCGCCTCACATGGATGTGGAAACTAGGTTGATCCTGCGTGTAGCTCTCCTGTGTGGAGACTTAGAATCTTGGAATGTCCAACTATCCCTGTCTCACTAAACCTACTGAACTGATGGGTTGCATCCAGTCAATTTTGTTGCCATTTTAGCTCAGATTTGACACTTTTTTGGAGAGTTTTTTTCTCCCTCTTGATCCACTAGCTCTACGTGCTGATAACGTGTTGGATAATAATAGATTAAGCTACAATATATCTCAAGAGCAATTGAGAGAGAAAAGATGATATCTTTATTGACTGAATTTGTGTTTCTCTGTACGTACTAGAAAGAGAATATCCTTACAACATAGGTTATCTATCCTACTAAGCTCTCCCCATAAAACCTTAAGGTTTATGGGCTTGTTAGGAGTCCAGTAGGACACCCCAACCCAGTTGGGCTCCCACCTTGGGCTGGACCCAACTCCTAACAATTTCCTTTTTTTGTGTTCTCTTTTGAATGAGGAATACAGTGGTAAAAATTGCAAGTGAACTTATATGTATTAGAATTCTAATGAAAAATTGAAAATCTATAATAAGAAAAAAGAGACCCAACTTATTGGTTGGGTCTTAGCCGTTTGATTTCAACGATCATTAGATCATGATGGCCGGAGTTGCCCATCTTTTGGGGGATTTTTCTAGTCGCCTCACATGGATGTGAAAACTAGCTGGTTGATCCTGCATGTAGCTCCCCTGTGTAAAGACTTAGAATCTTGGAATGTCCAACTAGCCCTGTTTCACTAAACCTGCTGAACTGATGGGTTGCATCAAGTCAATTATGTTGCCATTTTAGCTTAGATTTGGCACTTTTATTGTTTAATCCCCTCCAATGGTGTTGAAAACCAGAAAGTAAGGTAACTGGGCAATAATTAGATAAATAAAGTCTCAAGACTGGACGGCCAAAAACGCCGGATAAAAAAGCCCTAAAAATAGCACATAAATGTGCCTATCAACAAGCAATAAGTAGAGAAAATTATTGATGTGGGCGGTTACACCATGCATGCAAATTAACATTCCTAATAGTCATTGTTAACACTTTCTAACTTTCCAACATGCATATTAATATAAATTATTGATGGCTAAGTAAATTACCAACCAAATACAGTGATACATATTTACAAGAAATTATTGACGGTACATGTTCTTTAGAAAGTATGGCGCTGGTACATATCAAGAACAATTCCCCTTAAAACATGGCCGGATGATCATGTTATTCATTCGGGTGCCACCCTCATAGAAGTAGAATGGGGTTGTAATTCACGGTCGCTTCTAAATCCTATTTCATACTCTTGATTTAGAGAAGTAACCCCTGAATCATCAGTGGTAGAACCCGTATTTGGCCGTGTTTGTTTATTTAGATTCTTGCTTTGTTTGAACTCTCCATAGAAATAGGAGATGAAGCCCCAAATAGATAATGCGAGAGCGACACCCTGTTTCTTGCTGCTGTTACAACCAGTTCTAATAACTGTTTGTTGTTTGCCGAAACCTGCCTTACACAACAGCTCTTGCTGCCTGAACTTACGCTACCAATCCAACTATTTTTGCTGCTGAACCTACATGTTATTCCATTGCCTTTTACCGGAGTTTACCTCATACTTCCTGTGACGACCTACCGAACGCCGGCCAAATCTACCCGAGCGTTTTGAGTTCTGTCCGAATGTATTTGTTCTCTATGCCCTAATATAGCAGCACGCCAAGTTTCGTCGCAATCGGATTCAGTTAAGGGGGCGAAAAGGTCCAGTACGCTTCGTCTCATGTTTTAACGTTTCCTTTTGGAAGTTGACTATTTACTTAGTAGCTATATTAAGGAGGAACCTTGGTCCGATCCTCCCCATGACTAAAAGAGCTTTAATGCTTGGTCATCAAGGACCCCGGCTCATGGACTATCTACAAGGGATAGTTATGAGTTCTCCTAGGCCTATGGTAGGCTAGGGGACATTGCCTCGCAATGCGGGCCGGTTTTCATTAGAGGGCTTCATATGGCGCCGCTATGCCCCGCGAGCTATCCGAGATGCACCGCCCCTTTCAGATGGACAGTATAATTAGTCCAGGCTCGTCGCCCCTTGAGATATGAGTCCCTAAGGTGGAAACCGGCATATTGAGCTACCCTGATCCGCTACAGGACAGGTGTGCTTTCCGTATCTCGCGCGCGTCGGGAGAGATTACGCTGTAGGGATTATTGAGGGAACCTTCAGCGTTGTTGCCTTTACTGAATACATATTCAATGACCCCTCACGAGTATCCAGGATAATCCGGATGTCGCTCTAGCATCCGTGGGTTGTATGCCACTGGCGCGCCGCGCCAGTGAAGATGGCTGGTACACGCCGACATCGCGTCCGTGTACGCCGCACGGTCCCTTATTCCGCTGCACTCCGGGCACTGTAGAGTCGGTCCCGGCTAGGGCCGTGTCAGTTGGTATCAGAGCGAGAATAGCTTGTTGAAGCTTAGCTCTTGAGTTGGTAGAGCGTAGATGGATTGTGCCTACGTCTGCCTGAGCTAGACAGAGTTGGGTCTAGGCTTATCCGAGCAAGGCTTGCTGGGAGTTTGCTTGTCAGAGCGTAGATGGGTTGTGCCTACGTCCGTCGGAGTAAACGGAGTAATGATTCCCGAGCTGGTAGTATGGGTTACCCATTTGGCTGTTGTTCTCTCCAGAGCCGTAGTTGCTCCCTAGAGATGTTCCAAGCACCGTTGTGAACGCTTGTAGAGTGTGTTGCCTACATGTCAGTCGATATTGGACGCAAGAGAAAGGCTCCATATCCGAGCGCGAGATTGCTCAAATTAAATGTGCTTTGGACAGTGACGCTAAGAGGAGGATTGAGATTTGAGTTGGACGCGATGATCTATATCGTTGGTTGTCTCTAGAAGGCTGATCAGTGTCGCAGATGCTCTATGAAGAATAGTAATAGAGCGATCTAGCAGGTTGTTATTGCATTCGGTCCGTATCCGCGCTGCGAAGTTTAGTAACAGTTGTGAGCAAGGACGGCGCCCCTCAGCAGAGATCGATATGGTCAGCGTCAGTTACCGAGTACTTTCGTGTGGAAGCCGCGATGCTTGGTTTAGTTGGAATTCCTTAGTGTCTACAGAAGATTGAAGAATCCTGAGAGATACTCGTTGTGATTGTCCTGAGTTGGACATTGAGACATTCCGGAGGTGAATGTCATGAGCCGAAGATGAAGCGGCATGAAGTAAGAGATGAAGACATGGTTTGGGTCCCGAGTTTACACACAGTGATGTCGTCAGGTAGACGTCGAGGGCAGAGTGACTCGTTATGACGCGACATGAACTGCGACCTCCCAGATGGGTTGTCGCTTGTCCGCAGTTGGTCCCCAGTTACGTGGGACCTTGCTTTGATCACTCCAAGAAGGCAAGATGCCGAGTGATGTTTGTTTTCTGGCTCCGAGGTGAGTTTCAGGTTTGTCGGCGTTCGAGTGCTCTAGCCGAGTTGATCCATGTTGTTCCACATGATGGTTCTGGGTCATTTTAAGCTCTCAGATGGAAGACTCACGTTTCCGAAGGTTAGTAAGTTACGTGGCTGTCGCAGAACAGAGTTGAGCTTCAGTCAGTTGTGCGGGTTACCTCAGACATGATCTCAGATGGAAGATTGCTCTAGGATGAAAGATCCTGAGCGGAATTGGATGTTAGTTTCCCAATTCCTTATCACTTGGTGGTTGGCGGTAGGGATATAGTACCCGCGCCTCGTTCGTTGTTTGTATCGATGAAGTGTCTTTAGAAGACCACATCTCAGTGACCGGTTTGAGTTGGCTGCGTTTATTGAAGCTAGTTCAAGAGACAGAGAATGGCTACGCTTCAGTTTAAAGATGATTGCGGCAGTATGAAGGTTGGTCTCCGCGAGTTTGATAGCAGTCGGACATGGCAAGCCAACGAGCTCAGGGCGACAGGTGCAGTGACAGTATCTTGTTCCCAAGTTCCCCGAGTACTCAGGTTGGAGTAGGGATGTAGAGATGGAGAAACGCTTCAGTAGTCCGTCAGTTATACGTCACAGCTTTGTTCTCGACGCGGACGTCGAGCTTATCGAGTGTGGGAAGAGCTGTAAGTTGTGACGCAGATGTACGCAGATTCCAGCATGGGTCATTACCACCAGAGTTTGGCAAGTACAGATGCCAGAGTTAAGTCCTCGTTAGAGAAGAGGCATTGAGAAGTCCTCGTCAGAGAAGAGGCATTGGGAAGTCCTCCTTGGAGAGTAAGGCAGATTGGAGTCCTCCGGAGTGGAGAGACCTTTGGGGACGCCGGAGTGGCGATCACCCTTCCTGCAGCCAAGTTAGGTACAGATGCCATCTAGCGTTACATGGGTTAGATGATGGCCTACTACGAGGTGGTAGAGCAGAAACGCGGCTGCACAGATAGATGTCTCATGGGTTTTAGAAGTTCACGCAGGACGCCTATATGGCGGACCTCGATGGTTAGCTGGCGGTAGGGAACAGAGTACCCGCGCCTAGATAGGCTGCCTCGATGGTTTTGTTGGCGGTAGGGAACAGAGTACCCGCGCCTCGTTGAGAGTATGCTACCTTCTAGGAGCTACCCTCCCTCGCCCAAGTGAACAATGAGTACCAGTTCAGTTCTATACTGGTAAGGCTAGAGTGCCGCATCTTGATGTTGTATCCCCGATGGTCCGTAAGAAGGGCGGACATAGTTGGAAGACCTTCGCAGAGTTGATTGAAGGGCAGTCAAGCAGATTCAGTGTGCGGCAGATGTTCCGTGCAGTTGGGGTGAGTTACCCCTTTGTTTTAGAAGACTTGCTCCTTACCACTCGCAGATGAAGAGTGAAGTTTGAAGCCGAGATTCACAGAAGATTGAACTCTCGAGCAGCGAAGGCATTGTGCGACTCGGAAGTGAGCGCACTTTTGGACGGGATTGGAGATATCCTCGTCGGGCTGTCCGGAGGAGACGCCCTTGGTTTGTCGAGAAGAGCGACATTCCACAGTGTCAGGGGAGAAGGCGTTTTGCAGCAGGATGCAGCGCATTTCAGAGGGCGCGATGCTAGAGTGCACCGCCCATACATTTTTTCAGAAGGTTTGAGACCAAGAGACAATACCCAGAGGAGAAGGCAGACTCCAGTCGTATGAAGGTTCGGTCACTACGCACTTCAGTTTGAATAGGCGAAGTTAAGGTTCAGTTCTGAAGACACAGTTGTCAGCATCGAGACTAGCAGTTGGGCTCAGTATCCGCTAGTACAGAAGAAGATATAGTACTCTGAACTAAGTGCGGGAGATTTGTTGGTTTCTTGAAGATGCAGAAGATTGAATCCTTGCAGAGCCGTGTTGGCGATGGTCCTCGACGAGGACGTCCAGATTATTTTAAGTGCGGGAGGGTGTGACGACCTACCGAACGCCGGCCAAATCTACCCGAGCGTTTTGAGTTCTGTCCGAATGTATTTGTTCTCTATGCCCTAATATAGCAGCACGCCAAGTTTCGTCGCAATCGGATTCAGTTAAGGGGGCGAAAAGGTCCAGTACGCTTCGTCTCATGTTTTAACGTTTCCTTTTGGAAGTTGACTATTTACTTAGTAGCTATATTAAGGAGGAACATTGGTCCGATCCTCCCCATGACTAAAAGAGCTTTAATGCTTGGTCATCAAGGACCCCGGCTCATGGACTATCTACAAGGGATAGTTATGAGTTCTCCTAGGCCTAGGGTAGGCTAGGGGACATTGCCTCGCAATGCGGGCCGGTTTTCATTAGAGGGCTTCATATGGCGCCGCTATGCCCCGCGAGCTATCCGAGATGCACCGCCCCTTTCAGATGGACAGTATAATTAGTCCAGACTCGTCGCCCCTTGAGATATGAGTCCCTAAGGTGGAAACTGGCATATTGAGCTACCCTGATCCGCTACAGGACAGGTGTGCTTTCCGTATCTCGCGCGCGTCGGGAGAGATTACGCTGTAGGGATTATTGAGGGAACCTTCAGCGTTGTTGCCTTTACTGAATACATATTCAATGACCCCTCACGAGTATCCAGGATAATCCGGATGTCGCTCTAGCATCCGTGGGTTGTATGCCACTGGCGCGCTGCGCCAGTGAAGATGGCTGGTACACGCCGACATCGCGTCCGTGTACGCCGCACGGTCCCTTATTCCGCTGCACTCCGGGCACTGTAGAGTCGGTCCCGGCTAGGGCCGTGTCACTTCCTGCCGGTATAATTGTTGCTACTCATTACCAGAACAACAACTGAGTTACTGTTGCTCTTCATTGTTGCTGCTATATACATTGCTATTGCTCAATCAAAGGGAAAGCTATACTTACAGGGTCATAAGACTTAACCTATATTTCTTACAGTAATACTAAGTAAGTTTTTGATCTATTGGAGTTACAACACAAATCGTAGAGTTTCATATCTTAAGTTTTTGGTGTTGTTTTTAAGTTTGATCTATTGGAGGAGTTTAAGATCTGAAGTTTTTGGTGGTTTTGTAAGCGAAAAGCTCCTGCGAGTGATAGATAAACATTGAGACGAACCTCTAAGAACAAGGGTCTGCATCAAGAGGGGAAGAACACAATGCCATTAACATCTCATTCTGGATTCCAACCATGGCTTCTAACCCATTCCCCATTAAACCATGACTTCTGACTTTCCAACATGCATATTAATATAAATCATTGATGGCTAAGTAAATTTCCGACCAATACATTGATACATGCATATTTAAAAGAAATTATTAACGGTACATGTTCTTTTGAAAGCATGGCACTGGTACATATCAAGAACAATTCCCTTTAAAACATGGCCAAATAATCATGTAATTAATTCGGGTGCCACCTTGATAGAAGTAGTATGGTGTTGTAATTCACGGTCGCTTCTAAATCCTATTTCATACTCTTGATTTAGAGAAGTAACCCCTGAATCATCAGTGGTAGAACCCGTGTTTGGCCGTGTTTGTTTATTTAGATTCTTGCTTTGTTTGAACTCTCCATAGAAATAGGAGATGAAGCCCCAAATAGATAATGCGAGAGCGACACCCTTTTCGGAAGTAAAATCTTCATGGTAGAATATAACACCGAAGATCTCCGTCACTGGAAGTAGAACTGAGACCATGATACCAGAAAACAAAGAGGAGGCGCTGAATATTACCCCTATTGCTCCCAATAAATAGAACTGCCAAGCAATTGCACTCAGCACTAGAACCATGTAATACTTTGCTTCCCCAATCCCGTATTCTTTTGCTTCTTTTGGAATAACCTACAACAAAATTAAGTTGGCAAGAAAATAGTGTTTACTTTTCGCAATCTGACATATCAATTATTGTCCTAAAATACAGAAATACAAGGGAAACTAGGTTAGCCACTAGACGCTTTTTATAAAAGTAATCAGAAATCGAAAGCTTTCGGATCTAGATGACTGTGAGAGAGAGAGAGAGATGATTTATACCTGGAAGTCCTTGTTCACAAGCATCCCCACAGTGCAGAAAGCAGAAGCAAATATGGAAATCACAACCTGCATCTCTATCACTAATGGGTAGGTTATCACTTGTTTTGCTTTCTTGTACAATAACTCGTTCGATGGTAAGAAAATTCCGTAAAGTAAAGCAGCAGCCAACATCATGATAAATCCAATATAGTACTCCTTATTGGACACGCCATCGGGTCGATCACCACTGGAATGAAGCCCGAGAATAAGAGCAGCCACAACCAGTAAAACAACAGCATTTATTGAATAAGATGTAAACTTCTGCTTAACCATCAAAAAAGAAAAACCCGCTGTGAAAGCCAACTGAGTAGAAAGTAATAGAGAAGACGTCGAAACAGGGAGTTTGGCAGAACCAGAAGAATATAAGTAGTTGTCCACACCTAGGAGAATACCTAAAACCATATTCCCTAGAAAGAGACGCCATGTTATGAGGAAGGGCTTGGCCTTCGTTCCTTCTGGACTGTTTTTACGGCGCAGAAAATAAAAGACTAGCAGAGGGACAATCATTACTGGGAAGGCAGCGGTTTGCAACCAACTTGATAGCCAAATACGTTTACCCCCATGGACGAAATAAAGGCGTAAGAGTAACGGCCCACCACAAGTTCCGATGGCCAATAGTATACAGTTGATCGAAAGCACTAATCTCTTTAGAAGCAGCTTCTTTCTTTTATTTTCTCTCTCGAGAATGCCTCCTTGCCCACTCACCGGGCTCTCAACCTCCATATTCAGATCACTGGCACCACTTTTTCAATGATGTTTCGATGAAACTTTTGAACTATAAGTAGAGAATGAAATATGTGACGTATGAAGTTTAAGTCCTACTTTGCTGATCATGCCCAGGCTGGGCGCCCTAGCATTTAAATTCTAGGTGTCTTAAAAATGACTTCTCTTAATGTTATCTATACCACAACTTTTCATGAAAGTAATTTAAACATGCATACTAATGACAGATCGTGTACGTGCCTCATCCATAATATATGGGCAAGATGTCAATCGTGGACTGTCTATAATCCATCGTGAAAGGCATATTCAGCGCAAAAGACAAAATGGTTGTGCAAGGCATGCCCTTGCATTTGTAACACAGTAGCGCCAAAGACAAAATGTAAGCTCAAGAGAAACGTTCTACCCATAATGATCTTGATGTACCAATGTGTAGTTATTGGAGTTACAGAAGACTATGTTCTCCTTAGTTGGTTTCATTACTTCCTTTTTGCTTTATTTTTTTCATTTCGGTACTTGATTTTTAGCGTCAACGTTATTGTCGTAGCAAGCCACAGATAGTCCTAATCTATATGTATATATATTTTAAATCAAATCATAATTTTTCTAAAAGTAATTTAAACATGCATATTATTGACAGATCACGTCTATGCCTCACCCATAATATACGGGCAAGATGTCAAATTGTCAACAATATATAATCTATCGTGGCCAATATGTCCAACTAAACTTTCAAAAAAGAAAATAAAAATATCCAACACGCATTTTGAAAAATACTGAATTATTATAGGAAAGCTGTTTATGACTTGACTTTTTACAACAATATTCAACAACTATATGCACTGTGGGTAGGCCCCTGTTGGGCTTGGGAGCTCACATTACCTACCCTTGTACTTTATAATTTAATAAAAAATCCTTGAGACCATGGGGTTATACGCTAGAAGACCATATCATTTAGAATTTGACACATGAATTTGGAAGATAAGTTTACAAGTAAACCAGAAAAGTTAACTAATAAATTAATATCAATTTTAAAAAAGGCATTAAAGCCGTGTTTATTATTGGAGGTTGATATTTCCACGTTCGGGACCAGACTTTTTGGTCAGGTCTGACATTTATCCAATAGTACCCTTTCAATTCTGACACTTTTTGGTCAGGTCTAGTTCTGGCATTCTATCAAATCAACCATCAAAATAATTACACAATTCCTAGTACCCTTTGAATTTGATTTTTGGTGAAACTAGAGCTTCCAATTTCGAGTAATTATGGGTGATCATGCTCTTGTACGAACAAATTAAATGAAACAACAAGAAGTGATGGAGATAGAGACAAAGCTATATCATTAAAAAATGTGGGTTTTCCCTTTGGAACAGGGAATTCCTTATTAGAGGAATGATCATGAATCCATTAACAGAGCATATCTTCCCTATATTGCACAGATTTACAATTGAAAAATTTTCTCTATAGATTTACATTTAACCCATAGATGTATTGAGTATTCTTGAGTCCATAATTGAGCCACCATTAAAGAGAAAGCCTAATAAGAGGATAGAGAAAACTTTCTGGGAAGAGAAAGAAGTCACTTGGGTTTACATTATAAAATGGTGTTTCTGTCAGACCATATCAAAAAGTGGGGTCCTAAGAGCACCCACAGCAGCTAGGTACACCCTGACGTGGCAGGGTGAATTTCCAATCCACCCTCTTTTCCACCCCAAATCCTTCCCAGCAGCTAGGTGAATTCCTGACGTGACAACTCAAAATTCCATCCAAGGGTGAATTTGGGTGGAAAATCCACCCTGAGGGCGGATTGAGAGCCGCGCGGTTCTGAAGTGCGCTGCATACATAGCGCGCAGTTCAAAAGTGCGCGGCAACACTTCAGGCCTAAGATGATGACACGTGTCCCAAGATCAATGCTTCCTATTAAGCGCAGTTCAGAAGTGCGCTGGGTTTCAATCTAGCGCGCGGTTCAGAAGGGCGCTGGGTTTAATTCACCCTGGGTGGATTGAAAACTGTTGTGGGGTAGATTGGATTCACCCCAAAATTCATCCAATCCACCCTCTTAACTGTTGTGGATGCTCTAAGAGCATCATTCACGGAGCTTTCTTATTATATTTGATATAAATATATGATAATTTGAGCATTTTTAATGATGTTGTGTATCGTTGTGAATTTTTTTATAAAAATCGTTGTATAATTTAACGCAGGCCGAATAAGCATTTGTGAGTAAGAAATATTGCATTCAATCATCTATATTACATTCTAGAGTACGTGTATCAAGACAAACTTAAATTGCAGCGTAACTCGATGTGAAACAAATATGATTCAAGGGTCCAGATTAAGTTTCAGTCCTAGCAAATAAATAGATTCACTTAGTAGCAGTTTCAAACGGCAGTTCCCTAGATTTTAGCCGCCCCCGTGATTCTCTCTCATCCCCCGCTCTCTCTCTCTCTTTGTCTCTTGCATAAATCCCCTGCAGTTTCAAATAGCAGATCCTCTCTCTCTCTCTCTCTCTCTCTATGAATCTCTACAAAGAAAAAAATACATTTATCTCTCTCTACTTGCGTTTACTACAATTGAACACCAATCTTCTCTTATACTCTCCCCTCTCTCAATAGCAATTCGTTTTATGTACTAATCAAAGTTCCAGTATAATGCTTTATGTACTTTTGGCATATCAAAAGGCTTTGTCACCGAACTCATGGTGGTTGAATGGTCTTTTATGTAGTACTGTAGTAGAGATATTGTTTTATCTTTAAGAAATTTGTTGTATCAAACCCTCCGCATGACATCTCAGCATTCAAGCGGCAAAGGAAGATGCCCTACTCTGTCCCCAATATTGAGGGCTTTCGCTCACCATTACGTTCATTAACTATACCAAGGTTTTTAACGTCTACGTGATCCAATTGATTGTATATGAATTGCATTGTGAAGGTTTTAGAGGTGCTTTTATTTTTCTGGACTTTTGGGGAAAATTCACATTGAAGCGTCACAAAAGGGACTATTTCGAGTCATTCAACACAACATAATATGAGGTTCTGATATCTGACATAATTTTTTTTCATGTTTACCAAGTTTCTAAATGGTGGTGGCATGAGATAATTGTGCACATGTAGGAAAATCTTACTTCAACTTTTTTCCATTTTCGCATGAATGCCAAATCATCCCACTTCATTACATCCACTGGCCAGTAGTATTTGAAGCAATTTGAGTTGGGTTCGCTGGATTTTAAGGACGTAAGTCATTGGAGGCCATGACCACAGGGGGCCATGACAAGGTAATATCGTCTTGAATTATTTTTTCTAATTCCTTGTGGTTTACATGATTTTTTTTCGAAAATGACTATGTTGATATTCAGGGCTATGTTATACTTTGTAATTTGATCTCCCATTAGGATTGCTGTCTGAAGCATTTCTTCAACTTCTCCTATCTTTTAACGTGTTCAATTTTTATAGTGAATGCACATAATGAACTCACTAAATTCTAGAACTCATTTTTGTGTTCTTGGTGGTTATGCTTGATTTCTAAGTTCTTCACACTAACGCTGAATCTAATGGGATTTTATTTTCAATGACTGCAAGAGAGAAAGTGTGGTCTTAGAGATCCAAAATTATGTCTGGACTAAGTATTTTTTTTTTTTGTAATGAAGTTGTGTCTTTTCATGATGTACAAATCATCTCAAAGAAATGTATGATAGAGCAGAAAAAAGAATAAGAAAAATTGAGCATCTGCACACTACCCAAATGAATCAATTGTTTCTATGAATGATATTTCACATTACTGAACGTTGGACAAGCATATTTTTCAGTTATGGGTGTAGATGACTTTCTTTTGTACAAAACACCTGAACTCTGCAGCCTGATTAACTAAATGACTATAGAGTTAAAGCCAAAATTGCCCTATAAGGTAAGTAACAACAGAAAGAATGAAGATGGAATATCATAATAGTGAATGCAGTTCAGTGTTCAATTATGGGTTCAAAATAAAACCGCAACATGTGTCCCTAGAAATCCCAATGTACTAATCTAGACTCTATTAAGAACCATGAAGCACTCATAAGTTGTGTCGAGGATCGACAGATACCACAGTTTACAACCCAATGGTTTCTACTGAAAGGTTTAGTTTGGAAACCAAAATGAATATTTAATATTTAACATTTAACAGGTTATAGTCTACTAAATTTAAGGTAAAAATACAAGAGAAACTTCAATGTCAAAAATTTTGACAAGCATGTGAGAGGAAAGATACAGTACCGAGAAGGGGTTTATATTGCATATGATGGAGTTGAAGGAAAAATAAGGTCAAGCTTAATTTCAAAGATCGGAGGAAAGTAAAAGATTAAATAAACATGTAGGCATTCAAGTCTTAACATTTTAGATCGGTAATTCAAAAGACCCTGAAGTACACTCATTGATGGCCCACTAGAAGCAATTGAAACTTCTCAAAAAAATATCATCACTCAAAAAGCACTACAAAATGGGTCATTGCTAAATCGGTAAAATATACTCTTTGATGCGTCCATTGTACTATATTACGACTGCACTGATCACAAAGAAAACTAATTTGATTTCTTATTAAAACAGTTATGCGGTTCATTGTTCGTTACCAAATAATATCTTATTTTTCGCTTGCATTTTGTTTATACAAAATTGTTTTTAGTGGGCTTCTTATTGTTTGAGTTTCTCCATCTTGAGCTTATCAAATTTCCATGAGTTTCAAGAGATTTCGGATCCAAGTAATTTGGATATTTTTCTTATTTCAGGATTCACAAACCATTTAATAAAACTATTTTGGAGATAAAAAAACACGTTTTGATCATATATCATAGAAACTCACATGGTAGCAATGAAATTAGAGATCTTTAATAACGTTAAACAGATTCCAAATTTGGATATCGTATTATTTACTGAGATTGCAATGTTAAATCGAATAACCATGGGGCGTTGGAGTAGCGGATTAAGACCATGCCTCAAGAAGCATAGGTTTTTTTTGCTAGGCAAGCTGGGGATAATGCAGACCCCAACCAGTATCAATATATAAGCAAAATTATTGCATTCTAATGCACATTTTCCCCAAAGCATCATCATTTACAAAGATAATCAGTTCAGTAGGCATGGAGCTAGGGGTCAATCTACCTTCCCCCATGGGAAGAATAGGAAGCCAAGAAATTTGCCCCCTGGTTAGCCTCTCTAGAAAATGGTCAATGTCAAAAAATATATATATATTACTAATCATAGCCATGATAGATTGGTGCAATAGATAGCAGTGCCAAGTTGGTTTCTTCTTCCCCAAAATATAGTTCACCATTTGCTTAAAGTCAGTCTTCACACACTCACACAGAGCTTTGTGATGCCCACATCAATGGCTTTAACCAGACCCCTTTCAATAGCCTTCATTTCTTGGTAAACCCCTGAGGTAACCTCATTCATACCATGGTAGGCAATCAACATAGTCTCAAGAAGCATAGGTTTTAAGTTCTATTCACCACCAATAGAGAATTATGGCGTTTTAGTGTTAAGTTTAATAACATCGATACATAATGAGTTATCTCTATTTTGAGAAAATTCATTTGTGTTTGTTGCCGGTAATTTTAAGTGTGATGGCATCGACGCATTGGGGGATATAATAGCAAGTTAGCAAAGAATGTGGACATGTGTACAAAAAATATAAATAGTGTTGAAGACGCGCCGACGTATTCACCGTGACTTGGTCACGGTAGTACTAGTATTGTATAAAATGGCATATGGAGGACGTGCCTTTTACTGCTTTTACAATGTCCCAGACCCACTATCAACGGGTTACTCAGAAGCATGAGATGTTGCATGACTCCGATACTCTTTGGGAAGGATGATCTATATATTAATATTGTTGTAAGAAATTTGTCCCCGGCCCAATTATGACCCTTATTATATTTATCCTTTATTGTCAAGTGTCATCTATCTATACTCCTATATAAATGATAGGGAAATTGGAGCAAGATAAATTATCTTCACAATTTCTGGGGGAGAAAAAGAGTACCATCGTGGCAATGGTTGATGTAGCAATTTGCAATTTAAGAAGGTATTTTTACCCATTCAATACCTTCCCAAAGAAAAACGAATACTCTTTCATCTTCATCAATATCAACTTCTCTTTAATCTAAATTTAAGCGTAGTATTAGAGTTAGATTTAATAACCAAAAGAAGTTAGTTAAATCAACTGTTTAGTATACTCTGATATTTCTATTAGTCTGTTAGTATTACAGCTATTAGTCTGTTAGTATTACACCTATATATACTCTTGTATAAACTCAAATTGATTAATGAGAAACAGTCTTTAATTCTCTCTTAAGCTTCAAAGCTTTCATGGTATCAGAGCGACCAAATCCACTGATCAAACGATCTCTAAATCCCTAATTTGTCTTTGCTTTTTCCCAATTTCACTCTCAAATCCCTAAATTTTCACCCAATTTCATCTCTCCAAGCTCATCAATGGCTCCACAAACACACTCAAGCTCTCTAATGGCAATTCACAACATAGCGAATCTCGTCCCGATCAAGCTAACCAAGGATAATTACATCCTATGGAAATCACTATTTCTTCTGATTCTACGAAGCTGTGATTTGCTTGGGTTCATCAATGAATCCAAACCTTGTTCGGCTGAATTCGTCACCACAACCTCTCAATTAGGTACTCAAGATCTATCTCCAAATCCTAATTTCAACGATTGGATGAAGCAAGATCAAACCTTGTTGATTTGGATGAATGTAACATTATCTGAAGGTCTTCTTCCTTATGTTGTTGGTTTACCACCATCAGAGACGTTATAGAGAACTCTAGAAAGGAGTTTTTCTTCAATTTCATGATCTCATGTAATGCAATCGAAGTACAAAATTCAAAGCTTGAAGAAGAACAGTGACACAATTGCTGAATATCTCCAAAACATGAAACAAATCATCAACAATCTTGCAGCATCTGGATCTCACATTGATGATGATGATGTTGTGTTTCACATCCTCAATGGTCTTCCACCAGAATACGACTCTTTCTCCACCTCAATTCGAGTCAGATCTACGCCTATTAGCAGTGATAAATTACATGGTTTACTTCTCAGTAAAGAAATCTCAATCGAAGCTAGGAACAAGGGAATTCAGCAACCAGATTTGACAAATCATGCCTTCTCTATAACTAGAGCACCAAGTATGCAACAAAATGGTCAAGGCGGAGGTTTTAACACATACAGAGGTAGAGGTGGGCACTTTAGTAGAGGTTCTACAAGAAACGACAATCAAAATAGTCAATTCTACAATTGATCTTCTTACAATGATTCAAACAGACACTGCAATACAACCAGATCTCCATCAACTTACTCTCATGGAGAATCCAACTACACAAGGACCCCCTCTTCGAACTACAGTGGATATTTCAACTACAATAAAGCTCCCTCAAATTACTCACATGGAGAGTCCAGTACAACCTCTACAAACTGACCAATTTTCCAGATATGCAACAAAATGGGACACATTGCAATTGACTATCACAACCGGATGAACTAGGCCTACTAGGGTAGAATTGCTCCTCCAAGACTCACAACTATGGTAAGCATAACTAGTTTTGATGGGACACCTTCAACTACAAATAGGTATGCAGACAGTGGCGCCACCAATCATGTTATTGCAGATCTCACAAATTTAGGCAATCACTTTACATATGATGGAGCAGACACAGTGTTAGTTGGCAATGGTCAAGGTTTGCAAATCTCTAACACAGGATCATTTATCTTTACTATATCCAATACCAACTCACATTTTCATCTTAAAAATATCCTATATGTGCCTAAAATAAAGCAAAACTTACTTTCAGTTCATAAATTTTTCAATGATAATAATTGTGCTTTGACATTTGTTCACAACTGCATCTTTGTAAAGGACAACAATTCGGGGAAGATTATTTTCCAAGGGCAGCATGAAAATGGGCTCTACTACCTCTTTCCTCTCACATCAATCTCAATAACACAAGGATCAAATCAATCTCCTATAGCATTTATTGAAATTAGCTCATCAAACACCATTTGGAATCAAAGATTGGGATATCCTTCCTTCTATATCCTTCAAAAGATTGCATCTTTCCACAAATTGCCTCTCACATCTGCAATGAAGTCTATTTCCTTTTGTAACCCTTGTCAGTATGGTAAAAGCTCAAGACTCCCTTTTAATCTTTGTAAGTCTTAATCTAGAGTACCTTTACAACTTGTACACACAAACATATGGGGTCCTTCTCCTGTAACATATATTTCAGGATTCAAATACTATATTAGTTTTATAGATGATTGGTCAAAATATTGTTGAATTTACCCCTTATATACAAAATCTGAAGTATTCTCTATTTTCATTACTTTTAAAAACCAAGCAAAAAATCTTCTCAGTTCCAAAATCACGATACTCAGATCAGATGGAGGGGGTGAGTTTTTGAGCACCATATTCAAATCTTTTTTATCACAACATGGGATCATTCACCAAATGTCATGTCCACATACCCCAGAAAAAATGAAATAGCTGAGAGAAAATACAGATACATTGTTGATTACAGTAGAACACTGATTGCTTAAAGCAGTATTCCCCTCAAATATTGGGTATAGGTGTTTCGTACAACAGTTTATCTAATCAACAGATTACCATCCAAATATATATACTATGCCTCACCTTTTCACAAACTATTTCACCAAACACCAGACTATTTCTTTTTAAAAGTCTATGGATGTGCCTATTTTTCTTGGCTTAAACCTTATACCACCAACAAATTACAATATAGAAGTAAAGAATGTGTTTTTCTTGGCTATAGCCTTAACTACAAAGGATACAGATGTCTAGATGTCAAAACAGGCATAATCTACATCTCTAGACGTGCAGTCTTTAATGAGAATAAATTCTCTTTTAAAGAGGAAAATCATATTCCAATTGTATTCTTTCACCTACAACAGTATTGTTACCTCTCTTTCCTCCTTCTTTCTCAAATCCTATACATCCTAGTACTTCACCTAGTAACCCTCCATCCCCACCTACTATACCACTTATTGATACTCCTTTAATCCCACCAATTATACTACCTACTACATCATCTCTTCAACCTCTTCATTTACCACCTATTCTATCCTCTATCATCCCCACAAGTACTACTACTACCTTACCTATTGCTCAATCATAACAGACTATTCATGATAGTACTATCCCACCTACTACTACACCTAGACCACCCAGAAGACAAACTTCTTCTACTAATTAATCATCTAACCTTATAATCTCCCATCACATAACAACCAGGTCCAAAAATGGGATATACAAACCCAAAACATTCATCTCTACCAGACATCCTATTTCCCAAGTCCTTTCACAAACCAAATCTTTTGTGTTTGTTCTTACTTGTTTTTCTCAAGTATTCAAAGACAATAATTGAAGACAAGCTATGACAACAAAATTTAATGTTTTACAAAAAATAGGCACATGGTCCTTAGTTCCACCAGATAATAACCAGCATGTGGTAGGATGTAAATGGGTCTTTAAAGTGAAAGATAAATCAGATGGCACCATAGAAAGGTATAAGGCCAGATTGGTTACCAAGGGATATCACCAACTTCAAGGAATTGACTTTATAGACACATTTTCCCCAATAGTTAAGCCTTCTACTATACGACTTGTTATTAGTATAGCTCTTCAATTTGATTGGGATATAAAGCAGTTAGATATAACCAATGCCTTCTAGATGGACACTTAAATGAAGAAGTTTACATGGTCCAGCCTCCAGGATTCATCAACCCTGACCTACCTTCTTATGTTTATAAACTTAATAAATCCCTTTATGGATTAAAACAGGCTCCTAGGGCATGGTATGAAGAACCATTAAATTGTTTACTTGCCATTATGCTTCACACTTCATCAGTTAATTCTTCTCTTTTTACAAGACATGAAGGCACCTCAATTACCTTTATCCTAGTTTATGCTGATGATATCATCATTACTGGGAATTCATCTACTTATTGTTACTATGTGATCTCCCAACTTAGTACTGCCTTTGCTATTAAGGATTTAGGTCCCTTACACTATTTTTTGGGGTTGGAAGTCACCAGAACCTCTACATGTCTTTTCATGTGTCAATTTAAATATTCTATGGATTTACTAGAAAAGTCATCAATGGATGGAGCTAAACCATGCAGTACTTCATCCTCTTCTAGCATCAAACTGGATGCATACAGTGAAGATATACTAGACAATACTGCAAAATATATATTTATTATTAGGGCTTTACAATATCTAACTTGGACCAGATCGGATCTATCCTTTGATGTCAATCAAGTCTGTCAACATATGCACAGTCCTAGAACATCTCATATGACAGTAGTAAAAAGAATCCTGTAATTTCTGAAAGGCACCCTTCATCATGGGATATATTTCACAAAAAAATCCACTTCAGCTATAGCTTATTCTAATGCACATTGGGCTGGTTACCCCAATAATCAAAGATGTACAAGTGGCTTCTATATTTTCTTTGGCAATAATCCTATTTCCTAGAGTGCAAAGAAGCAACCTATAGTTGCAAGATCATCCACTAAGTCTGAATATCGATCACAAGCCAATACAGTAGCAGAAATTACTTGGTTATGCTTCTTGCTTAAGGATTTATAGTTTCCACTCTCTGCCCCCCCTAGTCTGTGTGACAATATGAGTGTTATTGCTCTTGCCTCAAATCCAATATTTCATGCTAGAACAAAACATATTGAGGTTGACTACCACTACATCAGAGAGTTGGTTCTTCTCAAGTTACTTCACATCAAATTTCTATGTACTCAGGAGCAAGTAGCAGATATATTCACCAAAGGACTATCTAGCCAAAGATTTAAACAGTTACAGTCCAAGCTTTTTGTCCTATCCTCTCCTTTCAGCTTGAGGGGGTGTAATAACCAACATAAGTTAGTTAAATCAACTATCTAGTTACAACTGTTTAGTACAACCTGGTATTTATGTTAGTCTGTTAGTATTACAACTATATATACTCTTGTATAAACTCAGATTGATTAATGAGAAACAATCTTTAATTATCTCTTAAGCTTCAAAGCTTTCAAGATTTACAGTACAAATGATTTATTTTATTTTATGATATATTTTATGAATATACTTAAACAAATTCTTTATTCAAGTCGTGTGTAGCTACCTCGGAGTGATAAAACTAGTAATTCCATAATACTATATATTTTTAATACGAAGTATATATCAATGATAGTAATAATGAAGGATACTCAGGGAGAGGATTCACCTATACTCACTTTGGTTAAACTTGATCCAGGAGGATCTAGTATTTTTGAAGATTTGTGAAAGTCGTTCGAACGACATTGAGAGTCGTTCGAACGATTGACATGTCCTCTGAAATTTTGGCCCAGAGCCATATTTTTGTTCGAACGAGTTGGGTTTCGTTCGAACGACCAAGTACCTTTTCTAGGGATTAGACCAATTAGTCGTAAAATCGTTCGAACAACTCCCTAGTTCGTTCGAATGACTCTAGCGATGGTTTAATTTATGAGGCATTCTTTTACCTCGAGATGCGTTCTTTTGTAATTTCAAGTTCCCTGGTATATAAAGGGAACTTAGGTTATTTTCTAGGTGATGTTAGATCTAAAGAGAGTTCTGAGAGAAGCTTAGGGTTTGAGAGTTTTTCTTCTTGTAATTACTTTATTTTGAGTAATCGAATTCTCTATTTTTCCAAACTGATTGGTGTTCTTCATATTTCTCTACTAACACAAGCTTCTCAATCGTATTGTGGATAAAGTGGTATCAGTTTTCCAATTTTAATTCTCAGGGGGTTGATTATGGTTTATGGTATCTACATGTGACCGTCTCAAGCAATCGAAGGGGAAGCTAGTGAGTCCGCTGAAAATCCATCACAAACCAAATTCGAAGAAGAAGGACAATTTGGAGATGGACGATCCCAACGAAAGACTCACGATTCTGGAAATAATAGTTTCCGCCCTAACTTCTACTGTAAGGGAGTTAGTGGAGCAGTTGCATCTCACGAACCTCACTAAGGCCTCCACTTCGGTAGAACGACGAGGTCGTTCGAAGAAGAAAGGGGTTATGGAGGTGGATGGGGACGAGGACGTTTCGGTATTCGATGATTCTTATGATGTCAATTCTGTCAAGGAGTGCCTAGGTTTTGGTAAGTCAACAAACCTATGCATAATCTTCGTCTTGGTTTTAAGATTGAGATTCCAGTTTTCGATGGTTCCGTCGATGCCGAGAAATTAGATAATTGGTTAGATAGTTTGGAGACCTCTTTTTCAATTGATGAATATTTCAATGGTCAGAAGATTTGCTTCTCAACTTTGAAATTTACAAGTCACTCACTTACGCGGTGGAAATCCTATCAGAAACGACATGATGTCGGAAGTCTGAGTTGGAAGGAATTCAAGGTTTTGGTGAGGAAGCAATTCTATCCCATTGGGTATGAACAGGAGCGGTGATATAAATTGCACAATTTGCACCAAAAGTTTGGGCAATCCGTACAATAATTCACTACGAAATTTTATAACCAAGCGTTGGTTTTAGATATTGACGTGGATGAGTACGACGTGTTCATGAAGTATATGGGGGGTTTGTCAGAGTCTATTAGAAGATAATTAAAGCTCTTCAAAGTGGAAAATATTGAGGATGCTACCGCTAAAGAAATTGCCATTGAAGGCAAATACTTAAAGAGCGGCAAGAAAGACGACAAGAACAAGTCGGGGTACAAGGCTAATTGGAAGTTTGATAAAAAAGGGGAGCCCAAAGGAGAGGGGTCTTCATTCAAGGGGACTATCTGTAGTCATTGCATGGTAAATGGACACAATTTCGATAGATGTTGGAAACTTCACCCGGAGCTTCGACCGAAGGAGGAGAAGGGCAAGAAAGAGAAACGTGCACTAGTCGCAGCAATTGTGGATCTTCTGAATTTAGATAAGCCAAATCTTAAGCTTACTCTAATGTTCAAGCAACCTCTAGCTATAGACGAGGTGAGTCGGGAAGAGCTTTTCTTTGACAGCATTCAGGTGAAGTAGAGCTTAGTCGAGGCCATCATGGACCCGGGTAGTCAGAAGAATTTAATTTTTAAAGTGGTGGTGAAGAAGATGGGTTTAGCTACTGTGGCTCATCAGAAGCTGTATGGTTTGGGTTGGATTCAGAAAGACGCAGAGTTGAAGAGCACTAAGCAGTGTACGTTTAAGTTTACGATTACTGAGAAGTTTATTGACGAAGTGACATGTGAGGTAGTTCCGTTGGACATGTGTCAAGTCATCTTGGGTAGCCTTGATCTTTGGGACCGAGATGTGACCATTTACCGTTGTGCTCGCACGTATTATTTGGTAAAGGATGGGACTGAGTTTAATATTAATGCGTACAAGGAACATATCACTACCAATAATTTGGTAACGGCGACTCAAGCGAAGAGGTTGGTTAATGGGAGCGGAAAATTTGTTTTGTTGTTAGTACGACTAGTTCACGAGGGTCCGTCGGCTACAGTATTGTCTACTTTGGCAATGTCTCCTAAGCAACAAACTGATATGGGGGAATCGCAAGAGGAGTATGATGACTTGTTTCTGGGAATAGAAGGGATGCCGCGCAAAAATGGTGTGGAACATGATATTACCTTGGTGAATGGTGAGCCACTACCCAATATTAGGTTATATCAGACTTCTGTTATAGAGTCTGATGAGATTAAGAAACAGGTACATGAACTTCAGGAGCACAGAGTTATTAATCAAAGTTGTTCACCTTGTGGTTCACCGGTGTTACAGGTGCCGAAGAAGGATGGGTCTTAGAGGATGTGCGAGGATTATCGAGCGTTGAACAAGATCACGGTGAAGAATCGTTATCCTCTTTTGTGGATTGATGAGCTTTTAGATGAGTTGCAAACGGCTCGGTTTATCCCCATGTTGGATCTTAAGTCGGGTTAACATTAAGTTAGAATCTAGAAAGAGGATACTTGGAAGACAGCGTTCAAAACCAAATAGGGCTTATTTGAGTGGTTAGTAATACCTTTTGGGTTATGCAATACTCTGGGGACGTTTATGCGGCTAATGAATGAGGTACTTCATGCGTTTATTGATGATTTTATGATTGTATATTTGGATAATATCTTGATATATAGTGTTACTTGGGAGGAGCATCTTGGGCATTTACGCAAAGTGTTGGGTGTATTGCGATCACAACAGCTTTTTCTGAATGGGAAGAAGTGCGAGTTTGGGAAATGGGAGTTAGTCTATTTGGGTTTTATTGTTGGTGGCGGTGAGCTTAAATTTGATCAGGAAAAGGTCTCGGTCATTACTAATTGGCCTAGACCCCGCACAGTCACGGAAGTGAGGAATTTTATGAGTTCTTGTCAGTACTTACGGAAATTTATTCAGCATTTTAAAGAAATTGTCGCACTGTTACATTCTTTGACAAAGGCGGGGTACAGTTTGTGTGGGAAGAGCACCACGAGAAGACTTTTCTATTATTAAAGCAAAAGATTATGGATGTACTAGTGTTGGCATTGCCTAATTTGCAGCGGCCTTTTGAGGTCGAGATAGATGCGTCAGACTATGCATTGGGGGCAATCCTTTTGCAGGATGGGAAGCCAGTTGCTTACCATTTTAAGATATTTACAGGAGCAGTATGCAACTATCCTACCTACGATAAGAAGTTCTACCTATTATATTAATCAGTGAAGCATTGGCGGAGTTACTTATTGGGGAAGGAGGTTGTGGAACATTCCGATCACAAACTGTTATAGTTCTTATCTACGCAGTCCAAGCTTCAGCAAGCTTGCCATATAAAGTGGATGTCGTACCTTCAGCAGTTTACCTTATTGATAAAGTATAAGAAAGGAGTGAACAACAAGATGGCTGATATGTTATTTCAACCCCCATTACTAACTATTTCTGTATTGTTGGTAGCTATGCAGATCCAGCCGATTGTTCCTTCTGAGTACGTTTCAGGGTATGACGACGATAAGAAGCTTAGTGTGATTCACGGGAAGTTGTTGTAGGGTAAGGCGTACGAGTATGTTCTGAAGGATCGTTTAATATAGAAGGGCAGTCTACTCTGTATTCCTAAGGGTGGAGAGCATTTACAGTAGATTCGAGAGGCGCATTGTTCCTGGGTGGCAGGTCATTTCGGGGTTGAGAAGACTTTTATGAATTTACGGCGTTATGTCTATTGGCCGAAGATACAGGTGGATGTTGCTCATGTGGTTCGTGGTTACATGCTATACAACACATCAAAACCTTCTAATAGGAAGATAAGACTGTATTTACCATTGCCAATTCCTAGTCGACCTTGGGAGAGTATTTTGATGGATTTTATGGGTAGTTTACCCATGACCAGGTGTAAGAATGACTATTTGTTTGTGGTGGCGGATCGATTCGGCAAGATGATTGTTCTTATTCCATGCCAGAAGATGATCACAGGGGAAGAAACAGCGCGATTGTTTTTCAGAGACGTCTGGAGGTATTTCAAGCTCCCTTCTTCTATTATTTCTGATAGGGATAGCCACTTTTGAGGGCATTTTTGGGGAAATAGAGGTCGTTAACTGCACTTTGGTATATTTATTGCGGGGATTCCATTCTAAGCATCCTAAGACTTGGGGTGAGAGTTTACCGTATCTTCAGTTTGCGTTCAACCTGGCGATTCATGGCCCCATGCTGAAGTCTCCTTTTGAATTTTGTTTGGGGTACTTGTCGCAAAGCCCTTATGATTTGGCGTTTAGTCTTGGCAACAAGATGGTGTCAGGGAAGGAGGAAGAGAAGCAGGTTAAAGCTCAGCATTTCATTGAGAAGATCAGCAAGGTTCATGAGGTGGTTGAAGCTCATTTGAAAAAGACTCAAGCGAAGTATAAGGCTCGCCACGATAAGCATAGGGTTGAGTGTACTTTTCTTGAGGGCGACCTTATTTGGTTGCATTTAGGTAAGGAACCGCTTAAGGGGGAAGGTAAGAAGCCCAAATCTATCCGTTATAGTCCGTTTTTTATACTCAAGAAGATCGGTGGCAATGCATTCCAATTAGATTTGCCACCTTTCATGAAGATGTATTCGGTGATTAATGCCGAGCATTTAAAGCTGTTTGAGCCGTCTCTTTTGGATGAAGACTCTGCAATCGATACTCACCTACCGTCAGTTGATGACTTATGGATGGAAAGAGAAGATCCATTGCTGGAGGATGGTATTCTAGAGCGGAAGGTTCATACTACAAGACGGGGTGTTATTGATTTATTCCGAGTTGGGAAGAAGGGTCAACTACCAAGTAAGTCAAAGTGGTACAACAGGGAATTGGGCATCGCCGCATTCCCACATCTCCAGTTCTAGCTTGAGCAAAAGCTCAAGTCTTCTAAAGGGGGGAGCCATGATCCAGGAGGATCTAGCATTTTTAAAGATTTGTTAAAGTCGTTTAAGCGACATTGAGAGTCGTTCGAATGAGTTGACATGTCCTTCGGAATTTTTGCCCAGAGCCAAATTTCGTTTGAACGACTTTGATTGTGGTTCAAACGAGTTACCATGTCCTCTAGAATTTTGGCCCAGAGCCATATTTTCGTTCGAACGAGTTGGGCTTCGTTCGAACGACCAGACAACTTTTCTAGGGTTTAGACCAATTAGTTGTAAAGTCGTTCGAACGACTCTGGCGGTGGTTTTATTTATGAGGCGTGTTTTTACCTCGAGATGTGTTCTTTTGTAATTTTAAGTTCCCTAGTATATATAGGGAACTTAGGTTATTTTCTAGGTGATGTTAGATCTGAAGAGAGTTATGAGAGAAGCCTAGGGTTTGAGAGTTTTTCTTATTGTAATTATTTTGTTTTGAGTAATCGAATTCTCTATTTTTCCAACCGATTAGTGTTCCTCGTATTTCTCTACTAACACAAGCTTCTCAATCATATTGTGGATTAATACTCTCCCTATACTCTCCTCAGACTACACACCTTGAGAGGAGGTGGCATTTTTTAGAGGGGAAAAACATATTGGACTGCCTACGTAGAGAACAACACTAACAAAAAGAAAATAGAAAATAGTGTACCACTCCACTCGCTCACTCACTCGGCAACTCACTCTCTCGCTCTCTCTCTCTCTCTCTCTCTCTATCATCATCTCCAATGACCATCGTCATTTGAAGAGGTACAAGGGAAGTTCTTAATCCACTCTCACTCATTCACTCTCTTTCCCTTTGTCATCCATCACCAATTGTTCTCGCATATTGGGGATACGAGCTATAATCTGAGAAACTGTAATCATATAACAGGTAATCCAATTCAAACTGTAATCTCCCCATTTAAGTTCTATCATCTTCTCTTATTTATTTTTTTAAAATTTTCTCGCATAAAGCCGTTACGCCTTTTTTTTGTTTCTGAGACAAAATTTTCAAGGAATTTCCCCCAAATTTATGATTTAATCACAACATCGACAAATATACCACAAAATGTGGGCATATATATATATATATATATATATATATATATATATATATATGTTTATAATTTATCAATTGTGTTAAATTGGCAGTTTTTGTATGAATTGTCTATGTATTTTGTCGATGTTTCTGTTTGTCGACAATTTATTTGTCGGTGTGTTGGGGATTTTACAATTTACTTCTATTTTTTTGTTGATTACTCACTACTTCAACAAAATACAATATAACAAATTGTTAAAATTAAATGTCTCAGCAATTTGGATACACTTTATTGTCGACGCATAAAAAGTCGATAATATAGTTTGGCTTATTCATACAAAATTGTTGAATTATGCCTTACTTGACAATAACATTCACTGACTATTCTTACTCTCTGTCTGTTTCTTGAGCAGGATGGCACCAAAGGTAAAAGGGAAGATACCCCCAACAGCCTCTCTAAGGAAAAGGCTAAATTTAGATAGAGAAGATCATTCGTATCTAAATTATGACAAGCCTCCCCGTATGCCTGCAAAAAGATACAAAACAACTGCAACTAGGGCAGAACAAGGATCTACTGCCAACGAGGGGCTCAATACTGCAAATGATAACTATGTAGTACGGGGTGATATGGATATAACTGCAACTGGCAGTGACCCCCAGATGGAAGTGAGTCCTCAAGAAGATGAGGATTTGGAAACCCCTTCTACAAGTAAGGTAAATGTAGGAGCTTGTAGTGGTTCTGATGAGCGCGTAATTATGATATTTTTAATATACCTAAACATATATTTTAGTCGTCCATTATATTTAATTTTGGATACTTATGCGCGTTTGTTTAATTGTAGCTATTGGAGATGGATATTTGAAACCAAGCTCTTAAAGTCAAGTAAAAGTATCTCTAACAGTTCATAGCACAAAAATTTAAAGACACAATATATTTGGTCTCAATATTGAAGAAATATATACACAAATATTCTTGGAGAATAAGATCAAAGAAGATATTACATCAAAGATCCTTGGAGATATTTTATATTGAAGATATATGCAAGAGTTTCCATGAAGAAAGATCTCTACATCACTTAAGAGAATTATATGCAAGAATCTTAGGTGATTGGTTGTAATATTAAAAGAAATTATTGTGAAAATATTCTTTAAAATTTAATGTTTAGTTTCTAAATTTGGGTTCCTTCTCCTATAAAAGGAATCCTCCCCCTATTGTAATAGGGCATCTCATATTAGAGCAAGTTTAGAAAAAATAAAGTCTTAGTTTTATTTAATTGTCTTCTCTCTCTCTTTTATTTTCTTTTGTAAATAGTTAGCTAGTTCATACAATGATCATGGGACTGATAAAAGGCTAATCTTTTTTAGCTATGACTAGAAGAAAGCCCTTACCCGAGTAGTAATAGTTATGTTATAGTTCTAAGATTAATTATCTTTTATAATATTCTAAAATAGTTATAATCTACTTTTAGGCTTAACCATAGCTAGCAAGTAAATTTAGACTATTTAGCCAAAATCTGGTGTTATAACCATTAAACCGGATTTTAGGGCAAACATGAAAAGAAGTCGAAGGAGAAATTTGACCAAACTTAACCATAGTTAGAAGAATTCCTCCTGTACATCAAATTATGTAAAACCTAATTTAACCAAACCTTAGATGCCTAACCATGGATCTAGGATTGACATTTACATCGAAAATGCCCTACCTAGGATTTTTGACATGAATAATCCGCCTAGTAAAAACTACATAATTACTATTATTGCTTTGGTTGGGCCGAATTCTAGTCGTAGCTATTCTCTTGTTAATTGTTCTTGTTATTTATTTCTTTTTAATCTATCTCTTATAAAACCGTAATTCAGCCTAGAAAGAATTTATTTTCCCAAACCTCCCTGTGAATTTGATCTCACTCATCCGTGCTATAATTCGACAACCGTACTTTGAGCGGGTATTTTGCTAGAAGACCTCATAAAAACCTCTTATCAAGTTCTAAAGGAAAGTTTGGAGAAGACTCTAATACAAATGATGAAGCTTCTAGTGATTCCCAAGGAGAGTCTAGAGAAAATACTAGTACATGTGATGAGCGAGGTACTAGAAAAGTTTTTGCTAGCGATAATGCCCAATTTAAACATTTTCTAAACAATCCAGTTGAAAAACAAGGTACTATTAGATCAGATGAAGAAGCTGACAAATACAGTCCCAGGGACAACTCTTTATTGATGAGTATTGAAACCTATAAAGTGAAAGCTATAGTTCTTGGCAGGTATTGAACCCGAAACCAGTTAATTTAATTTTAATCCCAATTTAAGAAAGTGTTTGTTTTATTAAGATAATAACAAATTATATTGCGTTTATAGGACCCGGGCTGTTTACAAGTGTTTCATCACAGTCCTTCTTGGGATATTGGTAGGGAGGTTAAGAAGGGTCAAACTCTAGTTAATCTGTAAAGGTTTGGCAAAATTGGGATCATATCTTACAAATACTATAATGCAACATTGATTACAGCTTTCTCTAAACGTTGGCATCCAGAGACAAATACTTTCTATTTCAAATGGGGCGAGATGGAAATAACATTGGAGGATGTTTGGAGGTTAGTTGATTTGAGAGTTGAAGGTAATTCAGCAGTTGTTCAGGGGAAATGGGGGGAAATTAATGTGAAGCAAGTGTTTAGAGACTATTTATTTTAAAGTGATCAATTTTACGGTGATCTGAAGGCTGGAGGGCAAGGGATATCTTTTTCACTTGTAATGATTGTGAATTTTTTTTGCGTACAAGCTTAAAGGGGAAAATGCACAGAACCACTTAGAAGCAGAGGTTAGCAAGGCATCATAACCTGTGAGTTTGTCTTCTCGTACAGTTGCAAAAGCATACATATTTTATGTTCTTGGATCTTTTCTTTTCCCTACCAAGAAAGGGACAGATGTGTTGGCCAAGTATTTAAATTTCTTTGAGAAAAAAAGAAAGATATTATATGGTCATGGGGAGCTGCCGTGTTGGCACACTTTTATTATAGTTTAGGCGCTACTTCAAGAGTGAATGGTAAAGCATTTGCATGCTGTACTACATTGCTAGAGGTAAGTTTATGCATCTATTTTTTAATTTTGTTGTTAAACTGTTCCAATTTGTATTTTCTCAATCAAGCCTGTTTTTTTTGTAGTCCTGGATATTCGAGCACTTCCCCAAGCTGTTTGGTATTCCCAAACCTAATGATTCCCATGATCCTGAGTATTGTACAAGGTAGTCTTGGACTAGGATGGCAACTGAAAGAACTGGTGAAGAAGCTTTAAAGATGTTTAGAGAAGCTCTTGATAATTATAAGCTTGAGGATGTAAGTTTAACTTTTATTGTCGATGTATGGAATTTCAGCAATTGTCAAGTCCTTTATTGTCAATGTATGGAATTTCGACAATTGTCAAGTCCTTTATTGTCGATGTAGGGAATTTTGACAATTTTCAAGTCCTTTATTGTCAATTAGTAAATAAGTCAACAAAATACATTCTAACTAATTGTCAAAATGAAATGTGTTGATAAATCTTGGCACTTTATTGTCGACTTTTGAATATGTTAACAATAGTTTCTAGCTTATTCAGTCATACTTTGTTTGATTTTATTTCCCTTACTGATATATATGTCATATGTTATTCATTTTCAAGTTTGTGTGGGACCCATACTTATAGAAGAGGAGAGATACACATTATTTTAAAAGAATCACTAATTTTATAGGGTTGCTTGGTAGTCGCAAACATAAAGAGCCGTACAATCCTGATAGAGTACAACGACAGTTCAACCGAAGGCAAACTGTGCCTAGAGTTTTAATATGTCTTGAGAAAGATAGTTTACATTTTGTTACTGAACCATGCACATACAAGCCAAAGTATTAGGGCTGCAATTTTTGATCGAACTTCTGATTTTTTTCAAATTCTAATTTCTGATCTGATCTTTTCGATTTTGGAACCCTATTATGTAATTTCGATTTCCAAAAATTGAATTTCTATATTTTTATAAAAAAATTCGGATCAGAATCGGATAGCTTTGTGCAATTCCGAAATTTTAAATTTTCCAATCCGATTATTCATAATACATTATAATCCAATTATTCTGAATACCATCTGATCTGATTATTCTGAATACCCTTCAATCCAATTTAATCCAAAAAATAATTTAAATATCCCTCTGATCCGATTTAATTCCGAACAATCCAAATTGAAAGATAAAACATTAAATCTATTCTTAAGCTAGGGCATTCTCCCCCGCCTCTTCTTCTCCATTCTCCACTGGCATCCACTCCCTCAACTCATAAGTTAAATCTTCACTGCCTCCACTCTATTTACTCTTAAGTTAAATATCTACTGCCTCCATTCTCCATTCTCCATTCTCTACTGCCTCAATTTTGATTCCATTCTCCACTCTTTAGATGAAAAGTTAAATCTCCTCCCTGGCTTCAATTTTGAATCTTTAATTCTTGGAGAAGTGAGAACTTTGTTATTATGGTTTGATTTGGGTGAATATTTGATTTTTTGATTTTGAATCTTTGATTGTTTGATTTTGAATCTTCGAGTCTACAAGGTAAACTCTTTCTCTGTAGATTTCGATTTGAAACTGTAATTAACTTATTATGGTTTGAATTTGGTTTGATTTTCTTACATTTCTAGTTAACTTGATATTGAAATTTCTAGATAAATCAAGTTATCTTATGTAAAATTTTATACTTCATCTTTCATTTGAATCATTTCTTACAGTGAGAACTCTTCATCTTTCATTTCATTTCTAGTTAAATCAAGAAAAATGTATGCCCAAGATTCTGGATATCAGTTGATATTGAAACTAAATAAGTAGTTAATATTAAAACTATAAACTATACCCAAGTCCCTCATTCTTTAATCATCTTCCAAATTATTTTGTATATTTTATGCTATGATAAACCAGTTCTTAGCTCTTACCCTATTTTTGCTCATTTGGACATAATTATAATCATATTACCTCATTCTTATAATTGACTCGAGTCAGGAAATGTTTATTGAGCTTTCAAGCATTTAGACAATCTTTGTACATTTTTTTTATCGAACAAGTATACAACATTCTGATAATACGCTTACACTTTGGTCTCAAAGATATATGTTATCGATAATGGACTTTCTAGCTATACACTTTAGAAGGTATTTTATTTGTTTCATTTATTTGGGTCCATTTCTTATATATATTCATATGTAGATATGATTTTGTGTCCACCTTTTTATCGTAATTCAATGTTGTAGATATAATTTTGTGTCTATTTTATTGGATCCATTTGTTATGTATTTTCATATTGTTACAGTTGATGTTATGTCAGCAATGGATGAGAATACTACTAACGATTTGAATCCTGCAGTTAGTAAAAAGGGACAAAAAATAGAATCAAAAGGTAGACATCATGGGCCTTCTAATGTATTAAATCATTTTAATAAGCATTTCAAAGAGGGGACGACCAAATATTTAGGTGAATGTGATTCCAAGTATTGTCAAAAATTAATCCAAGCATATTCTACTCAAGGAACCAATTCGCTGTGGCACCATCCTAAGGGATGTAAGGATTTTCCCAGTTTTGAAGGAGACAAAGACCAACTATTGATTTCTTTTTCTGGAGCGGGGGGTGAACCTTTTGCATGGAGGTTTTATCATGAAAAATGTCATAAATCTTTAGCGAAAATGATTACTATTGACAAGTTCTCATTTAGCCATGTAGAGAAAGAAGGCTTTAGGTCATTTTATGAAGAAATGCACCCCAAGTTCTATGTCATTTCAAGGACCACAGTTACAAAAGATATTATAGGTATCTTCAACGAGGAAAAAAAGAAGTTAAAGCAACATATGAAGAAGTTGTCAGGACGTGTATGTATTATGATGAATATGTGGACATCAACCCAAAACCTTGGGTATATGGTTTTAACAACCCATTTTGTTGACAATGATTTGAAACTTCAAAAGAAAATAATCAACTTTCGAGTACTTCCATATCCACACAAAGGTGAGGCAATTGCAAAGGCGGTAAAAAATTGTTTGTTAGAATGGAGCATAGAGAAAGTGATGACTATAACCCTCGATAATGCTAAGAACAATGATACTTGTGTTTCCGAGTTGAAGAAACGATTGAACAAGCATAATGGAATGTTATTAGGAGGCGAGTTCTTCCATAAAAAGTGATGTCAGGGATGGTGTCAATGAGGTCAAGGGAACAATCAAACGCCTTCGGCTAAGTATGAAATATGTGAGAAGTGGTCCCTCACATATGCAAACTTTTAAAAAATGTGCTTCAGATGAAAATCTAACGACTAAAAGAGCTTTGTGTTTAGATGTGAAAACAAGATGGAATTCGACCTATTTGATGATTGATGTGCTATGGAGTTTGAGAAAGCTTTTGATAGACTGGTGGAACATGATCCAAATTGCAAGATTGAGTGTAATGTAAAAGACAAAGGCTTATTGAGAGATTATGATTGGAGGAAGTTAAAACATCTGCACATACTTTTGGAAGAATTTTATAAACTCACAAAGCGGCTATTTGGTTCGAAGTATACTACTTCCAATACATATTTTGACGAATTAACACAAGCCAAAGACCTTCTTATAGATAATCTCACTAATGATGATGTGGACTTTTGTGAAATGGCTATGAAGATGGATACTAAATTTGATAAGTATTGTAATTTTGATTCTTTGAACCTAATCTTGGTGGTTGCAATAATCCTTAATCCTCGTTAGAAAATGAAGTATGTAGAAGTTTGGTATTCAACATACTTAGAAAAAGTTAGCTACTTGAGCGAAGAAGAAAAATCTGACCAAGTTTTGGGTTTTATTGAGAAGTTGAAAGACTTAATGAGTCGTTTTTGCAATTACTACAAGTTGGAAGATGCGTCGATCAGGGACGTTAATACATTTAGCACTCAAGAACCCATTACTAATCTAGCTGAAAATGCATCTAAACGTCTTAAGGCCAAAGAGTTATTTAGGGGTATTTTGAAGCAAAAAGACAATATGGAAGCCTATAATTATTTAGAGAGATACTTGGGTGATGGTTAGTCCACAATACGATTGAGAAGCTCTAGTTAGTAGAAAAGTATGAAGAACGCTAAATTGGATGGGAAAAATATGAGATTCAATTGTTTAAATCAAGTAATTATAATGAATAAACTCTAAACCCTAAGCTTCTTCCTTATAACTTCTCTCCAGATCTAACCTCTCAAAGAAATAAACTAAGTCCCCTTTATATACTAGGGAACTTAAAATACTAAAAGAACGCATTTCAAGGCAAAATACCCCCCAAAAAATATAACCACCACCTAAAAGAAAAAAGTTGAATCGCGCCTCTGTTCGAGCAGAATCAGTTTCTGTTCGAATAAAATAAAATTTATTTGAATAAAATACCTCAGGCATAAATTCCATAAATCTATTCGAATAGAATAAAATCTATTCGAATAAAATACCTTAGGCAAAAATGTATTCAAATAGAACACCTCAGGCTGAAAAGTATTCGAACAGAAACAATTATGTTCGAATAGAAACTTGAAAAACTTTATGTCTTCTTCAGATCCTCCTGGATCATGGCCCCCCCTTTAGGAGCCTTGAGCTCCTGCTCAAGCTAGAACTTGAGATGTGGGAATGCGGCGATGCCCAATTCCTTGTTGTACCACTTTGACTTACTCGGTAGTTGACCCATCTTCCCAACTCGGAACAATTCAATACCACCCCGCCTTGTAGTATGAGCCTTCCTCTCAAAAATCCTATCCATCGGCAACGGATCTTCTCTGTCCATCCATAAGTCATCAACTGACGGTAGGTGAGTATCGATTGAAGAGTATTCATCCAAAAGAGACGGCTTAAACAGCTTTAAATGCTCAACATTAATCACCGAATACATCTTCATGAAAGGTGGCAAATCCAACTGGAATGCATTGTCACCAATCTTCTTGAGTATCAAAAATGGACCATAATGGATAGGTTTGATATTTTTACCTTCCCCCTTAAGCCGTTCCTTATCCAAATACAACCAAATGAGGTCGCCCTCAAGAAAAATATGCTTGCCGTGGCGAGCCTTATACTTCGCTTGAGTCTTCTTCAACTGAGCTTCAACTAGCTCATGAACCTTGTTGATCTTCTCAATGAAACATTGAGCTTTAACCTGCTCATCTTTCTCCTTCCCTGACACCGTCTTATCGCCAAGACTAAACGCCAAATCGAAAGGGCTTTGCGGTAAGTAGCCCGAACAAACTTCAAAAGAAGACTTCAACGTGGAACCATGAATCGCCCGGTTGAACGCAAACTGAAGATACGATAAACTCTCATCTCAGGTCTTAGGATTCTTAGAATGGAATCACCATAATAAATGTACCAAAGTTCGATTAACTACCTCTGTTTGCCCGTCAGTCTGCGGATGAAAAGCAGTACTTCTCATTAACTTAGTGTCTATCATCCCCCACAATGATCTCCAAAAATGCCCCCAAATGGGGCCATCCCTATCATAAATAATAGAAGAAGGGAGTCCAAAATCCCTCCAGACGTCACTAAAAAACAATCTCGCTGCTCCTTCCCTTATGACTGTCTTTTGGCATGGAATTAGAACAATCATCTTACGGAATCGATCCACCACCACAAAAAAATAGTCATTCTTACACCTGGTCATGGGAAAACCACCCATAAAATCCATTAAAATGTTTTCCCAAGGTCGACTAGAAACTGGCAATGGTAAGTACAGTCTTATCTTCCTATTGGAAGGCTTCGATGTGTTGCATAGCACGCAACCACAAACCACACGAGCAACATCCAACTGCATCTTCAGCCAATAAACATAACGCCACATATTCAAAAGAGAATTCTCAACCCCAAAATGACCTGCCACCCGAGAACAATGTGCCTCTCGAATCTACTACAAACGGTCTCCACCCTCAGGAATACATTGTAGACTGCCCCTGTAAATCAAACTATCCTTCAGAACATACTCGCAAGTCTTACCCTATAGTAACTTCTCGTGAATCAGACTGAGCTTATTATCGTCATCATACCCTAAAACGTACTCGGAAGGAACAATTGGTTAGATCTGTATAGCTGCCAACAAAGCGGAAATAGTTGGTAATGGGGGTCGAGATAACATGTCAGCCAACTTGTTGTCCACTCCTTTCTTATACTTGATCAATAAGGTAAACTGCTGAAGGTACAAAATCCACTTCATATGGCGAGCTTGTTGAAGCTTGGACTGTGTAGATAAGAACTGCAATGGTTTGTGATCATAATGTACCACAACCCCCTTCCCCAATAAGTAATTGCGCCAATGCTTTACTGATTAATATAACACGTAGAACTCCTTATCATAGGTAAGATAGTTGCATATTGCTCCTGTAAACATCTCAGAATGGTAAGTAACCGGCTTCCCATCCTGTAAAAGGATTGCCCCCAATACATAGTCTGACGCATCTGTCTCGACCTCAAAAGGTCGATGCATATTAGGCAATGCTAACACTGGTGCATCCATAATCTTCTGCTTCAGTAATAGAAAAGTCTTCTCATGGTTCTCTTTCCACACAAACCATACGGCTTAGGATGAGCCACAGTAGCCAAACCCATCTTCTTCACCACCACCTCAGAAATTAAATTCTTCTGACTACCCGGATCAATAATGGCCTTGTCTAAGCTCTGCTTCACCTGAATAATGACAAAGAACAGCTCTTCCCGACTCGCCTCGTCGATAGCCAAAGGTTGCTTGAACATTAGAGTAAGCTTAGGATTTGGCTTATCTAAATCCGAAAGATCCACAATCACTGCGGCTAGTGCACATTTCTCTTTCTCGCCCTTCTCCTCTTTTGGCCAAATCTCTGGGAAAAGTTTCCAATATCTATCGGAATTGTGCCCATTAGCCTTGCAATGACTATAGATAGTCCCCTTGAATGAAGACCCCTCTCCTTTGGACTTCCCTTTCTGATCAAACTTCCAATTAGCCTTGTACCCCAACTTGTTCTTATCGTCTTTCTTGTCGCTCTTCAAGTACTTGCCTTCAATGGCAATTACATTAATGGTAGCATTCTCGATATTCGCCACATTGAAGAACATTAATTCTCATCTAATAGACTCCAACAAACCCCCCTGTATACTTCTTGAACACATCGTACTCATCCACGTCAATATCCAAAACCAACGCCTGGTTATGAAATTCCGTAGTGAATTATTGTACGGATTGCCCAAACCTTTAGCGAAAATTGTGCCATTTAAACCACCACTCATGTTCATACCTAATTTGATAGAATTGTTTCCTCACCAAAACCTTGAATTCCTTCCAACTCAGATTTCCGACATCATGTCATTTCTGATAGGATTTCTACCACGTTAGTGAGTGAGTTATGAATTTCAAAGTTGAGAAGCAAATCTTCTGAGCGTTGGAATATTCATTTATGGAAAAATAGGTCTCCAACCTATCTAACCAATTATCTAATTTATCAGTGTCGACGGAACCATCAAAAATTGGAATCTCAATATTAAAGCCAAGACGAAGATTACGCATAGGATTCATTGACTTACCAAAACATGGGCGCTCCTTGATGGATTCGGCATCACTAAAATCACTATCCATCCCTGCATTACCATCATCTCCAGCCCCCACTGAAACCCCTTTCTTCTTCGAGCGGCCTTGCAGTTGCGCCAAAACGGAACCTAACGCGAGGTTTGTGAGCCGCAATTGTTAAACTAGCTCCCCTATATTAGAAGTTAGGCCGGAAACTATTATTTCCAAAGTCGTGAGTCTATCGTCGGAATCGCCCATCTCTAAATCGTCTTTCTTCTTCGAATTAGGTTTACGATGAATTTTCAACGGACCCACTAGCTTCTCCTTCGTTTGCTTGAGACGGTCACGTGTAGAGACCATAAACCACATTTAACCCCCCAAGAATCGCATCTGGAAAACTGATACCACTTAATCCACAATACAATTGAGAAGCTTTAGTTAGTAGAAAAGTACAAAGAATGCCAAATTGGATGGGAAATATAAGAGATTCAATTGTATAAATTAAGTAATTATAATAAATATACTCTAAACCCTAAGCTTCTTCCTCAGATCTTCTCTCCAGATCTAACCAGTCAAAGAAATAAACTAAGTCCCTTTTATATACTTGGGAACTTAAAATACTAAAAGAACGCAACTCGAGGCAAAATACCCCCCAAAAATGCAACCATCGCCTAAAAGAAAAAGGTTGAATCGCGCCTCTGTTCGAACAAAATCAGTTTCTATTCGAATAAAATAAATGTATTCGAATAGAATAAAATTTATTTGAATAAAACACCTTAGGCAAAAATACCACAAACCTATTCGAATAGAATAAAATATATTCGAATAAAACACCTCAGGCATAAATGCATTCGAATAGATTTTATTTTATTCGAATAGAACACCTCAGGCTAAAAAGTATTCGAACATAAACAATTCTATTCGAATAGAAACTTGAAAAACTTCATGTCCTCTTCAGATCCTCTTGGATCAATGGTCTAGTCGAGAATGATGATTGTCTTGATGTCTTAGGGTGGTGGCATGAGAAAGTATCAACCTATCATGTTCTTGCAATTATGTCACATAAAGTATTATTGATTCCCGTAACCTCGGTAGCTGCCAAGTGTGCATTTAGTACAGCGGGTCGGATACTTGATTTATTTCAAAGTTTCTTGACTCTGACCATTGTTGAGAGCTTGATATGTAGTCAAGATTGGCTAAGAAGCCCAATCTTAGAAGAAATAAGTGTTGAAGAGAAGCTTGAGACTCTTGAAGAAATTGAAAAATGTATGTTGTTTGTACTTATTAAATAGTTATTTTGTTTATATTTTTGTATTTTCATAAGAAGTTTGATTTATACTTGTGTGTGTTGTAGCTATATTTAACAAGATGAGAGGTTTAATGCTTGTATCAACTTCTTGATGTTTTTGAAGATCTTGGTAAGTTTCATCATCTTACATGATCTATCATTTTTTGGTTTAGGAGTCTTTGTTTTAGTTAACTCCTTTATAATACTTTGGTGTTAATTTCATTATTGTTGGATAAAATCATTTTTTAGGAAATAGATACAATTCATAAGGTTATGGTACTACGCTCATCATCCCAATTCAGAAGGTTCGGGTACCTGCTAAGTGCTAAGGTATGGTAATTTTATGGTAATCTATGCTTGTAGTTAATTTGTAAGTGTGGCTGTCAGAGACTGAGAATCTGAATGGTTATATAGTTATTTGAAGATCCAAAGTTAGCGCCCAATGAGAATGGTCAGACACTGTTATCTGAAGATCCAAAGTTAGCACACAATGGTCAAACACCCTGGAATCTTATGCTTCTCACTGTTATCTGAAAATTCATATTTTATGGATGTGGTTAAGGATTAAAGAAGCATGGGTTTTTACTATGTAACCATTCTAAAAACCACACTTACATTATGTCTGTCCATTCTCATTGTGTGCTAACTTTGGTTAATAAAAGACTCTAGGGTGTTTGACCATTCTCATTATAGTGAACTTGTAAATCTGACCATATATCCCTTTTGAGAAATATCTTGAAGATAACAGTTGATAGTTAAAAATATGTGAATTTGATTGAAGTCTAGTATAACTGTATAAGATATGATTTGTAAAATAATATTAAGATATTCAGATGTATTATGATTCACAGCATAAAGAGCACAAAAATATTTTAGGCTAGTAGGGCAACTAGTTCGAAAGTGTAAATACTATAAACTATAATATCTTAGGCTGATTAGATATTTGGAAGAACAAAAGTTACAAAACACAAAAATATCTAGGACATATCAATCTCTAGCATATATACATTCACAGGAAAGGTTGGTGTAATGTAAGTTCCGCACATATATTCCGTATATATTCTGCATGTACTTTTTCATCCATTATGCATCCAGTTATTCCTTTCGGTAGGTTTTGTATGTTAGAATCATTTTATGTAGTTTTGGTGGTATGGTGGTTATTCGGAGGAGGAGGTTGCGTTATGGCCTTGGGATTCCCTAGATGGGCTGGATGATGTTTGTCTGATGTGTTTATGGTTTAGTGTGGTTCCAGGGAGCTGTTGGATTGGCCGATAGGTTTTCGGAGTTTTCCGAGCAAAGATTTCTTTTCGAGGGTTTAGGCGTTTTGGTGGCCGTGAGGAGGTGGAGGTGGTGTTTATACCTTGAGAAACCTTTGTTGGGTTTGTAGTAGTGTTTGTGTGGTGGTGTTGGTGGTTTGGTTTGATTCTGGGGTGTCCGGGGTTGTCGGGGTTGGCCATTAGGTTTTCTGGAATTTTCTTTTTCTAAACAGACCAGTCTGTTCAAATAGGATCCTCCTTGAATAGTTAGATTTTTCCCTGAGCTGCTCTGTTCGAACAGGGCATTCTCTGTTCGAATAGGATTTTCCCTCTGTTTGAACAGGGCCTTCTCTGTTCAAATAGGATTCATCTTGAGCTGTTGAGTTTCTTCGCTGACCTTTTTTATTCGAACAAAACTTCCTCTGTTCGAATAGGATCCTCTCTGTTCGAATAGGAATATCCATATTCGAATAGAGGCACGTTTTATATATATCCTCTCTTTTCCTCACTTCCTCTCTCTTCACTCCAAACTCACTCTCTTTCTCTCCTCTCCCCTAACCATTCCCCTCTCCTCCTTACTCTTGATCTAATCTTCCCGATCGCTCTCAGATTCTTCGCTAAGCTTCACCGCAATCTTCACTCCTATCTTTGGTGAGTTATTCTCGATTCCCTTTCCGTCAATTCCTCTAGATTTGGTGTAGGGTTTGATTTCTAGGGTTTGTGATTGTGGAGGTTTGTTTGGGTTCGCATTGTTGGTGATTTGGGGTTTGCGGCGTTTACGATTATCGCAGGTATTGGGTTTGATTGTGGGTTGTGATTGTTGGAGGATTTTGGTGTTCGGTGCTGGTAATTGGTTAGGTTGGGTGCAATGTATGTGGCATTGTGGTTAAGTTATCCTATAATTCGGGTGATTTGTTCCGATTTTGGTTTCAGTGGAAACCCACAGTTTTAGGGTTTGTGATCGTAGGGTGATTTTAGGGTTTATGGTTAATGGGTTTTTGTTGATTTACAGAGTTGTGATGGTTGCAGGTGTTGGGCTTGACGGTGGTGGTGTTGTTTGGGTTGTTGCGATGGCTGTGGTATTGCGGTTGTGTTGTTCCGTGATTCAGGTGGCATGTCTGCGAGATGCTGTCATTAAAGCTTTGGGTTGCTTGCTCGGATTGATTCAGCTGGAGAATTGCATCGGGTTACAGGCAAGTTTTATCTTCCTGAATAACTAGATTAGTATGTTGATTTGTGAGTTATAAAAATGCATAGTTTAGTATATTATATTTGTGACTAGGTTAGTATGTGGGTTAATTGCTTAGGACACTTTACTGGTTATCTGTTCAGCATTACCTTAGACGAGAGTATTTAAGGGTTTGATAAGTTAGTAAAACCCACAATAATGTAAGTTTAGTTACTAGATAGAATCTGTAGGTTATGATTAGCCAGAGGAGGTTATTCTCTGTTGTCGTCGATGTGACGATGACTCTTGAGATTCCTCTTAGACCAATTTCATTGAGGGTAGTTTTCACGAATCTTTTCTTCGTGGAGGTTGAGAACAAGCATTTCTTAGTGTGTTGCGACGCCTCAGTGTCGCTATATATATATAATATATTGAGTGTGGAATATATATATATATATATATAATATATTGAGTATGGTATTGTTAGTTAGTTATTAGGGTGCCCAGTTTGTTTCAGGGCACTAGTAACTAGGTTTGGCTATTAGTGGAGATGTATGGACGGTTGTGGTTTAGCCGCCATTTCTCTGAGATAGTGTAGTTCAGAGACTATAGTTCTCACCTTATAGTGCAGTACCTTGGTTAGTTTAGGTTGCTGGACTTGGTTCCAGGGTGGTCTTGGGGCGACATAGCTTCAGTAAGACATGGTCTTCGATTCGGAGCTCATCCTCTTGCCTGCTATTGTTTTGATTTGTCTTAAGATTAGCCTAGGTGTACTTTGTGTTCTAGAGGCCTGGTCTGTGAGCACTGTCGTTGTGATTGGTGGTTGGTTAGAATGTTAGATTCCCTGTGGGAGTGTGGAATCTTCTGGACTGTTAGTAGTTGGTGGTGAGCAGACGACTTGTCCGTAGTGGTTGGTCGTGGATGTTGAACTTCTGATAGTTTTCTTTAGGATTATTTGCTTATCGTGTTGTGACACTTATTATCATCATGACTCTTAGAGCTAATAAAGCTTACTCGTAAGCCTTCCTTCCCCGGGATGAGGCTATTAGGGCTGTGTTCCCTTCTGTCATCAAGGAGGTAGCGAGACAGTATGGCTCAGTGAGGTACGCGGCTGAGCAAGGTGGTTTATGAAGTTGTACCTCACCCGTGAAGTTGGAATATGTTGGGGGGGATTATCACATCAGTGTAGGGAAACTATCACTGTCGAGCATCTGTTCGCAGAGATTGTCACCTTGGGTGTAGACAGACCTGGTGGGTTCCTGTACATCCGTGTTGGTGACTTATGTACATGATTAGGAGGAATGTGATGCGGTTCAGTTATTGGGGATTGTTGGCTACTTGTTGGACACTTGTAAGTCACCCCATGAGTACTAGTCTGTGTTGACAGCTAGAGTACTGTAGTACTTGATGGTAATCATATTGCTTTAAGGAATCTTAGAGACTGATATTGTTTAGATGTCGTGACTGTTAAGTTGCTGTTTCATCTAGGTTTAGATGGTACAACTGAGTCACAGGAAGGCATCTGTGTTAGTTTTGGTTATCACGCTCTCAGGCAAGTGGTTATCCTATTGTGTGCTGGCTGTGTTGGCAACAGTTGTCTTTCAGTCTTTAGGATTTTTGCTCACATCCATAGATAATATATTCTCTTATCTTATTACGATCGGATACATCCCCTGACCCATATTATATGTGACATGTGTGTGGTAAGGACTGTGGTTCCTTATGTGTGACTGAGGATGTGATTCCTTGGGGTGCTCGTGACGCCCAGTGTAGTTCCCCCAGCCTGGTCAGCTTAGAAAAATTGTACCTATATCTATAATGGTCCTTTAAGGTAATCCTTCTTTAACAGTTGTCAGCCCACTTAGTTATGGGGGCTACCCCTTTGGGTTGACATCACTAAATCATTTTGCATCATAACGCATCATCATCATCCTCATCATCAAGCATATCATTGCATCTCTACATACTTCAAATTCGTAGGTTCTTCTGATAGAAATCCTTAACCCTTTTTGCATTATGTTTAATATAGAATCTTCTGCACTTGGGATAATCATAAGATTATCTCATTCCATCATATCATCATCATAACATATCATTGCATTGGGATAATTATGGGATTATCCTAGTTCATCATATTCTTCTCCTCTTATTTGAATTCCTCTTCTCCTAATTGATTTGCAGTGTAATTAGATTCATCTTCCTTCTGCATACTCCTCTCCTCTCTGCATCTATTCATCCCTCTTCTGTATCTGGTTAATATATTATGTTAACCCAAAAATCACTAAGTGCAGTCTAAAGGTCCTCAATCCCAAACATATTCCTTTTAATCAGATTCTTTGAAAGACTCCTAACTTTCTTCCAACTGCTCTAAAAATTTATTATGCCAATATTCACTTTCTAAATACCCGTATTATAATTCAAAGTCTATGGCTGCTTGCCTTTTTCATTCTGCAGCTTCCAATCCTTCCATACGTACTACTACTCATCAACCTCTTCATTAGGAGGAAAGACTAGGGGACTTATTTTATTATCGTAGCCATCATTATCCACGCCAAAATACCCATGGAATAAATTACACACCCATTGAAAAAGCCCCATAGATCTGTAACATAAACAGGTTTTATAGAGTTATATTATCAACAACCCCATAGATCGACAATAACAATATTATCGTACAGAGACTGGTCGACATTATATTATCGATTAACGCAGTATTCGACACAGTCAATTTATCGCATAAACAAAGTTCGACGATATCATGTCGACTGTTGTGTTGTACGACAATCCTAAATTGTCGCATAACTAAAGTTTAACAATAACATGTCGACTGATGTAGTGTACGACAATTATATTAACGCTTATATTGTCGTCCACTGTGTATGTCAAAAATTACATATAACCTCTCTCATTTTTCTCCTATTCTATAGCTACAACAATGTCGACCATCACTATATTTTGACATTTCCTATTAAATCTAGAGAGAAAAAATAGAGTACCCCACTAACCTGTTTGTTGTAGATATTGGCAGATGTTTACCATCTTCTATGTATAGTCCTAATTCCCTTTACTGTGCACAGTCAATTTAGCTCGGCAATCACTCAAATTACATAATCAAAATAAACACCGAAATTACCTCTGAAAGCATTCAAAATATCCCAAAATCACATCCCCAAATACAGTTTCCAATATAGGACTAAAAAGAAGGAGAGAGACTGAGAGAGATTCATACCTTAATCGAAGATAATAGTGGATAAGGAAAAGAGTCATTTTTGAAATTTAAATTTTGGAGGGAGACCGACAGAGAGAGAAAGATAATGAGTGAATGAGTGAAGTGGTTGAAGTGTGTTTTTCCCTCTAAAAATTGCCACCTCCTCTCAAGGTGTGTGGTGTAAGGATAGTGTAGGGAGAGTATAGCCAAAGTGAGTGTAGGCGAATCCCTTCCCAAATACTTATGCATGAAAGAATGAGAAATGGGACCATTGAATTATTCAGAGACTTTTCGACAAACAACTAAACAATATGCAATATGCTACTCGTTATGATTTTTCATTGACCTACTAAGTGTAGACCTATAGAGCCAACTAATATAATGCAATACACACCTACAATATCTATAATAAGGAAAAAGAAACCCACCATATTGGTTTGGTAACAACCATCATTTTAACAACGCAAGCAACGAGGCGAGTTTGGATGGTTTTAATGAAGTTTAAGTATGTTTTATCACATTGAATTGATCTGGTCCATTGAAACCCTCCTCTAGGTTTAGTTCCTCTCCAACACATCAACATTTTTCCCTCTTCAACTCTTTATACGCTTTAAAAGTTCTTCCCTCTAATTCGACTCTCTAAACACATCAAACACACTCCTCCTCCTTCAACTCTCTATATGCATCAAAAGTTATTCTCTCTTCAACTCTATATATATACATCAAAGGTGTTTTCCTCTACTCATAACTTCATATATTTTGTTCATCACACTATGATGTGAACCCTAATCTTAGATTAGTATTGATATTCAAGTTTAATTAAGATTTTTTAATGGTAGATTTAACAAAATCTTGGGGTTATATGGCATCCATTGAGTAATTTCTTTTGTACTACCTTTATTCTCAACTCGGTTTAATCCATATTGACATATGATCATCATCGTGATGTTCACAACATCACAAAGATGCTCAATCTTCTTCCCTAGTTATTACTTTTGTACTGCATTTATTCTCAACTTTGTTTAATCTATATTGACATATGATCATCATTGTGTTGTTCACAACATTACGAAGATGCTCAATCTTCTTAGCTTCATTGAAACTATAGACACCAATTTCACGAGTAGATCCCTCAGAGTATTGTATGAAATGAAGGGATTGTAATATGAGGATATTTACCTCTGTATCACACCAAAAACATATTGTTGTTGTCTCTAAATTATCCCAAATACAATCTACTGAGTTTGACAGAGATCCATCAAAATTGTGTACATAGGTTGTAAATCCTAGATTGAATGAAATATTTAAATACAAAAAAAAAAATCAAACTCAAGGTATAGACATAAAGCAAATCATTAACATATTCTAATTAAAAGTTAAATTATACTATAAATAATAAAAATTCAAAAGGAAAACTATCAACATATCTATATAATAAAAATTAAGTAAGATGTCATAAAATTAAGCTCAACCCCAACTTTATTCCCAAAAGTAACGCGTTTTTACGCGCTATCGCACGTGCGTAATTGCTCGTAGAAGAGAAAAAAGAGAAAAAGTTCGATCCAAACTACTTCGGACAGAACTATGTCCTAAGCGCTTCTCCATGAGACATGTGTCAATTTTTACTCATGTAGTTAACCACAGTTAACCTCTATCATTAAGATTCTCCAAATTCCTTTAATCAAGGTATTTTATCTAATCATCACTTAATTACATACATAAGTTTCCTATTTAAAGAAATTCACTTTTATATTTTTCACAAAAATAGTTAGCAAAATAAATTAATAAAAGTAAATTCCATAAAATCTAGCCACAATATTGTGCCTGCAAAAAATATCCCTAATATTTGACGCAGGAAAAAAACAACTCCAACTAAATATTTTCTCACCGGGAAAAGAAAAAAAAGAAGGGGGAAATCTAATTCTTCCCATTAAAAAAAACAAAGGAAAAGAGAGAAAAAATAATAGAAAGCCTCCATGAAATTTTGATTCAATCTCAGAGGAATGATCTTCGTAAGCTTTGAACTACCATTTACACAATTAAGCTTTATTTAGCTAATTAATTTATCTTTTCCATATATCTTTTATCAATGCACTAATTTGAACAACACATTCAACTTATTGAACAAGATAAAGAAGCACGAATGAACACCGCAAAAGACACGCATGATATTAGACATCCTCAAAATAATAATAAGTAGTTACTTTTACTTAAAAACAAGGGTAATGATATTACAAGGTCAACCCTTTGAGGTCGTCCGAGTTGGCAGCAAACGTAGAACCACATGTAGTCTCTCTCTCTCTCTTTGACTTCATCCACTTTATCTCTCTCATCTTTATCTCTCCAACTTCATCTTCTTTATTCTTTCTTAAAATTATCTAAGTAAATTACAGCAACTACACCAATATTTGATTTGCTAAATCGTTCTTCAAGATAATTACGTAGATATTGTTAAACACCAAATCCCTCTAACTGTTATTATAGTATGTACTTTGTATCCCTCTACTCAACAAGAACAAGACATGATCCAAACCTAACTTAGGAATCAAAATTTGGGATGAGTTGCTTATCTCCTCCTTTAATTGGAGTTTCTCAATAAGACACTTGAACAACAACAATACACTTGTAGGCATCTCTACTCTTGCAAGTCTTATATTTTGGAGAAAATATTCTTATCGAAGATTTAGATTGAGATATGGAATCATAATAAGAGGATTCCAGCTAACTTTTTAATCAAACGATATCAATGCTAACAAGAATAGTAAGTGAACATAGAATTAAATTAGAGCTTCCATTCAATTATACTCAGAGGTTTAGAAAGAGAGAGAGAGAGAGGAGAGAGAAGGAAAAAAAAGGGAAGAAGAGTCAAAGAAAAATAGGAATGAGTAAATGTGGTCCACGTATGCCGCCAATAAGGACAACCTCAGATCGACCTTGTAATATTATCACTCTAAAAATAATACAAATTTGTGAAGAATCGAAACAATCAAAACAAAATATTCAATTATTCTCTCCGAAATTTGTGTTGAGTAAAAAATTACCATAATACCGACTTGTCAACTTCTCTAAGCAATGCTTTATTCAATTTGCTTCACCATCTATATTTTGCATACCCTACACTAAGAGAAAATAACTTTCATTATCGTACGAAATCATTAAAATAAAATTTCCTAAAGCTTATGGAAAGAAGCTTACATGGTAATTGCAATAGCCTAATTCCAGGATTCGAACTTAGCCTTTACACCAAATGTGTCTAGAACGCTCAAGAACAGTAAACAATAATCAACAAGATAATTTAGCGTGGAAAACCTTTGAATAGGTTAAAAACCACGATCTCTCTTGAAGATTTTGAAAAAAAGATGATGATCTTATTGAAGTTGCTAACTTATTACAATGAGCACTCTGAGTATATAGAGTTTTGGAGTAGGGATTCTTTTGTATCAAATTGTCTGTCTCTAATCTATAGTTCTCTGGTTCTATTTATAGGTCTTATAATATGACCGTTTGATGACCATTAATATTCTTAATGGTAGACGTTACAAAGTGCATGTAAGATATTCTTTGACCAGATAGTGTAATGTTCTGACCTCTGTTGTTGTACAACGGCTCTATTAATGATTGTACACTTGCATAAATTAAACTGTTAATGTGGAGGCCAAAACCGAGGACTCAAACTGAGGGATATTGAATATGATTTTAGTAGTGTTTTTTGTATGCTGATGAGGTTGAGGATGAGGCCTTGAGTCTGAGATACGAAATAAGCTATTATAAGGCGACTCTCAAGCAATAGCACGAGTAGCATCAGGGATGAGTAGTACTATTGGTTGAGAAACTCATGTTGTATGTGTTTCCTGACATTGTTGTCTTATTTCTGATTGTACCACGTGCTCTGTTGTTGAGGTCAAAAGTTCGTATGTAGTTCAAAGATGAAGCATAAGTTTGAGATGCAGAATAAGCCACTACAACCGCCCCCTCTCAGCCAACAGTATGAGAAATATGGTGGGCGAGTGGTGTTGGTTAAGAAGTATCATTAATGCTGTAGTTAATATCTAGGAATCATCTCCAATATAAATTCATGATTATCGAATGGTGTCTTTTGGGCTTCCTATAACCAATGGTTCAAGTCAATGTCATTTCATGGGGAATCTTACTGATGTTGGGAATTTGGGAAGCTGCCATAAATGCTGACCGTAGTATAAAGAGGGTTCTGATTTGTGCATGATAAACTGAGTCTTCTTGAATCTTTGTGTTGGAGAACATGGTGACGATAAGGACTCAGGCTCAGGAGTCTAGGATTCGTAGGAAGATGGAAGAATTGCGCATCAGGTATTTTGGATACTAATCGTTGCATCTGACAATGCCAAATCCTATATCTCCCACATACCATCATATGTCATATGAAGAAGTGATGAAGGTGGAGGATGATTATTATCATATGGTATGCTTTCACTGTGTACTAACATCTGAGGTGGAGTGCCGAAATGGCCTTCGGTTACTAGCGGAGGAGGCTGTGACAATAGAAGATAAAGCGGCAGGCATTCACCCGAGGGAGTCTCGTCGGTACCCTTTTAATTAGTAGGCCTTGTTAAAGAAATGTGGCCTTCCGTCTATCTCTAGCATGCGAGAAGGTGGAGGTTATGGTGGAAGAGGTTGGAGGATGTAGAGGATCATTTTCTTCCATAGACGATAAATTTTGGCCATGAAGAAGATCTTTTATCTGTGATTTCTAGTTCTAACTATTTCCCAGATCTTACAACATGGGATCAGGGTTTGGAAGTTGCTTCAGTTTTTTATCATCATCTCTGCTGATTCTTGAAAAGTAATTCAAACTGTAACTTTATGATGTAATCTGCTGTAATTATTAGGGATATTTTATTATCTGCAAAGTATCCTGTAAAGAAATTTTCGAATTAATAAAATAACTTCGTTCTGGGGTCATAATGCTTTGTCATGAGCTTGTCTGTGTAGTTTGCTATTTGTAAAATAGGAGTTAGATATCATGGGGTATGATAGGGAAAATTGAGCTGGAAAGAGTTTCGTATGTATAAGAGTAAATGGTAGTTATAGCATGGGTTGAAGAGAAAGGAGTTCGAGGAAGTAGTTAAATATTGTTGTCTATGATCTGTGTACTCGAACTGGATGAGAAAGTTTTCTGAACTATGAGAAAGGGTAGGCATTGATCTATAGGTGTAATTGCTGGATTTGCGTGATCTTGTATGTTGCCATTTTTATATTTGCTCGTACAAAATCGAATGAGATATTTCATACTATGGAAAGAATGACCTACCACAATATTTTGTATTTGATGTTGATATTTTGTTGTTCCATGAATTTTCTTTGAACAATATATCCTTCGGCCAAATCAAGTAGGTGATATTTGCAAAGATCTTCCTAGCAGCTATAAAATCATGAATTTTGGCTATTTTGATTTGTATCTTCTGTAGGGATCACTTTTCTCTAGAGGTGGTGTGACTAACCATGGTAAGTACTCATACTTAGTATGCTCACCATGTTCAATATGCAACAGATGGTTGGTTTCATCTCAAGGTTGCTGAACTTCGTGAGATATACATTTGTCGATTGTCGTATGATGTTGTGCTAACGGAATGGCCATTGACTCTTACCATGATAGATAAGGAAGGGAAGCGTGTAAAGTATAGCCAATTTTTCTGGTGCGATGTGTTTTGGAGGTCATTGTTGAGTGCCACGGTGCAGGAACTGACTGTTCGACAGCTCTCATGTGACAAGATCGTTGAAGAGGATGCAAGGGCAGCAAATAGAGAAATAATTCTATGTGGAGAACTGAACCATCGAGGTTGCTTTAGATGTAACTGGGAAGCTCGGTAAGCTCGAATCATGAGAGCTCGGTAAACTCAAAGCCTGGGAGCTCGTAATAAGTAATCTGTTATTGGAGTATTATATGGTTGGGTTTGAATAAATGTAATATGAATGATCTTGAGAGAATAAAGTATGTGATGTCTCGATCTGATTGAATAATAAAAATAAAATATTATGTTTTACTCATTATGCACGGATATTGTGGGAGACAGCTATAGGATTTTAACAACTGTATTAATATCTTCGAATTTTAAATATTGATATATTTCAGGAAATTTGTACGATCTTGGAAGGGTATAAAAGTAAGGTGATTGGTCGCTCGTACTGTGTTTGAGGAAGAAGTGTAGAATTGTGTAATGGCAGACAATTGGGATAGACGTGATGAGGATTGGCATTATCACAAAAGTCATGATGATGTATTTAACCGAAAAAATATACCTGCAGAGACAGTAGGGGTGACTGACACGTGTCTGAAGGAGCCGTCATTTTACAAACTAAGGATGAGTATAAAAATATGCATTTCTCTCTCTCATAAATAATCTACAGTTTCAGAGAGAGAGAAAAGTTGTGTCAATCTTATTTCCAAGGAGAGGAAATGTTTGAGCGCTGAGTGTGATCTGAGAAGGAAATCTTCATCAGGTGATAAAAAATTGTTTGAAAAACGACAAGAGCGTTCATTCTTGAAAAGACGTTCTATTAAAGCAGAGGATTGATGTTCTTCAAGTAAAGGTTGGTAATATAAAGCTTTGTTCGGTTGATTTGTTTAGTAATCTGGATGATATTTGTAGTAATTTATTTGATAAGTGCAGTAACCAGTTTGATATGTGTATCTGATAATGTAAGGTTTTTGGGATGTTTGAATAAAATTAGAGGATATGAGTTTAAGTATATAAATAAACTGTTAGAGGGAGAAGATATGTTTTTTGTTTTGGGAATTTGTAAAATAGACGTATTGACTGGGTAGAAGGTGGGTTTGTTTTATCTGTATGTAATATAGAGAAAATGATAAATAAATAAAAAAATTGTATATTGTAGGTTTGATATGCGGTCTAAACCTAGTATTCCCACTAGTAAATTTATAGTATCATCAAGTTCTTAGGAAACATCATCATCAGGGAGGAGGGACGAGTATAGTATGATAGAGGAAACTATAAATAGTAAAGAGAGAAGCATAGAGGGTGGGGAATCCAGTAAGGTTGAGGAGGTAATCGGAAAGGAGGATAGATCATAGAAGGAGAAAGTCCTTGTGATATACCTAGAGGGGGTAGATATAGGGAAAGAATACTTGAAATTTAAAAAGAAATTGCAGGGAGAATAGGGAGGTTATGTGAAGGAGCAAGGTTTATGGTTCAGGGCATATATCCCCGGTAAAAGGGAGGAGGTTGTATACTACCAAGTCCCATGCTTTGCGAAGTGGAAGAAGGATAGAAGGATTGGTGAGGGGGTTAATCTCTCATATTATAATGGTCTCGGGCTATCAAGACTGAGGGATGGGTTTTTTATGTTTTTTGAATCAGGTCGTATATGGCCTTAGAATTCCGTTGTCCTTCTTTCAGAAAAGGCTTATGAATGAGTTACAGTGTTGCCCTGCCCAGTTAAATGGGAATGTTTATGAAATGATGAGGGTATGTGAGGTACTGAATGAAAAATGGAGGAAGGGACTGCGAAACAGTTCAAAACTGAAGATGTGATGATGTTTTATAAATAGAAATATGTCGAAGGTCGAAGTAGTGGTACTTGTATAGTGATTCATCTAGGCCAAAAAAAAATATTTTGAATCTGTGGGTAGACCATGGAACGACCACCTTGTGTGGGCAAAAGGTAACTGTATGCAGGTTCCAGATGAACCGGCGCTCGAACTGAACCATAGATATTATAATTCGAGTAAGTAATGTTGACCAATCTTCAAATAAACTATAACTTGTCTTCAATCTGTTACTTAATGTTGTATTCCTTGTTTTGGAAAAGCCGAAGCCTTTATCTTCACCAGACAATACCAACTTGTTCGACTATATTGCTTGAGATCTGGGCGAGCTAAAGCAGGTATTCAGTGAGTTAAGTATCCGTAAAGATAAAAGGGTAGATTCTGCAGGTCCCAAAGTTCAGCGAGCTCAGGAGAAATGAGATATGGCTGAGGGGAAAGCTATCTTGACCGTTGTTGATGTTCCTAGTATTCCACCTCCTGTATCTTATAGTACCAAATAGAATACTTGGCGGCCCGTAAGGTCAGCTCGGCAGAGTACTTCTATCACCGGGGTGGCAGCCACGACACAAGTGATCGCAAAGTTTATTTCTGGCGATGTGGCTGAGAAACTTGAAGTGAGTACGGTTGCTTCTGCCGAGGTTGAGAAGGTCTCACTGAAAAGGAAAAAGCATAAGGAAGAGGGTAGTTCTCAAACTAATCCTCATGCCGCAGCTAAGATGGTAGAGCTGGAACTGAAATACTGCTAGATGGTTGAGACAGATTCAGAGCAGCTCGATGCAGAGTATTACGGACATACTTTTGCGGTATTTTTTTTTTTAAAATCCTTAGTTGTTTTCGTATTCAGACTAAAAACTGTTATGCTGATTTTGACTTTGTTTGCTTGTACTGGTAGCACTCAATGCTGCTGAAGGGGGCAAAAAGTGTTTGGAAAAGAGGAGCCAGGAGTTCGGGGCTCTTATAGCGAAGTTCAAAGTTCAATTTGCTCATATGAAGGAGTTCGAAGATCAATCCGCTAGTGCAAAGGAGCTTGAAGCAGAGCTCAAGATGGAAAAGGAGAACAAAGCTAAAGAGGCTAAAGCGGCTGCCAAGCTCGCAAAAAAGTATTTAGATCTGGTAGAGCATGATGATGTGTTGTCGAAATTGGTAGAGGCTCTTAAAGTGAAACGAAATCACTTCATCCAATCCTATTATGATTTTGGATTGAGTCTAGCAGATGTGGAGATAGGCCAGGTCGGAAGGTACAAGGAAATTAAGTTCCCTTCAGAGGATCTGAAGGCAGTGATGGCAGATGCTGGTGATTCTCCTGAGAAGGTGTTGGAGTTTCCATCACAAAGTGCCGAACTAGCCCGAGTAGCTAAAAAAACATTGGATCCTCCTTCTGAACGTGTTGGTCCAAGTCAGCTGGTTGGGCAAATATTAGATCCTTCATCAGAGGTAGAAACCAGTAAGAATCTCTAAACCTTCTGTGGTATTATATTTTTGATTTGATGCAGTTCGTGTGATATCAAAGTTATACTACTCTGTATTTGTTGAAGTTGGAGTGATAATTTAAAACATGTTTGTTTTGGATGTCTATATTATAACAAAATATTTGTACTCTGTGTAGGAGATAGAGCGACTAAGAAAAACAAACTCCAAACTGGAGAGATCGTTGAGTAGAGCGAGAGATTTAATGGCTCGTATTCAACATGTACTTAATAAAACTAAATATGAGATAAGGAAATTTAAGTTGAATTCAAAGAAAACTTTTAAAGAGCTATACGATCTTCAATGTAGATATGCTAAGATAAAAATAGAAAAGGATGAGGTATTAAGGAAGGAAGAGGAAAGGGGGTTATTAGTTTAAAAACCAAAAGAGTTGACCTGCTTTAATGACCCGAGTGATAAGGCTAGGTATCAAAGTATGTTAATAGCTCTAGCATTGCATTTTAAGGTCGAAGTAGATAGTGAACGAGGGTTAAAAGAAGCTTATATTGAGCTTTTGAAGGATTGAGGCATAGTTTCGGACCTAGCTCGAGTTATGTTTTTAGCTCAAGAAGCACGTAATCGTTATAGTTTAGAGGCGAGAAAGTGTTCTGCTCGAGCTGGTGTGTCTGTTGTATAGGGTGATGTAGAACCTTTATCTGATACGTTTGGCTTTATGTAGGATCGGAGGACTATGAGAATTGTATTTTTTAGAATAATGAAAAAGAAAATAGAGGTTCAAAAGTAATTAATAGGTGAATTAAAGGGGTTACAGGATGAGTTATGGCAACACGTGGAGCAAAAAATATTTTTAGCAACGCAGTTATCGAAAGAAGTAGTTGTTCGAATGAAGGTAGAAGCAAATTTGAGGGCTTTAGGTATATTACAGAAAGATATGCGTCAGCGGCTGCATAAAGCGCAAATGATATTGAAGGATCATCTATATCCGTCGCGAGCAAAAGTCGCTGCTCGAACAGAACATGAACGTCATATAGATAGTGTTATCAATTTCTATGGGAGAGAACTTTCTAGGGTAGAGAACAAATTTAAGAAGTTTGTGATGGGATGTGGGAAGGATTTTGATGTAGAGAACGTCAAGGCTGAGTATATGTAGTTTACCAAAGGTGATAGAGAAATTATTGGTGACAAACCTCTTCCGAGGTCGAGGGAACTGTTATCAGAAGAGGGTGAGGAGGAGGTTAAAAGCCTAATATCCCAATCATAGCATAAACAATGTCTGTAGGAGGTGGTGACCTTTACTACTCCCATAGATGTATAATTAACGAAAAGAAAGAGTTCAAGAGATAAAAGGCAGTCTTCTCATTCCTTGAATAAACAAAAATAGGGTATCCTTGGTTTTCTTTTACCAGATCTGCATATTTGTTAGATCTTTGTATACTATTATTGATGATATAAAAATTTTTCTCTGTGATGATGAATGAAATAGTGTATCGATATTACTCAGATACCATGTTCTTGATTAAAACTTGTTAACCGTGATATGTAATCTGTTAGCATAATCAAATTGTTATGAATGCAAACTGTGATAACAGGTAGAATTGGTAATTATTCAAAGTCAGTGTGACGCGTTACGCGCCCAAAATAAACAACTAAGCGCTGAGCTAAGTTTGAGTCAAGTCACACTAAAAGGTGCTACTGAGTTAGTAAAAAGAATGAAGGTGGAGATGGCGAAAGAGCGAGATGTTGGAGCTTAATATTTTGAGGATCTACAGAAGAAAAAGGTAGATCTGCCAACAAACTAAGAAATATAGAGGAGTTAAGAGAATTTATAAGAAAGAAAGAGGTTGGATTTACAGGTAGCTCGAGGCAAGCAAGCCAGCAGGGAGCGGAGTTGACATCTGCTCGAGTTCGTATTACAAAACTATTGGTAGAATTAGAGGAGGAAGGTAAGAATGTGAAAGACTTACAATTCCAAGTAAATGCGCTTGAAGCGGAGGTAGCTGATGCGCGAGCGCGCGCTTATAAGTATGAAGTGTTATGGCTAGTTGCTGACGTTCTGATAAAGAAGATGGAAGAGGCCCGTAATAGACAGAATAAAAGCATAAATGCAGCTTGGAACAAAGTAGTCACTCTATAGCATACCATACAAAGGTTAAATTTAAATACCTTGGAGCACCTGGATGAGAATACGAAATTGCGTGATGCAAATACAAAGTTTGATGCTGACCTATTGCAGGCAGAGATACGTCTTGATAAAAGAAGGGTAGAATAAGAGAATCATGAAGCAAAACTTAATGGGTCAATGTCTCTAATTTATCATATGGATGAGTTCATTACAGTGTTGGAGTCTCGAAATTCTGTTGTGCCGGATGAGAAACGGCGAGTAGAGAAGCATTGAGATCATTTGAAAACTTCACTAAAGGAAGCTCAAACTAAACTTAGGGAGCTTATTCTGTCTAAATAGGTGAAGACGGAAGCAGGTGACATGTATGAGAGAGATATGACAGCAGTGATTTCATTCTTTGCATCAGAGTTCCAGATATTATAAGAAGAAAGCAAACTGGTGTATGATGTTGTAGTTGGAAAAAGTGTGTAGTGTGGCATGGAGGTAGGGGTGGCAATTGGGTCGGGTCGGGCCAACCCGTCACGGGTCATCCCGGGTTCGAGTTGAGAAGCACCAAACCTAAACCCGACTTGCTTATTAAACGGGTCAGATTTGCGAACCCAAACCCGACTTGCTTATAATCGGGTTGACCCGACCCAACCCATTAACCCGTATAAATAAAAAAAATCACAAAATGCAAGTGAGAGTCAGATGATTAGAGAGTGATTGTAAGAACATTTGAAAATCAACAGTGAAATGAGATCAAAAACTCACATCTTGTAAATGATAACAATCTACATAAAACATACAAATTAGAAAAAGAGATTTAAAGAGAGAACATTCTTCATAGAGGGAGAGAAAGAAAGAATAGTAGAACAAAAGTTTAACCAAAGAGATGTTAAAGAGTATCAGAGTCATTAGGATCGAATGACCCTTCACTCTAAAACAGAGAGAGAGAGAGAGAACTGCATAGAAAATTTTTACAATTAAGCACTTTTGAAGAAATACTATAGGAAAAACTTAAAATTCGCAGTTCGAATAATCAAGAGCTAGTTGGTGAAAAATATCTATTGAAAAAAGTAAAATCAAATAGAGGAGAATGAAGTAATTGTTACTATCTTTGTCCAAACGATGCTTTTCAGTGAGAATTGGTTAGAGTATAGCATTAAATTATATTTTAGTTAAACGGGTTCGCGGGTCAACCCGAATCCATGACAGTAAAACCCGAACTCGACCCGTTATCTAAGCAGGTTAGTTGGGTCGACCCAAATTGACCCGAAACCTAGAAATGTTAAACCCAAACCCACAAAATTTAGGTCGGGTTCGGGTCAAATTGCCACCCCTACATGGAGGCGATACGGTGTGAGTATCTAGGTCTCATGGTTGCTAAAATTGAAGTTCTGAGAAAGAGTATGGTTAGAGATGGAAAGAAAATCATTATGGCGAAAATGCCAGAGCTTATATGTCAACGGCTATACACGGGTTATGCACCTGATGTTGTGAGACCTTCTAATATAGGTAATGGCTCAAGTGATAGCTCTAGTTTGGAGTAACGATTGTGAGGATGTGCTATGTATACTAACGCATATAATGCATGAAAATAGGAATATCTAGAATAATGATTTATACTAACCTTTCATTAAATCAACGGTACCGTATTAGTCGAACATCTGTTGTATAGGATGATCCCAGAGGATATCGAACGTAGAGGACCATAGATGGAAGATCGGTTCAGTTGAAGCCATAAATGATTCGTAACGTAAGAGGTGATTAGTTTGGCCGGAGAAATGAACGATCTTTAATATAATTAAATGATTAGTTTGGCCAGAGCAACAAACGATCTGTAATGTAATAGATGATCGGTTTGGCCAAAGCAACAAATGATCTCTAATGTAATAGATGATCAGTTTGGCCAAAGTAACAAATTATCTATAATATAATAGATGATCAGTTTGGCCAAAGCAACAAGCGATCTGTAATATAATAGATGGTCAGTTTAGCCAGAGTAACAAACGATCTATAATATAATTGATGATCAGTTTGGCCAAGGAAACAAACGATCTGTAATGTAATAGATTATTAGTTTTGCCAAAGTAACAAATAATCTGTAATGTAATAGATGATCAGTTTGGCCAAAGCAATAAACGATTTGTAACTTGTATATAGAAGTACTTGTTAGATATATTAGAAAAGTACTATAGTGTAGGGCAATCGAACACAAGAATTTTATTGGTGTAAGATTGACGTACGATGAATGTGTTAGATAGAGTACTGTATGAAATAGTAGACAGTACTAAGATGTATGGGGATCGAACATAAATCTTTTATTGATGTAAGATCATCATACAAGATGATAGATTAATTTATAGAAAAGTACATTGCGATGAATTTTTATCGACGATACAATTTTAATCTCTTTGTGTTCCAAGGATTAGGGATTCGATCTCCATGTTCAGTGGCGAGATCGTAAGAACCAAGGCCACTTTTTTCGACAATAACAAAAGGGTTTTTCCAATTTTTGGATAGTTTCCCAGCGCTTACTTCTTTTCTGTGTTTGGGAATTTCTCGTAGGATGAGATCTTTGATTTCGAACTCTCTGTGACGAATTCGCTTGTTGTAAGATCGGGCTAGAGCTTGGTGGTATCTTTCCAAATTCATGATTGCTCTGTCTCTAGTCTCCCTAATCTAATTCATGTTACATGTCAACTGGTACTCATTTTCTTCATCCTTCATGGTATGGTCGCGTATTGGGTGATGATATAGAGTTGGGATGATTACTTCTGTACCATACGCTAGTAAGAACGGCGTGTATCTAGATAATACCTGAGGTGTTATTCGATATGCCCACAGGACATGTGGTAGTTCTTGGATCCATATACCCTTCTTCTCTGTCAAGCGCTTATTGATCATATCCACTATAGTTTGATTAGTGATTTCTGCCTGGCCATTTCCTTGAGGGCAATATGGATTTGAAGGGAAGTGGATGATATTGGGTTGATTGAGGTCCATTGTCGATTTTGATGAGATGGGGGCTACCGAATTGGATGATGATAGTTTCCCAGATGAATTTGATGACTTTTTCATTGCGTGCGCGGCATAAAGGGACTATTTCTATCTATTTTGTGAAGTAATTTGTCGATACTAGGAGGTGTTTCCCTTTACCTGGTGCCGTGGGGAATTCTCCTGCAAGGTCGAGGGCCCATGCCAAATAATGTAGCTAGAATGGAGTTCGAAGGCTGGAGCTTAAATTTGGGGGCCATGTCTTTGGCAAGCATCGTACTTGCTTGCGAGTTCAATGGCTTTAGCTTTTATCTTGGGCCAAAAGACTCCTTGAGTAAGAGCTAGATTTGTGAGAGGTTTTCACGCTGCATGGGAACCACAAGTCCCCTCATAGAGTTCGTGTAGGAACTTTTGAGCTTTTTTGTTCGATAAACATTCGAGGTACGATCCAGTGACCAAAATTTTGTAAAGGAGACCATTGCCCACGATGTATCTCTTAGCATTATCAAGTACAGGTTTTTTCTCTGTTGGATCTGTAGGGAGTTTACCGTCAAATGTGTTTTTAGTCCCAATATACTTGAGGTTAGGTCGTCTCCAATCGTCCTCATCCTCTTCAACGCCCCCAGTATTGACAAAATTTGAGCTTATGTTGTTAATGTTGGGGGTGGATAATACTTCGATCTTTAGATAACGCGCTTCTGTACCAAGTATTCCTGCCAGGTATGCGAGAGAGTCTGAATGTCAATTTTCTCTGCACGGTAAATATTTGATAGTAATTTTTTTGAATCTTCTCATTCTATCGGCTACTGCTACTGCATAGTCGACCATCTTTCCATTCTTCTAGAACTTTACTGTGTAATGGTTCACAATGAGTAATAAGTCCATGTAGACAGATAACTCGGAGACTCCAATCTCTAGAGCCATATCTAGACCTTGAATCATTGCTTCATACTCGGCCTCATTGTTGGTTGCTTTAAAATTGAGCCTGACTGCTTTCTCAATCCTGTCATTGAAAGGTGTGATAAATATGATTCTAAAACTTGATCTTGCAGGTCTGGAAGATACATCAGTTAAAAGATACCAGCCTTTTTGAGTTATCCAGTCTAAATTTTCTTCGAAGTGTTCCTCATTGTTATCTGCATTGTCTTCTTCCCAATCAGGAACTTCTACTGGGAAATCTTCAAGGAAATCTGCTACTGCTTGACCTTTTTCAGAGTGTCGTGGTTCAAAATGGATATCGTGTTCACCAAGAGTGACCGACCATGTTTGTACTCATCTGGACTTTTCCTGTTTGGATGCGATCTCTCGCAAAGGGTAATTTGTCACCACTCGAACCTAGTGTGCTTGAAAATGTTGTCTCAACTTTTGTGATGTGTACACGAAAGCTAAGATAAATTTCTTGTTCTTGGTATACCGAGACTCTGCAGGATTGAGAGTCTTACTGATGAAATAGATAGGTTTTTCTGTCTTTCCATCAAGTCGAATGAGGACAAAACTTAAAGATTCTTCAGAACCGTAAGATATATTGTGAGTTCTTCCCCTTCGTTAGGTGTACTCATCACTGGAGGTGATCCCAAGTAAAGTTTGAGCTCCTGAAATACTGTTTCACACTCTATTGTCCACTCGATCTCAAGATTCTTTTTAGACTTTTGTTTTGTTGTCCCTTTACGTAAAAGGTTGAACAACCATCGACACCAATCTAAAAACTTTAAAATAAAATGATTTATTACAGCGATCTTGCCTGCTAACTTTTGTACGTCCTTCTTTGTTTTTGGCGTAGGCATAGATAGTAAAGTACGAATACGATCTGGATCAACTTGTATACCTCTCTTACTGAATAAATGACCCAAGAATTTTCCTGACTAGACCCCAAACTGGCACTTTTCAGGGTTGAGCCTCATCTTGTAGAAATGGAGAATTTCGAAAGTAGTACGCAAGCCTACAATATGGTTCTCCTTTTTAAGGCTTTTACATAACATATCATCAATGTAGACTTCCATCATTTTTCGAGGTGATCCTTGAATATTTGTGTCACCAACCGTTGACAAGTGGATCCAACATTCTTGAGACCGAAAGGCATAACCTTATAACGGTATAAGCCATATTTTGTAATGAAAGTTGTCTTCTCTTGGTCATCAGATAACATAGGTATCTGATTGTATCCTGATGCGGCATCCATCATGGATAGGAGTTTGTGTCCCGCAGTAGAATTAAGCATATAGTTTATGATAAGAAGTGGAAAAATGTCCTTTGGAGTATGTTTGTTGAGGTCCGCGAAATCTATGCACATTCTGATCATGTTATTCTTCTTTGGGACTGCCACAATATTTAAAATCCACTCAGGGTAATTGATCTTTCTGATAAAGCCAACTTTGATGAGTTTGCCGATCTCTTTATTTACTTCTTCTCGGAGTCTCGATGCTAAGGTCCTCTACTTCAAAGAACTGAATGAGGACATCTCGGAGTCTAAGCGAATACATAACTGTTGTCTTTAAAGAACTGAATGAGGACATCTCGTTCTTCTATTAGCAAAAGAGTGCCAACGTATGTTCCTCACTTTTCGTAACTGATTTCGACGTACTCTGTTGTTTTCGCGCTTGGTAGATGGTTTTCTGTAGAGTTTACTGTATAGTTTTTTGCAACTTTTCCTACTATTTTTTGCAATTGTTATGCAGGCTATGGCTCTATGGATTCTAGAACGATGACGACATAATTTTCATATGCTCGAGTGAGCTTCTGACTTCCTTTGATCTCATATACGCCGCCATTTCACTAAAATCGCAGTGCCAAATAATAGGTGGATGGAGTAGCCCGCATATTGTGTAACCAGTAGCATCTCATTATCCCCAAATAATAGTATTTTGTATTAATAACATAAAAGACAACGTCGAGTATCACATGTCCTGCCATGATCGGAAGTATAATCTTTCCTACACGTTCATCTTTAGATCTGTTGAATTCACAAATATCAATATCACTGAGGTGTACTTTGTAGACCAATCCCATCTGATCAATCATGCTTTGAAAAAGTAATTCAATAGTACTCCCAGTATTTATTATCATCATGCGAAGCACCATATTTTGCATTTTTAGCATAATCACCAAAGCATCATGGTGAGGATTGTTGACATAACGAACATCACAGTCGTCGAAAGAAATTCTTGTTCGTTGAGAGCTAGAAATGGGAAGTAAACGAGCTTATTTGTCTTTCATGGATAGGTCATAGCATTGGTTGACTCGTTGTCTCTTAGTTCTGCTCGATTGGTTAACAATCTGAGTCTCAACGAAGTAGCAGAGCAACATATGGTATAAGTGCTTCTCTCTTGCCGGCTATTCAGTTTATACGGCATATGTAGTAAGTTTATAACTCCAGTTCCTGTAGCTTTCGATGTCTACAATCTACTCATGCATTCGTCCATTAGCGAAGATATATTCTAACAACCGCTGTAAGGCAAAATAATATTCTATTTCATGATGTTTGACCTTGTGGTAAATACAATATGGTTTGTTCTCAATGGGTTGGAGATATTGTGCATTACAGAAAAACTGATCCTTCTGAAGTATAGGATAAATGTTGGCTATGGTAACATTCATCTTGGGAAAGATGGTATTGGGCAAGTTATTCCCCTTTCGAGATTGCTCATCGTTAGATTTTGTCTGTTTCCTGTCTCCTCTCTGATCGGCAATACGATTAAAGTCCTAGATTGCAGGCTAATCATAAGCTATTAATATTGACTTTTGGGGCTTCTGTCTGTCAGACACCATTCTTTCCAGGTCGATATAATCATTTACCTTTTCAATCATGTCTTCCAGAGATGTTGGTTTGTTGAGGACGACAAGTAACGCATTGGTGAAAGCTAAAATGGTAATCTTCTGGTCGAACTGATCTACTTTTTGAGCTAACTCTAAGAACTTCTTAGTGAACGTCTCGAGCTTCTCACCTGGCATCTTCTTAAGGTTGAAAAGGGAGTATAGATTCTTTTCTTTGTCTCTGTTGTGCGAGTAATTCTTGACGAAGAATTCTCGCAGTTGTTCGAAAGTTATGATGGATCCTTCAGGTAATGTGTAAAACCATCGTAGAGGTTTTCTGGATAAACTGGTAGGGAAGAGGCGGTAGATAATGTGGTTGGACGTGGAATATAGGCCTAAGGTATCCTAAAATTCTTGGACGTGCTTCACTGGATTTGTTCCTTTGTATTTGCAAATCTTCGGAGTATAGAATCTGGTGGGGACTTCCCAATCCAATAGTTCTTGTGCGATCAGGGATTTTTGTAATCTGTTGCGGATTCCTTAAGTTGGGGTCCTAGCTTCGAACATTTCTTTGATTCATCTCTCAACATTTTCCTAAGTCATGTATTGTCGAACTGCGGTGGTCGGGCGGGTGACACATCCTTCTCCAAGATTATGGTTGTCACTCCCTTTACTTAAACATTCTTTTGCTGGGTCTCAAACTCTTTGAGGTAGATTATTAATCTGTCTGACTCCCGCTGGACCGCCATCAATTTCCTGGTGAGCCTCCTGAATTGGGATAGGTTCAATTTCCTGTTAATGATGGTTAGATTGAAGCGCACCTCCTACATGATTGCCTTTTGAAGGAGGTCCTATTCTGTCATGAATAGAAATTTGTGAACCTTCAGGTTGCACGGCTTTGTTCTTCTGGGCGGCAACTTGCTAACCCTGTAGATCTACTAACGCGGCATTTTCTTTTGTTTAAACTATTGCCGTGCTCTGACCTAGAGATAACATTCTGAAAGGAGATGATCAGCGGTTTCTGAGACAATGGGTTTGAAAACTTCAATTTCCACAGACAGCACCAATGTAATGGCCAAATTCTGGGATTCAGACTTAGCCTTTATACCAAATATGTCTAGAACGTTCAAGAGTAGTAAAAAATAATCAACAAGATAATTTAGCATGAAAATCCTTTGAATAGATTAAAACCATGACCTCTCTTGAGGATTTTGAGAAAGAGAAGATGATCTTATTGAAGTTGTTAACTTATTACAATGAGCACTATGAGTATATGGAGTTTCGGAGTAGGGATTCTTTTGTATTGAATTTCCTATCTCTAATCTGTAGTTCTCTGGTTCTATTTATAGGTCTTATAGTATGACCGTTTAATGGCCATTAATATTTTTAATGGTGGATGTTATAAAGTGCATCTAAGATATTCTTTGACCAGATAGTATAGCGTTCTGACCTTTGTTGCTGTACAACATCTCTATTGATGACTGTACACTTGCATAAATCGAACTGCTTATGTCGAGGTCGAAAGCGATGACTCAAACAAAGGAATATTGAATATGATTTTAGTAGTGCTTCCTGTATGCTGATGAGGTCGAGGATGAGACTTTAAGTCCAAGATACGAAATAAGTTATTACAAGATGGCTCTCAAGCAATAGCACGAGTAGCATCAGGGATGAGTGGTATTGGTTGAGAAACTCGTGTTGTATGTGTTTCCTGATGTTGTTGTTTTATTTCTGATTGTACCACGTGCTCTGTTGTTGAGGTTGAAAGTTCGTATGTAGTTTGAAGATGAAGCATAAGTTCAAGATGCAAAATAAGCCACTACAGTAATAAAGTTTAAGATTCAAACTCCATGTCGTAGAGTCCGTAGCTATGCGTGGAAGATGAAACTAAAGTGGAATGTTAAGTTAAGAAATCCATAAAACCCTTCACATTTAAAAAAGAAAGTTATATTGCAGAGTATAGTAGTTACTGAGATATTAATAAAAATAAATTCAAGAAGGACCAAGTTATTACGTAATTGCATTGAATACGACTTGGGTCATTTTGCCATAGTACTTGTTCGATAGGCATGTTTGAACCCTACATATGCCTAACCGTGATAAGTTAAGAAATTTACTATAATTAGTAAATATGTAGAAAGAAAAAAATTGGGATATACCTCAATGTAAGTACGTGCATATGCATCTGACATTATCGAATTTGAAGAATTCTTGAAATTGATTTTCATTTAAATGGATAAGAAAAAAATATTAACAAGTAGGCCTCTTGAATGCATATTTGAGTATAGTAATTAGCCTATTATCATTATCATTTTGAAATTAAGTACCTCATTACAGCTTGTTGGTTAAAAAATATTTGGGATACTAAATAATAAGAGAAGATAATCAAATTATCTTAATTAAAAATTGGATATATATTTTAATTAAATTCATACTAGGCAATTTGAAACACTTAAAAGAAAATGAAAGGAAAAAAATTAAAAGATAAAGAAAAAGTAAAAGGTCTAATCAAGAATTGAACCTTAGGTAATAAGATCAATTTCAAGATTCTTAACCTATTGAGCTACTTTTATTTGCATTTGGAAGAATGAAGAAGAAGAAGAAGAAGAAGAAGAAGAAGAAGAAGAATTATAGTATTATCATACTATTTTTTTTTTCCGCACTATATAATTATTTTTTTCCAAAATTCTTAGGGGGAATCCGCCCCTGATAACATGCCCATTACTTTTCTTTTTTGGTACCTATTGTGGGTATTAAATAAAAACATAAATATCAGATCTTTTAGTGCTTATATGAGTTCACTCCCTAACATAGTTTGATAAGTATAAATAATATTACAAAAATAGAAAATGATGTAACAGTCATACCCATTTTATTGGCGGTTGGTTTTTGTTGAGCTATAGTTTTTCTCACCATCTTCTTTCCCTTCTCCAATGCACCCTTGATTCTAGCACTTCTTCCTCTCTTACGTGCAGAATCTCTTATAGTTCTTGATAGGTTTTGTGACCATTGTGGGTGACCTCATTGGGTCATTTCCTATCTACTACGACTTACTTTCAATTTTATGTTATTTATGTTTTAATTAGAATCCTAATTATATTAGGAACTTCTAAGATATATGAGAATCTTTGTAATTGGAGAGCTAGGTGGTATGAGATTTAGAAACTCTTTCTTTATAAAAGAGGGGGTTAGGTTTAGTGCTGAGGGTGGTGGTGTTAGTAGAGATTTAAGAGAGAATTATGAGCGATTGTGAACGATTGTTTAAGAGAGATCAATAAAGAGATCAATTCTTCTATTTACGATTTATTATTAGCTTATGCGTACTTTGATCATATCAATTTGGTATCTAGAGCTACAAGATTCTCATAAAAAATTTATGTAATAATTAGCAATAGGAAAGTCATCGAGTAGGAAAGTGGCAAAGAAACTAATGCAAGGAGTGCGATTGGTGAGTCTAGAGTCACCAACAACCTAATGGCAAACAAGATAGATGCTATGATGGCATTAATCCTTACCCTCACAACAAAAAAAACCTAGTTCCAACGGAGAGCAAAGTAAAGGAGACTATCAAAACCTAAAGAGCGCTACTACGGCTTGAGGTCGAGGAAGAGGCATTCCAATGGGACGGTTTATGCGGGATGAGCGCAATGCGGGGATTAACCTGCTAAACCCAACTTTGATGCGTGTTGTCGAAAGAGGAAAGGGTATGATGTTTCCAAACCCAACATGAAAAAATTTGATTCAAATGAAGAGGGTATCGAAACCCTACTTTCCAACACTTTCAGCGAATTGAATGTCGACATCAAAAGTGTAAACAAATTTGCCAATCCCTGTGAAGAAGAAGAATTTCTCGATTCATCACAACGGAGCGCGATAATTATTCATACAATACAGGCATTACGATTGGTAGTCCAAAATAAAGTAAGAATTTGTGAAACTGACAAAGGGTTACCGCAGGGCACCGATAGAGCAACCCAGAGAATCGGGGAGGAGGAAAACTACAACTACATGGGAAACTATCATGCGAGTCAAATACTAGATTTGGGTGTGGGACTATCCACAAGTGATGGATATAGGGTGACAGGTGACATAGGGCAGGATGACGAAACCTTTAACCCACAGCACGTGTCTCACACGCATGCCTCACATGTCGGGCATGTGGAAACATCATCAACTGGAGTAGGCTTCTATACTCTAAACTAAAGCCCAAATAGGATTCGAGCCCATGCCATCACCCACGAGAGGAACGACCCAAGCCCGACTCAACCAGAGAACCCGAATGTCTCTTCACGGTTGGGAACTCTTCTTCCCAACACAGCTTTGACAAGAAAGGCTTCTAGGGTTCTTCCATCACCTCAAATAGGGATTGATGGGTAACGATCTCTTCCAATAATTGCAACGCCTTCTCCTCTCCAAATTCTAACACCGACAACAATGATTTCACCAATCCCAACTCCAGTTTTACTACCAATTTTGGTCCCAACGGTGGCACCATTACTGGCAACAACAACAACATCGATTGAAGCAACATGTAATTTGGGTTTAACGGCACCGCCAGTGACAACAGCGCAATTACCAACAATGTTCACAAATAGCAATGAGGCAATCGGTACCCACGGTGCCAACGATTCCAATAGAGGCATCAAGACCAATACCGATAGGAACTAGGGGAGATACTATAGCCCAAACAATACCGCTTTTCTTTGGGTCAAATTCTTCTCATCCTCTACATAATCCTTTGGCGGCAATAGCCAGGTTCATACCATAGAGGGGGTTTGTTCCACATAATCAACAGTGACAATCTGGGTTTGGTTTTGTTGGAACGGATATGGAAGAACACGGATATTGGGGTGACAATGGAGATAATAATTAGGGTTTTGCATATCGATATGTACTGGTTCATGAGCGATGTGGGCGTTGGCAGGGTGTGTACACTAACAACTATGTTCCACGTACCTGCAGTGATGGTTTTTATAGTAATTCTGGTATTAGGGGTCGACGTTCTCAGGATACTAATCAGAGATAATAAATTACTTCAGCTTTTATTACTATCATACAAACTGTTGGGAAAGTTGTTAAACATAATATTCCTGAGTTTGATGGGAAAGTTGATGCCGATGGTTTCATGGAGTGGCTTAATAGAGTTAATAGAATATTAACGTACAAATGATATAGAGACCCCAAATCCGTAATGCTTCTTGAGACAAAGCTAATAGAGTATGCACTTAACTGGTGGGACAATATTCAAAAAATGTGGTAGGATTTAGGCCAAGAGTATAGTATAGATTGGGCTTATATGCAGAGAGAGTTAGTTAATCGCTTTGTTCTGCGTTCTTACTAGAAAGACAGCTTTACTCGTTTACAGGAATTACGGCAAAAACTTAAGACTGTTGACAAATATACGAATGAATTTTATTTGTTTTCTTCTCGGGTAGCTACTGCGGAGACAGAGGCAAAGAAAGTTAGTCGCTTCAAATCTAGGCTCACTAGGAAGATTCAGGATAAGTTGACCATGGTTACATTTATTCAGTAGCTGAGGTGGCTAAAATGGAAAAACGCGCAGAGACTAAATTCAAGACAGCAATTCTAGCTATGAGTTCAGTTTTAGCAGCTCTTACACCTACTACGATAACAGGGATACGCCTTATAGAGAATAGTAGTGGGGTCCAGTATTTTGGGTACTGCAAGACTGGTTCCACGAGATGTGATTGTCCAAACATTATAAAGCACGTTGCACTGCTTACAGAGAAGTTTTAGGATCATATGACAGACATGGTACAATAAATGTAGGATGAGGAAGACGTGGAGATTGTGATGACAGAGCCGGAGGAAGGCTGTCCTTCACCTTAAATTTGAGCTCAAATTTTTCAAAGTTTGGGAGAATTAATAGGTTTTATAACCGTCGTGGGCGACCTCGTTAGGTCGTTTCCTATCTACTACGAGTCACTTTCTATTTTACGTTATTTATGTTTTAATTAAAATTTTAATTATATTAGAAACTCCTAAGATATAGGAGAATTTTTGTAATTCGAAAGTTAGGTGGTATGGGATTTAGAAACTCTTTATTTATAAAAGAGGGGGTTAGGGTTAGTGTTAAGGGTGGTGGTGTTAGTAGAGATTTAAGAGAGAATTATGAGTAATTGTGAGCGATTGTTTTAGAAAGATCAATAAAGAGATCAAGTTCTTCTATTTGTGATTTATAATTAGTTTCCGCGTACTTTGATCATATCAGTTCTGGTGCATTCTCTTGCTATTCATTATTATCCTCTTCGATTTCGTCCTCATCAGAGCCCGCTTTTAAGCATGCATCCATTTCCCTAAAGCATTTCATTAATATTTCTTTCGCCAATAGACTGTATTTTTCATTTGTAAAACCGTTAACAGCTAAAGCAAGAGATAGGTGAGATAAGTCACTGTATCTATTTGTTATAGATGACCTACAATCAGTTTGCATGTTCCTTCCATTATCTCCAAGTACTACTCCGCATATTGCATCTTTAGTTCACCTATGCATTTAGTATCGAGTTAGGATACTATGCATTTGTTTATTATGTAAAATTTTGAGGGCATGAGCAAATAAGATCCCTCTATAAACTCAAACATTTTACAACTGCAATTTATCGAGTTGTCCACCGAATTAAATATGACTTTTCGAATACCCTTGTTACCATAAGATGAAACCTTGTAAGAACATAGTGTTTCATTTTTGCTCTCGAGTTTGTGAACTCATTATTTGTTCTTGAAAACGCTTAAAAATTGTCCTCGTGTAGTTCCCTGCCGCTTCCCGTTCCACACTCCACTTTGCCTTAATTATTGGCGTTGTTTGCCTTGAATCAAAATCTTCAGAAATCTCTGTATCATGCCTATCACTCACCGCTTCCTCGTATTTTGTTACCAATTCCATTAACAACATCGACCTTTTGAAATAATTCTTAAAATAACTATTCATACTCTCACTTCTTTGAGTAGTAGTAATGCCCGCACAAAAGTATTCATGCCCATAGACAAGTACCTACTTTTTTCTTATTTGAAACAGTTTAAGCATCCATGGATTGTTCTCAAGATGATACTTCTTGTAAGGGCTTATTTCTAATAATCGTACTAAGTCCGATATTCGAGCTCACATAGTTCGAATAAACACACTGATAACCAACCAAGGATTGAGGGCAAGCAGATTGTAATACAGACTTCCTCATCTACAGTTCGGGGATATTGAAGCAGCCAATAACATCGCACTGCAGAAGATACTCAGATATCCATCAACAGTTCGTATACATACGAATATCGTCAGAGATCGTATCTTCACCAACAGTCCGAAGTTACAGCTAAGGTTATCAAGAGATCCGTTACAAGATTAATAATTATCAGATAGCAAGACGTTACAAAATACCTCATCAAACTCATATATTGTAACGTTCCTCATTAAAGCAATAGGGGTCATGTTATAAGACCTATAAATAGGACCAGAGAGCTACAGATTGAGGAGGGCTACTCTGAGACCCTCTAAGAGACCTTTTCTACATCTTTCTCTCCATGTAATAGCTAGCAGTCATCAACAAACATCCCTCTCTTTAAAAAATCCTCAAGAGAGGTCGTGGTTTTTAACCCATTCAAGGGTTTTCCATGCTAAATCTCGTGTTAGTTACTTTCAGTTCTTAGCTAATATTCTATATTTCAAAGGTGTAAGGCACTATCTTCGTCCAATACAAAAATAGGTTATTACATTTGGCACCGTCTGTGGGAATCGAACCCACGACCACATGGTTAAAAGCTGATATTTGTAATGTTATGAAGACCCATCACAACCTGATATTTGTAACGTTCCTCATTAAAGTAATAATGGTCATGTTATAAGACCTATAAATAGGACCAGAGAGCTACATATTAAGGAGAGCTTCTCTGACCCATCTTTTTAGAGACCTTTTCTAATATCTCTCTCTCTCTTTGTAATAGCTAGCAATCTATAAACATCTCTCTCTTTCTAAATCCTCAGGAGAGGTCATGGTCTTTAACCCATTCAAGGGTTTTCTACACTAAATCTCGTGTTAGTTACTTTCAGTTCTTAGCTAACATTTTATATTTCAAAGGTGTAAGGCACTATCTTCGTCCAATACGAAAATAGGTTATTACACTTCTTAATTAGCAAATCCCAATTTGATAAAAATTTGTCTTCTGTCTCATTTTGGTAAATATATAGTCGTAGCCCATTTGCAAAACACAGAAATTCATCAAAAACATGACTAAGTTGTTTTTCAGAGTTTTGATAGAGATGCTAGAGGCAAAGGCGACGATGAAAAGACGGAATCTCTTTCCCAATTGTATTAATTATAGTGGCAGCTTGATTTGTAAAAATTGTCCCGGGTTCTTTTCCATTCATAGCTTCAAAAAACGCTTTAAACAACATACAAAAGACTATGTTGTTTCATCTAGCAATAAAGCACAATCAAATAGTATGGATTGTCCATGATGGTTAACTCCTACAAATGGTGCATACGGTTTATCGTATCCATTTGTCTTGAATGTAGGGTCAAAGTAAAGAACATCACTAAAATAGCTGTAATCGATTCTCGATTTCACATCACACCACAAAATGCTACATAGTTCGTTATCTTCATCCATTAGAGTCGAGTAAAATAAAAGATGGATTCCTTGTTTGCGTCCGCATAAAGTAGTTAAGCAAGTTTAGCGCATCTCCTTATTTGAGTATTTTTTGACGTTGTCTTTGAACATAATTGTTTACATAATTTTTTTTAAACTTAAACTCTGAGAACCTCCAGCTTTAGCTCGCAAGAATCCATGAATTTTACTAAGGCCAAATCCTACATAACTCATATTGTCGATAACACCAGCTTGAGACTTTTGAATAATGCGTTGTTACCTCAATAAGTGCACTTCAGTGTTTTTTGCTAAATTGTGTTTATGTTCATCATTAAATTGTACGATTTTATATTTTCCATCATCTTGCAATTTCATTACGATGCGCGCATTGTAACCTGTCCGTGTAAATGGGCGGTCGTTTGGAGATTGGACCATCAACTTTTATCCTACGAACACCTTCTTTTGAACAAACAATTTCTCTCTTCAAAAAATTTTGGTCTTTCCGGGATCGGTGTGCATTATTTTTCTGAACACTAAAACCAATAGCTCTACCGTACTAATTATAAAATTTATAGACATTTTCAACTGTCTCAAAAATCATGCCAACAAGGGGTTCTCGCCCCAATAAGTTATCTTCTCTTGTACTTTGGTTTCCATCGATTAATAATTAAGAACTAAATAATAATAAAATTGTAAAGGGTACTAATTCAATACGTACCTTTGCTTGGTATTGAATTGTGTAAATGGTAGTCCAAAGCCTACGAAGATCATTCGTCGGAGATTGAATCAAAATTTCATGGAGGCTTTCTATTATTTCTTCCCTCTTTTCTTTTGTTTTGTTTTTTTTTTATTTTTGTAATGAGAAGAATTAAATTTCCCTCTTATTTTTCTTTTTTGGGAGAGAAAATATTTAGTAGGAATTGTTTTTTTCCAGCGTCAAATATGTGGGATATTTTTGGTAGGTACAATATTGTGGCTAGATTTTATGGATTTAACTTTTATTAATTTATTTTGTTAATTAATTTTGTGAAAAATATAAAAAGTGAATTTCTTAAAATAGGAAACTTGTGTATGTAATTAAGTGATGACTAGATAAATCTCCATGATAGAAAGAATTTTGAGAATCTTAATGATGACGGTTAACTGTAGTTAACTACACGAGTTAAAATGGACACATGTCTCATACCAAACTTTTTCTCCAGAAAAAAGGTCTTATTAACTACCCTGCCATTTTAAAATCTTCAACCGAATTTGGTGCATAATGTCCAAAAATAAGAAGACTGAAAGTTCTGATTTCTATTGTTTAAATTTCAGATTAACTTTCAAGTTTATAGTATAAAGTATCATCCCGCCCCAGTTGCACCACCAAAAGATGGAAAGCCATTTGCTCCTATGTTATTGCATTCTTTCAGACTTGCTCCCCAAGAAACTCATACCTTTAAGTTAAACTTAGCTAAAAGTCTAAAGCAGTGTAGTATTACAATTGTTAAAGATATTACATTCTGTCAAGATATTCACCATACTTCTTGGTTTACTTAACTAAATCAGACCTTGATAGTGGAGTCAAATTCTTCATATTGATGATGGTCGCAGTACATTTCATATTCTAAATTTCTAGATTCTATATAGCTACGGATTTTAGTTTATTGGCAGACATCGCTCGATTGTGATAACTTGGGCTCTGTCTAATAATGGAGAAGAAATACCATATTCTTTGATAGGCAATATAGTTGTGGGTGCACTTTTATTACAGAAGCAAGTCATGTTCTCCAATATCTATTCTGAATTATACAAGTATGAAAACGAAAGCTAACAATGTAGAAATTTTGTAAATTTTTCTTTCGGTATTTAAGCTACTTTGAGTGTAAATTAATTTATAAATTTATCAACAACGTAATTAATTTCCTTACTCACAATTCTTGTTCTTGTTAGGAGTTGGGTCCAAGCCCAAACTAGGAACCCAACAAGGTTGGGGTGTCCTATACGGACTCCTAACAAGCCCATAGTCCCGATATGGTTATGGGGAGACTTTGAGTATAATGGGTAGCTTATATTCTAGGGTTACCTATATATATCTTTATATTCTGTACAGAGAACACGATGATGATGAATCAATAAATCTCTATTTCTCTCTCTCCTTTTGTTCATAAGCTATAGTATTATATTGCTCTAGATTGATCATCTTCCAACATTTCTAAAGTATAAGGTGTCCATATTTTGTCGAGAATATTTCACCGATCAAAATTATTACCAAACCACATGGTTTCTCTCTTCGATCCCTAAGTGCTCAACATTTGAGAAAAATTTAATCATTAACGACCCTCAAATTAAACGACTTTGTTCAATGACGCTTCTATGCCATAATTCTGAAAACCACAATCAAAATTCTCACCCTTAGAACAACATCAAACATTTGTTACAGTTCTACTAACACCGTTACACCGACTATGGATACATGAAACCCAGATCCGGCCATGAGGGTATGCGACATGTGGGACGACACAGAGCCCAAAATGACAAGGGCCCAAAGTAAAATAATAAATTACCCTATACAGCCCAAGCAAAAAAATATATATATTAAGCCCAACCCAGTAGATTTGACCACAAAGCCAAATCCATTATACAAAGCCCACAAACCAAATACCCAACTTCTCTTTACTCTTTTATCTCCCTGACTCTTTCTCCAAAACAAATTAAGTTATGTTAGGAGTTGGGAGCAAGCCCAAGCTAGGAACCCCACAGGGTTGGGGTGTCCTATTAGAACTCCTAAAAGGCCCATAGGCCATATAGGGTTATGGGGAGAGTTTGAGTAGGTTAGGTAACCTTTATTGTAGGGTTATCCAAATATCACTATATTACGTAAAAAGAACACTATTCAGAATCAATAAGAAATCTTCTCTTCTCTTTCTTATTTTATTCTCATGATATAGAACAGTTAGTATACTCTATATCGATTACCTCTCAACATGTTATCAGCACACAAGCTCTAGGAATGAGGAGAGTAGAAAATTACCTTCTAATCAGAGTTTTCAAGGAAACCAAGTGATCAGGAGAAGAGGTATTTTAGATTTTCTAAACTCCTATTCAATTTCTTACTAATCAATACTATATGATAGATTATCATGGTTCGAAAACATATTTTCCCTATTTTTTCGGATTATAAATTTTTGATATTTTTTTTATCCTTAAGAAAGGGTTGTATTCAAACTTGCATATATTTTTCTATTGACATCAGAGAGAGACGAGACTACTTCAGTTGGATAACCTACTCTGAGAGCTTTCCAACGGTATATGGCACGTCTTAGGGAGATGTCCCAATTGCCGAGAATAGCACATTGAAACTAAAAAGTTTCACGGCCAAAAACGAAGGGGTTTTTTTGTCGATAGCGTCAGCAAGATAATATATAAATAAAAATTAATAATTATCTGATGTGATATCATCATTATCTACTGTGACGTCAGCAGTGACACATGTCAAGGATACGTGGCACGTATAGCATGCCTGTCATGTACGTGGCACGTAGAACACGTGTCGTGACACGTGGCAGTCATCGGGGGTGACACGTAGCAGTCGTCGAATTGTCACCGGCCGGCCACCGGAGACCAGCCACCAACCGAACGTTGAAAGTTCACCAGAATATTCGTTGGACGGCCACCGAAGCAGTGACGTGGCAGACACATGTGCAGCCTGCGCGTGTGGCATGTGTGACCTGTGCATGTGTCGCATATGGCAGACCAGTTCAGACCAGTCAACCCAGTCCAGGCCTTGACCCAGACCGAGTCAGACCGGTCCAGACACTAAAACGGTTATAAATAACCTATTTTTAGGTCAAATTGAACCTAATTTTTTTAAAAAAAAAATTTCTAATAACTAGACCTACCCCGTGGGGAACCCATTTTGAATTTTATTTATGAAGAATTTTTTTTAAAAAAAATTGGGAATAGGTGCCTCATATAGGAACATTGGCTCACTTATATGTGATATAAGTACATGGTGTAATACATATTTAAGTATCTTACGATAGCTAATAGGATATTAATTATAATGATCAGGGATTATAAATAATATGAAACTAAGATTAATCTAGCATACGACTATGAGTCATATCTAAATCACATTTAATTATCGCAGACAAATAACTAGAGCTTAATTGGAAAATTGACTTAGTCTTATTTCTAAAAATTTGGTGTCTAAGGAACCATTTTTTTGAATATAGGTACAATCAGATGTTACAAAATAATATTTAGAGGTATATAGGCATTAATAGCAACCTATAGTACCCTAGAATGTTAGTTCAAAGACAGACATAATCAACCTATCTTGTAAACCGAACAGACTTTTGGGTGGGACCACTTGTCAGCAAAATATCTAATACCCTTCATATTCGTAGCAAATGGTTTATTTGGCTAGAATATACAAACCTTTAGAGAACTCAAGGGCTTAGAACACCCTAGTTCTCAGAATAAGGGTAGCACAGATTTAATAGTTTTGAATAACAATTTTGGCTAAGATTCTATTAAAACGCACACCTAAAATTAAAATCGCCATTTTTACGGGGTAAAATTTAGGATTTATTTATTATAAAAGAATTTTATGAGTTTTAGAATATGAACAGGGTTCAACTATAATATGATTGGGAATCATTTATTTCTAGTTATTCTAAGTACTATGATCCGTTTTAATGTATTTGTTATGTTTATCAAGAATCGCTACTGATTGTAATCTATATCTTGCATTATAGATGTCTGTAAAACTCAAAAATGTTGAATTTCTACCATTATTGCTCACTAGAGCCAATTACCTCACTTGGTGCATTGACGCTGACTTATTCTTGAAGTCACTTGGTCTGTAGAAGACCATCGTCATTGGCAACAAGGAAGATCCCATGGATAAAGAAAGAACTTTATTTATCCTCTATTATCATATTCAGGATGACCTGAAGACTGAATACCTCAACAAGGTTGAACCAGCTGACTTATGGGTGAGCTTGAAGGGGTGTTATGGTCAATAAAAGACCATTATGCTTCCAAAAGCGATGTACCAATAGAACACCCTTAGGTTCTAAGATTTTAGGTGGTCGCTGATTACAACTCATCAGTCCATAAAATTACTTCTACACTTGAGTTATGTGAAAGGAAAGTCCTTAATGCTGAAATGGTAGAGAAGACTCTGTCAACCTTCCATGCTAACAATATCGTGATTCAGAGGCAATATCGACGAGAGAACTTGATGACTCATGAAGTCTTGATTCAGGCACTGCTCCTCTCTGAGCAGAATGATGAACTTCTGATAAAGAATCATGTTATGCGGCCTTCTGAGAGTGTGTCATTGCCTGCGTCAAATAATGTTCAGTTTCGGGAAAATAACTCTGCACGTCAGGGATGAAGATATGGAAGGGGCAGGGAAGGATACTAGGGATACAAGAAGGGTGGGAACCAGAAACCCTTTGGCCCTAGGAGATATAAAGGATTTAAAGAAATCCTAGACACTGGGCAATATGAAGAAGGAAAAGAAGACTGATCAGGGATCTACTTACTTTAACTATGGTGGCATAGAACACTGTGCATGGGAATGCCATGTACCACAGGTGGCTATAGGTGACAAAGTCCGAACCCACCAGGTAGATATTGATACTAACTCTACCCCTGTGGAGGTTACAGCGTCAGACTTCTTCGATGACACCGATGCTGTCATGGATCAGCATACAGAGTAATCCGTAACGATTCACCAATAGTCATGTAATGTCCCATTAGAGAGAGCACTAGTAGTTTTTTTTTTAGTACAGACTTAATTTACTTTTTGTTGTCAGTATTTTTATTTTGTTAGGAACATATATCATTTATATTTCAATAAAGTGCTCGTGACATACATGAGATTTATTTCGTTCTAATAAATTGTGTTTATTCAAATTTATTGCTTGGGAAGTAGTTAAATGTCATGTATTACAGTTTATCTACTATATACAACTAGCCTATGGATCTATATGCTCATTGAGCATGATCGATAATCGAATGAGTGGCAACACATGTCTAAGAGACATTAGTACCACGTGCTTGGTCCCTTTTGAGATATAAATATATTTCTTATCTAACCTTGTGCATCAGGGATGGCACGAATATCATTGGCTCGGCCAACATGATTGAACTCATTGAGTGCGTCACGCTATTACTCTCTAATGATACGATACATGGTATCTAGTCTACTTTATAGACTAGTAAATCTAGCCAGATTATACTGAGTTTAGGGAGATACATGATAATGCTTATCACGTAATGACTTTTGGAGAAAATGATAGACAAGGTTATGTGCATTTACTCCCTGTCTAAAGGTTAGAATACGCAATTGAAACGGTTTCCAATGCACTCCTCGGGGCTCAAATAGTGAGGAGGATTATCAGGATTACATCTCAACTTTCTTTAAAAGGAGAGAAGATCCAGAGAGTGTACATGTAATGATTGCGTTCGAGGAATGTCTAGTATTTCAACCTAGTAAAAATAAGGTAGAGTGGGATCTCTAGCCTTTACTCCAAACGCATCCATAGAGACACATGTGGACCTTTTCATCCACATTGTGGCCCACTTGAATATTTATGGTCATAAAAGATACATCTAAGAGATGGTCTTACGTTTGCCTACTCATAAAATCTAGGAATGCAATGTTAGCACGACTTCTCACTTAGATCATTCGGTCGCAGGCTCAATTCCTGAATTATCCGATCAAAGTCGATCGATGCGACTTGACGGGGGCTTGATGATTATTTTACCGCTAAATGGGATAGATGATTGGGCATCGTGAGTACCCCATAACATACCCAACTTGGGATTGGCGGAGAACCTAATCAAGCAATTTAGGATAATCGCTAAGCCACTATTATTACAATCACAGCTTCCAGCTAATATGTGGGATATGCATTCTTGCTCCCACAACGCTGATTAGGGTTCGTCCCTTAGCAAATCATCAAAGTAGTTTTTCCCATCGACGAACATTTGGATATTCTGTATAGGTGCCAATCGTACCATAATATATGACGATGGGACCTTCAACGTCGGCTTGGTATTATGTGGGTTATGATTCGTATTTATCATTAGATATTTGGACCAACTGGCGATGTATATTCTGTAGGGCAGATAATTTTTACTTTGATGAGATGATATTCCTAATATTGGGGGGAGATATGACAGTCATTGTTGATGATGTTTCCAAGAGGTCTTGGAAAATGCCATCGTTGTCTCATTTAGATCCCTATACATAAATTAGATGACAATAAGGTTCAACGGATTAGAAACCTCCAATAGGTCATAAATGAATTGTTAGAAACATTCATAAACACTATTGAAGTATCGTAACTATATGTACCTGCAAGTAATACACCTACACAACAGAACGTTCCGGGGGAACTAGTACAGCAGCAAAACGTTCTAGGAGAATTAGTACCGCAAATGAATCTGAGACTCACACTTAATGTGGAGCATCGTTGGAAGAAAGTACTCTGAGCCAGGGAGCTGCAGAATAAGGGATAAATATGGCTAATGGTGTAATCGGTTCATCAAGAATGAAACTACCCATTTATAAAGCAACAGTAGCTATGCGACCAGTTGATGCATTACAAGACTAGCCTGGCGTGGCACATACGTATGATAATAATGAGATCTCAATCTATTAAAAGTCTGCAATAAGTACAACGCAGGATCGTTCAGTAGAGATTTATCGACAATGTATATATATTCGCTGTTGTGTTTGCCATCAAGGATGGGGATTCATAGCCACTTATTGTAAATAACTGTATGTTGTTATACATTGGCCAAAGTGGGCATCTGGAATCCAAGCAGAGTTAAGCTTGTTAGCATAATTTGAAATGATACAATTTAGTATGTCGGTTATAAATGGGAAAGGTACGGAAACACATTTAACTCAGAGAGACAATTTGGTCAAGGCAAGATTAGTAGCCCAGGAAATCTTTAAGAGATCTGACATCGATTGCAGTGTAACCTATTACCCGGTTATGGACGTTATAACGTTTTGGTACTGATCAGTCTGTCAAATTGTCGAGGACAAGCAAGACATGCGTCTGATATAAATACTACGTATCTATATGGGAAACTAGATACGGATATCTACATGAAGCTACCTGGGAAGGTATAAGCTTTTGGAAGCAACTAAGCCCAACACAGGAGGTGTGTACGTAAAGCTAAAAAAGTTACTGTTGACTTGAAACAATCAGGGCCCATGAGACATTGTAAGTTAACTGAGTATTTGAAGGTCGGGGACTTTACAAATATCTTTATATCTCCATGCATTATTATTTAAAACACAAATATTAGTTTTACTCATCATAACAGTGTACTAAATGATTTGGAAATCATTATACCTCCAGAGAAGATCGTGAGAACCGCCGAATACCTTGTGAAAGAATTTAAAATCCAAGACCTTGGGAAATCAAGAGTGTCTCGATTTATAGATCTAACATCTTGATAGTGGCACTCATACACCAAACAATATATATCGAAAGAGTTATCTAACACTTCGATATGGATGTAGCACACGGTGCTAAGTCGTTTATTGCGCGTCCATCACTTGGGTGTGGACAATGACATCTTCCACTATCCTAATGGGGGGAGAAACTCATAAGGCTATGATGCCATAGCTAGGAGGTGTTTTGCCATAGTTAGCTGGGTATACTATACCCAATAACTCATTCACAGTAAACTGCTTGGCTTGCCATAATTTTGTTCCTACCCAAAGGCACTGGATTGAGATTAGGCACATTCTAAGGTATCTGATCGGTATGAAAGACTGAAGTCTGTTCTACTCGAAATGGTAAATGTAAAAGTATAGAGTACACCGATACATAATACTTCTCAGACCCACAGAGAGGCCATTCTCAAATGGATTATGTTTTTATGTACGGGGATACATAAAGATTCTTAGAGATCGATAAAGTAGACGGCGGTAGCTACACCTTGAACCACGAATATTCTTGCACTTTATGAAGTTGGCAGAGAATGATGGCTGCGCTCCAAGACACATCTCATCAACCGAAGTTGTGGTGTGTTCTATCCAAGATAAAACATTGATTATGTATGAAGACAATTCATCTTGCAGCATTCAAGTCAATGGCAATTTATCAATGGCGACAAAACAAATCACATTTCATAGAAGCCATTCCAACCTTATGTATTATAAAAGGCGAATGAGATTGGCGTTGTCAAAGATATTTCAGAAGACATCTTTGCAACCTATTCACGAAGACTCTTACACCACTTACGTTCAAGCAGCTAGTGCACGAAATCGGCATGCAGAAGATTTATTTATTAATATCTCAGGGAGATCGACGTCAGGGGGAGTAGTCCCAGTCTGACGTGGACACATGAGTGTTGTACTCTTTTTCTTGATAGCGTAGTTTTTATCCTAGGAGGTTTTACTGACTAGAGATTTTGATGAGGCAACGTATACGCGTCCATAACCCATACAGGGCATAGGATTATACTTTTTCCCTGCACAGTTTTTTGCCCAAAGGGGTTTTGCTAGGCAGAGGTTTTGATGAGGCAAGTCGTCCGGTATGGAACACCCTAAGGGGGAGTGTTAGGAGTTGGGTCCAATCCCAAGCTAGGAACCCAACAGGGTTGGGGTGTTCTATTAGGACTTCTAACAAACCCATAGGCCCGATAGAGTTATAAGGAGAGTTTGAGTAGGTTAGGTAACTTTGTTGTAGGGTTATTCATATATCACTGTATTACGTAAAGAGAACACTATTCATAATCAATAAGAAATCTTTTTTTCTCTCTCCTTTTGTTCTCATGATATATAACTGTTAGTATACTCTATATCAATTATCTCTCAACAAGTTACTTTTTTATCTCCCTGACTCTCTCTCCAAAAAAAATTAAGTAAAAAAGGCTTTTTTTTTCTTCATGGCCTTATAAAAGTCAGGGGGTGGCTTTGAATTGAAACCAAGCGGGGGTTAATGTAACAGTTTGGGAGCATGTGGGTTGATGGGGTTCTAACACACCCGCCTAATGAAGCAGAGATCTGAGTTTGATTCACCAATTACAAGGGCCACCCGCCAAGATTTATCCCGACTTACGCGACATCTGGGTTGATGGGGTTCTTACACACCCCATGGATTAGTCACGCTAATGGTGTTACATTATGAACCCGGATCACCCTCGTTTGCAACAAAATAAAATAAACTCGCAGTCAGTTTTTTGGGCTTGGGCTTGGGCTTGGGCTTGGGCTTGGGCATTGTCATATAGCTGGACAAACAAGGCTAAAGGCCCACTCACTGACATTTTCAGTCTCGCAAAGAAGTGATTCTCAGAGCAATCTCTCTCTCACAGTAGAAGCGTAGAATCGAAGATGCTGCAGCAAAAGGAGGTAAGTCTAAGTTATCTCTAATCTTTTGTTTGATCTCTCTCTCTCTTATCATTAGATAGAGCTTTTGAATCTGATGCTAATGGTGTTGGTTTTGATTTTGATTTGAAGGGTGGAGGAGGAGGAGGAGGAGGGTCAGAGATGGAAGTGACATGGGAAGATCAACAAAACATCAACAAATTTGGAAGATTAAACAACAGGTTTCATGATCTTCAAGACGAAATCAAAGTCGCAAAGGTACACCCCCAGTACCATTTCAATCAAAGTTGGGTTTTTTATTATTTGGTTTTCTATGTTTCTTATTCACATTGTGATGATTTGTATGTTTTTGTTGAGTAATCTTAACTGGGTATGAATTACTAAGGAAAATAAACAACCCCTTTTGTTTGTTTCTCTTAGAAACATGATTATTTGATTGCAAAAGTGACCATGTTAGTAGAAAGTTGAAGTCTTTGAGCGTGTTTTGGCCTCTAAACCAATGTATTTAGTTGTTGATATGAACTCTGAGAAGCCCCATTTGATATGGATGATGACTTTGTCGGTGTTAGACGATTTTAGAAGCCACCCCGGGTTCCCCTTTTTTTGAATCGATGTATGTAGTTTACTAACTAGGAACTTGCTTCCCTTGACGTGCCGATCTCCACGAAGGCTCCTTCTTCATGACCAGTTGATGCTATACTGATTTACATGTTCCCATTAAACTACTTCGCTTTTGGACTTGTAGTTTTTAATTTCCTCGAAGTCTTTTCTATTTGGGGTGAAGAATGTGAAAGTACTATTAGCAGCACTAATTAAAGAAGTTACCCTTTTGGAACTCCCTCACAACTCCCACCAATTTACTCAACTCGTCTTCCTAGCTAAATTCCAAGCATTCATAAAAAGAGTATCAAGAATTGAGTACTATCCTCCATAATATGAAACGGGTCCTATATATCTTCGTCACAAGTCCACTCATTTACGATGTTTGGGATTGTAGAGTCCAATGCCTTCCAAGTTTTTTTTTTCCTATCTCAAAGTTACAAATGCACTATGGAATATAGTTGACCACCTTATTGTCCAGGATCTCTTTGTAATTGAAGAACCTCACCATCAAACATGAGACAATACCCTATTATCCTTCTTTGGACGGTATCCATACTTCGAAAAGGAGAAATGTTTATCATCTCTTTAATCTTATTCACCTTAACCTTATCTTTATCCTCTCAGAGTGAAAAGTTTTTTTCTTTTGAAGAGGAGTGTTATTTGTGATTTTATTTCTTAGAAGCTGAAAACACGTTACAAGAAATGAATCCCCTTTGTAACTTGAGTAATTCCGATACCTCGCAGCTAAGTTATCCAATATCTCGCAAGTAATTTAAGTAACTCAATTTGCTTCTTCTACAAATGTGTAACAACTATCAAGTACCATTACTAGTTCCAGATGGGCCAGCTTGTATTCACCAGAAGTCTACTTATCCTACTTATGGAGATATAGGTCAACTAATTTCAGTAAGTTCCAGTTTTCGAAAATCTATATATCTTGATTGTTTCTGTTTCTCGGTTTTGGTTTGGCCATGAAAGTATTAGTTGTGTCGGTTGAACAGTAAAAGGAAAATACGCCCAATCTTATATAGATTCTTTATTTTGTATGAATATAAAAATATCATAACTTTCGAACAGATTCTCTTTAAAATAAAACTGTAGTAGGTTCGGATCCTAACCAGAAGCCTATAGGACCTGTTACATATGCATAAAGATAATCCAAATGAATAAGCTTTTTGATCTTGCTCACAAGCCTCATCATGCCACAAATTCTACTAGGGTTGGATGCGCAAGCTGTCAAAAAAAAATTGCTCAATAAGACAGACAATTAATTAAAGAAAGAAGGTTCAAAACAATTACATCAGCAGAATCTAAAATACTCAGTTATGGGATCCTCAATTTTACAATGAAATTGAGGTTTCCCTACATTTAGTTCCATAACTCTATCCTGTAGGTTAGCTCCTCTTCCAGCAAGAGAGTCAGAACTGAAGTTTCCTTCTCTCCAAGTAGCAGAAAATCTGATCTCCTTCATATTCTTTTTTTCTTGATACCATTCATCAATAAGAGCCCAAGGGATATTACCAGAACTGAAACCCTTGATGGCTGCCTCTGAGTCAGCTTCTATCCAGGCTACCAGCCAACCATTTGAGGATTCCCAAGCAATTCCTTTGACAAGACTACAACATTCTGCATAGAAACCAGTAACTGTACCCAGACCATAGAAAATGGCTCTCAACACAGATCCAGAATGGTCAATAATGATCACGCCCACGCCACCCTTTCGAGGAGCCGTCAGCGTTAATTTTGATCTCATTAATATTAGGCAGTCTCCAGAAACAAGATTTGATTCTAGGAGCTTTCTTGGGATGAGCAGGCACTTATAGAGAGTAAATGATGCTCAAATCTTCCACACTGCTATCCATGCAAGTCTTAGAAAAATGGCCAGTTTCCTGTATCTTAGTTATCAGCTTCCTTTTGATGGTCTCCAAACAAGGGCGGATTCCCCCCCCCCCCCCCCCCCCCTCAAGAGTTTTGCTAAAAAAATGCCTATATAGGTAAAAAAATAAAAAATATGTACATTTTGCTTTGTCCTAATGACATCAAGAAGAGTTAGCTCAATCGGTAAAGTGTGGAGCTCCTAATACAAGAGTAGACAAGTTCAATTCTTGATGTCATCAAATTTGAACCTTATTTTGATGTTTTTTTCACCTTAAATTGATCATGTCTTTGTCGCAAAAGCTTAGATTTTTTTTACAAGAGAAGAAGTGAATCCGGATAATTTGCTAGTCAAATGTAATGTTATATTTGATTGATTTTCAAGCTTAAAATACCGGTAGAGTGTGGAGCTCCTAATATAAGAGTAGACAGGTTCAATTCTTGATGTCATCAAATTAGAATCTTATTTTGATTTTTTTTTCACCTTAAGTTGATCATATCATTATCGCAAAAGCTTAAAAAAAAATTACGAAAGGAGAAGTGAATGCGGATAATTTGCTAGCCAAATATAATTTTATATTTTATATTTTTTAAGCTTAAAATACCGTTAAATAGCCAAAAAAAAATTGGGGGCTCCACCCTCGGATACCCTAATATAATTCATCACATTATTCCCCCCCCCCCTAATTTGCTAGTCAAATATAATGTTATATTTGATAATTTTTTAAGCTTAAAATACCGTTAAATAGCCAAAAAGAATTGGGGGCTCCACCCCCGGATACCCTAATATAATTCATCACATTATCCCCCCCCCCCCCCCCTCCTAAACATGAAATCTTAGCTCTGCCCTGTCTCCAAACAAAAGGGGTCATTATATTAAACTTACAAGCATTTCTGGTAGACCATAAATAAATAAATAAGAGCTGTCAATTTAAACTCAAATGCTATAATTACTAATTTTTGGACTCCAAATTACTTGGACTATCTCAAATTTACATCTGTGCCGGACTTTATTTGTATTGTCAGATTTGTAAGTACACTGATTGACTAGAATTCACAGGAAACATTTGTTTGCTTATGTTGACAGTAAGCAGTTTCTTTTTTTTTTCTACTATTTCATGAGGAAGAACTGAACCTTGTAAGTTTATATAAGACAAATTTTGTGTTTGTTAACACACTCTTTTGGTATTTTTCTTCCACACCCAAACTTTTAGGAAGCTAGAAATGCCCCCACCCCACCCACACACACAACTTTACTGCAATTCGGGTATACGCCCAAGTCTGGAGTCTCAAGTTCCATCGATGTAGTACCATCGAAACATGTTTTCCTTTTTTTAAGTTTCATTTCACTAGTCTAAATTTTCTTGGTGCCTTTGAAAATCATTTGATTGTATCTGCTTGCTTTTCATCAGGAAACAAATGAAAACTTGGAGGACGCGAGCAATGAGTTGATCCTGACAGATGAAGAGGTTATTAGGTTTCAAATAGGCGAGATATTTGCTCATATGCCAAACGACCAAGTTGAGAGCAGGATAGAGCAGATGAAAGAATTGAATAGTAAGGAATTAGAGAAGCTAGAGGAGGAGAAGGATTCAGTTGTTGCTCAGATGGCCGAGCTTAAGAAGATCTTGTATGGGAAGTTCAAGGATTCGATCAATTTGGAGGAGGAGTGAGTAATATCTCGTACGTATGTGTTGATGTTTCATCTCAGTTCACATGTAACAAATTCACTATCTTGAAAGAAATTAAGATTTCCTTTACGGCACGATAGTGATCTTTTGATATCATCTTTCTATTCGAAAAGAGCTACTTTACATTTCTACAACTCTTAGATGATTTTTAGTTTTAATTTTTGATTGATCTTAGGCTTCACGGCTGAAGAAACACCGCTGTTATTTCACTTAGTTCATTGCAGGCAGATAATATAGGTTCAGTATGAAATATGCAGGCAAACCAAACCCCAGATATTACTTAGAAAATAGCAAACTTAACTTGACTATAGCTGTCAAGTTCAACAGTTTTCAAAGATTATCACAGTTGAGAGAGTTAAGGTTTTTCTATTTTACGAGGATCAAACTCTGGCTGAGAATACTGTACACTGTAGGAACCTCAAGCAATTGTACAACCCTCTTAGAATTCCACTAAGATGAGTACAAATCTCCAACGCTCTTAGATGCCAGTCAGGTTTGGGTCGGTCTAATAGCACAACTTATAACCCAAATCGACCACCCCCTAGTAGTCGGGTTTGCTTTCTCCTGCCCTAGCCTGATCCCTAGAAATCAAAAGAGCTGCCCAAGCTTGGGAAAAATATGTCACCTTAATTTTATCAAACCACATTTGAAGGTAAGAGATGACTCGATCCCTTCATATATTTTGGAATTTTAATGCTTTTTATTATCTCTGATTTAGTAATGAAAGAAGACTAGTACTACCCGTGGCTCGCCACGGTGAAGCAGTTGATGCGCCTTCAGCACTACAATTTATACCTTGTAGAACCTTTGGCGTCAACGCACCTTGGCACTACATTTGATTCATCTTGCCTTATAATTGATGCATAGCTCTAAAACAATAGTTCCTTAAAAAATAGTACTCCTAGGAACAATACTACTTCGAAAGGTTCACATGCAAGAAATTTAAAGGACCACGACACGACACAACATTTACCAATAATTCCATCCGGACCATCCTCTTTGTTGTTTGTTTACTGCAAAGTCGTTATACAAAAATTGTACATATCTCACGAAATCTCAATAAATAAAAATAAATAAAACGAACGCCTAAGCAATTTTGTAACTTACAATGGTATTCGAATTATTATTCCTTACATCTCCACCAACTCTATTTAACAAATCTATACAAAGTCATAAATACTTATTGATGAGTAACAGCTAATGGCTTCTTGCTAATACGTTCTCATCTTTTTGAAAATTCTCCTCGATCCTTTTCTTGCACTATTTTGATAGAGTTAAGATCATCCATTGTATTGGCATGTTGTTGTAGTACACCTAAACAAAGCAATCACATAAGAATTAAGAAAGAATGATGTTTTACACCAGTTAAAAAAGATAAGGACGACTTAATTGAGGACGATGTATGATATACATAGAAAGACATTAGCTAGGCACCACTTTAGACAAAAATATTAAGTCTCACTATAGTGAAATCATGTTTATTTGATACCAACCTGCGTTGTCCCTTTACGATGTAAGCAGCTTCAAGAAAATTAATTTGACTAAAACCATAAGAAACGGAGATTCTCGATAGTCCTTTTTGGCGAGCATCATCCTACCTTTTTCATCATAAGGACCATGTAAGCAAATAAATATAAATTTAGCATGACTTGCATATGCAAATCGATATAGAGAAAGATTTAAGAAAGCAAGTTACCATTTGGATGTGATTTTCTCAACCATAGCCTGATATTAAATATTTAATGCTTTTCTAATCCCTTGTACATTTCTGCAATTACCGTAAGTACAAATTATAACCATAAAAATCAAGAATGAGATTAAAAAAGAAAAATTCACATTAATCAAGTGACTCGAGTCGAACCAAAAGCAAATTGTAGGATCAGATCAATCACAAAAATAAACTAATGTTGAATTCACCACCAATTGACTTTTGGGAATGTAACAACAAAAAATTCCAAGTATATGAGAAGATAAAAAATTGGTACCGATTTGGAGGAGCAACGTATGAACTGGGTACTGATCATCTCTGAGATCTAAAACAAATAGCAAATCTTGAATCCATGAAGGTGGTGTAGGGTTTACCAATTTCGATTTTAAAACAAAAATATGAAATTCACGAGAGGGAAGATTCCTTTGGCACAGAGAATATTGTGAGTGAGAGTGAGAGATACGATGAAACCCTAGTTTGTGTTGGGAGAGGATGAGAAAGAGGGGTAGTTTATTGGGTAAATTAGCTTTTAGACCCGAAATAATAACTACGAATTGCGTTAACCCCCTATTGATTGTCATTTTTAGGTTTTGACCCTAAAACACACCCTGGAGCTGTTAGTTTTTTAAAAAATATTAAAATTACTTTTTTTATTATATTTTAAGTTTTAATTAGAAAATCGAGTGTTAAGTAATAATCTAGTTGGAATATCCACGTGGACTAAGAAAATCTATTGGATTTGAGCGCCAACTTCATCTTCTCCGAATCTCTGTCATTAAAACTCTCAAACTAAATATTCAAACTAAAAAATATATCGAAACAAAACATAAATCAAAAGATTCAAAACTAAATAATTAACATTCAACATTCTCATTCATCATCATAAAAACCAAAAAAAAAACCCAAAAATGTCTGTTTCCAACAAAACCCTTTGCTTGGGCTTCTTCCCAAAAAAATCCCTCCAAAAAGCCCAAACTAAAAAGACCTAAAACTTAATAGAACCTCATCCTCCTCTTCTGAGGAGGAGGTTCATCATCTTCATCTTCATCATCACCATCATCATCATCATCTTCCTCATCATCATCACCACCACCACCCTCGAACAACTCCCGGTCTTCCTCGACGTCGAAGTCCTCTTCGGGACATTCGTCCGAGGTGTAGTCGTACTCGGTTGGTTGCTTCCCCTCATCACTATCACTATAGTCAGTTGTTGAAGGAGTTAATGGAATGAAATCCGACATTGTTGAGACTTGAGAGAGTGAGGGAGTGAGAGAGAGATAGAGAAAAATGATGGAGGAAGATGGAGAGGTTGGAGTGTTAAGACTTGGGGTTACAAGTTTTTAAGTTTTCAAACTGACAAACGTCAATTGATGCGTCTCTCCCTCTCTTCCCCAAGTAACCACTCTAGACACCTAGCCATAATTACCTTCTTCTTCTTTTTGCTTTTAGACCGTCTATGTTTGAAGAATGTTAACTTTTAAACCCTGCACATTTCAAGCACGTGATGACAAGGTATTTTAGGGCACATAAAACACAACACAACTCGATTGCCAATTAATTGTAATTTGTAATTTTGAGATTGTTTGATCAAGGCAACTGGGAAGGTTATACAAGTATACAAGGTAAGTTAAAATTTGAATTTTCTTATATACCATTTGACCATGTCTGATGATGAAATTTATGAGATATTTTACCTAGTAATTGAGTATGGTGGGAAGTGGGATGAACCATCTAAGAGTGGGTACGGAGTGAGTCAATACAAAGGTGGTAGTTGTTTTGCCTTAAATGTGTCTGTAAATATTAGTTTTGTAGAACTGTTGCTGTTAATTGCTACAAGGATAGGCGATGAACATGGTCGAGATAATAATGTTCTTGTGAGGGGTGTGTGATTAGGTTGTTATTTAGTGTAGACGGTGTTTTGCATGTCGTTAGTAATGATTTAAAAGTTAAGCTGATGTTTAGGCACATTGAGGAAGACCCAATTCATGGGTATTATAAAGTTTTCATAGAAATAGAGGAAATACCTAAAATAGTGACAATCCTTGTTGAAGAATCACCATTACAGTTAGGATATAATAAACCAAAAATCAAGAAAAAAAAAGTCTACCAGATGTTTAAAGAGAGACAAGTAGACCATTAAAAGTGTCTACTTCTAAGACTTGTAATGCAGAATCCTTAAAAAGAAAATCAAAAACCAAATCACAAAAACCTAAGGTGAAGAAGGTTAGGGCTGATTACCTTTTTGAGGAAGAGTTTGATGATTTAACCAAAGATTATGCCAGTGAAGAAGAATTTAAAATTAAGGAGGAGGATGTAGATAATGTTGATGAGGAAGTTGCAAGATGAACAAGAGAGGAGCTTATGAGGCAGTTTGAGAACAATGAATTTGAAGACTTAACTAAGGACTCCTTTTTTGATAATGTGGATGTTGAAGAAGACTATTATAGTAACCATACATCACAGGATGGTGATGATGTTCCTACAATGGATCACATAGAAGATCATGAAGGTTTTGCTGATAATAGAGATTTTGTGATGGTTTCTTCAAAGTTGTATGAAAAAGAAGATCATGAAGATGAGAAACCCTTTCTGCCACCTCAAGCACCAGAGTCTATGTTGACAATTGGGAGGAGTGGCCAAATATATCTAAGTGTAGGTCATTTATGAGGAATTTTGCAATTACTCAGAGGTTCACATTTAGACAAAATAAAAATAAAAGTAAGAGGATTAGATATGTGTGTAAAGAGAGACCAAGTTTTCCTTGGTGGGTGTTCATAACAAGGTTAAATGATGGTCACACCATGACACTTAAAAATAGTAATTTTATACATGAGTGTAGTGGTAAGAATGACGCATTGAACAAAAATGCAAATGTTATTTGGGTTGCAAAGGAGATTAAGAATCTAATCAGAGATGCAAGTACAATAAAGCCAATGCAGATATATGATATTATGTATAGAAGATTTGGAGTAATAGTTTCATATTACACTGCATGGAATGCAAGGAACATGGTGATGGAGAAGATAGTGGGGTCATATGATAAAGGTTATGCTTTAAGTCCAGAACTATGTGTTGAGATTCAAAAATCAAACCCTGGTAGTATTGTTACTTGTAGTAGGAAAGATGGTAATCTTAAGTTTACAGACATGTGTATTAGTTTTAAGGCAGCTTTAGATGGGTTCAGCAAGGGTTGTAGGCCAATTCTTGGTCTAGATGGATGTTTCTTAAAAGGCAAGTATGGAGGCCAATGTTTGAGCATCATATCTCTTGATGCAAACAATGGTCTTTTCCCTATAGCAGCGTTTATTTGTAGAAGTGAGTGTCAAGCTACATGGATGAAGTTCTTAACTTTAGTGCAAGGCCAGCTCACCTTACACCCATCTAAATTAACATTCATATATGATAGACAAAAGGGTCTTGTTGAGGCAGTTTCACAAGTGTTCCCTCATTCCAATCATAGATTTTGTTTTAGGCACATGTACAAAAACTTCATACAACTCTACAAAGGTACTTATTTGATGACATTGGCTTGGAATACATCAAAGGCATACAAAAAAACTGTAATGAAAGAAAATTTGGACAAGTTGGGAGTTGCAGAACCTGATGCAAAGATATGGTTAGAAAGGGAGCCATATGAATCTTGGTGTAGGTCTTACTTTGATGCTTCTACAAAGTGTGAGCATGTGGCCAATAATTTATCATAATCATTTAACAATTGGATTGTTAAGATTAGAGATAAGCCTTTAAACAAGATGGTAGAAATGCTGAATTTGATGCAGATGACACTCATGTATGAAAGGAAATTGAAGGCAAGAGAGTGGGATCAGAATGGATTGGTACCCAGAGCAGTGAAGAGGATTGAGTTGTTGAAAACATACGGTCACCACTACAGGTTAGAGGGATTTGAAAAGGATCAGTGGCTAGCCCTTAATGACAGTGGCACAAGGTGGATATTGAAATTGGAAGAACACACATGCACTTGCAATGTTTGGCAGATCACTGGATTGCCTTGTGCACATGCAGTGAAAGTGATTGATCAACTAAAATATGAGTGGCTTGGGTAAGTGTTCCCTTTTTTAGTTAATATGTCATAATTGTAATTTTATTGTGCCTTTTACTATTTCACAACTCCAACTTTATCATGGCCTATGTACAAATATTGTAACCATTACCATAGGGTGGCAGCCTATGTAGCAACATACAACCAAGCTGTAAATCCAATTGCAGACTCATCAGAGTGGGAAGAAGTATGTTACTTTTGCCCTTAGGTTACTAAATTATTAATTTCTCTTGATTTTCATAGTATACATTTACTCTTATGAAACAACCTACAAGAGAGATCAGACCACCACCATTGTTGAGACCAGCAGGGAGACCTAGAACACTAAAGAAAAGATAGGCAGATGAGGTAAATGGTGTGGTGAGACAACCAAGAAGATACAGTAAGTGTCAAGCATTTGGACACAACAACAGAACTAGTAAAGTTTAACCTGCAGAAAAGCCAAGCATGGGGAGAGGAGGAGTAAAGGCATACAGATTAGACACTGAATTTAGGACACCTTCAACAAGGGGGGGAGGGAGAGGGAGAACAGAAGAACCATCACAACCACCTCAACTTTCTAACTCCTATTTCAACTCAACCATCACAGCAACCACAACAATCTCAGTCATCATAGTCATTTTAACCATCTCATTCAACTGATCAGCATTTTAGAACACCTAGGCAAGATCCTAATACTAGAGAAGAATATGGTGGATATAGAGCCACTCAAACATCCAGAGGGTTGGCACATTGGTCTGGTTCTTCAGGGCAAGGAGAACCATCTAATAGAGTGACTAATAAAGCTGCACCAGTTAGGCCCCCTTGGAGAATTTGATAATTGGATTTTTGTAAGACAATTTGATATGTGCTTTCTTGTTTGGGTAAATACAACATTTCAGATGTTTAACTGTCATTTTATATCATTACATTTTCTCCTTCTTCTCCACTGTTACTTTTGTAGCAAATTGAGCTACAAATTCATTTAATGACATCTCCACTGTTATTTTCACATTCTTTACAGATTGTTCTCTTATTGCATCAGTTAACCAAATAAAATTGTTACATATTGGATCTTCACATTTCAGAAACTTCTGCCCAAATGACTGTTGTGTCTTAGAAGTAAACATTTTCATAAGGTGATTGCACCCATGTGCAGTACAGGGAAATCTAACCCAAGGACAGTCTCTCACCCAATGGTTATTTTGACCACACCCAAAACAGCCATTTGAACTTGATGAACCTCCTTCTGCTCCCTTGGCTTGATTAACATTTGATAACCATTGAAAGGATCCACAAATTGAGTGTTGACACTTTAAGAACTTCCTTTCATAGTTATTTTCAGTGAGAGATATCATTAGCTTCATGATGCCATTGCACGTAGCTTTCTTGCATTTTGTGTAAACCCAAGGACATTTCGATACAATGTGACCCTCAAGATTGTACATTTGGCAAACATCCTGTGAAAAATTCAAGAAAACCAATGTTTCAATTTTAGTTTTTAGACCTTCTGTATCTTAAATAATTAGTTTTTAGACCCTATTTTGAGTAGATGCGAAATAAACTTATGACATTAGATTGTGTGTTAGCTTCATGTTTTCCACCACCCATTTTGAGTTCTGAAGATGAAGTTACTTCAAAAAAATGAAGATGAAGTAGTTAATGTGAGAGAAGAGAGGAAGATGAAGTAGTTAATGTGAGAGAGGAGAGGAAGATGAAGTTTTGGGTTGGTTTTATAGCCGTAACTCGGGTTGCAGCGGTCGAATTTATCGTAGCCTACGTGGATCTGGTTTTACAGCGTATCATTATGATATAATCCTACGTGGAACTCATAATTACAGCGTGGTATTAAGATTAAATCATACGTGGCAGAGTTAGGAGTATTTATGGTACTTCATATTATTTTCATCTCTGAGAGCGAATTCCGAGGTGTTTTAGGGTCCAAAACCTAAAAATGACAATCATAGGGGGTTAGCGCAATCCGTGGTCATTATTTCGGGTCTAAAAGCTAATTAACCCTAGTTTATTTTGAGGAAGAGAGGGAGGGAGAGAATCATGAGGTTGAAAGTTGAAACTGCATAGAGATGTTATGTTTTAAGTTTGCTTGACTATTATACCCCTAAAAGTGATCATAAACCTCGAAATAACATACCAACTTGACCTCTATCTTAGATCTCATCCCTTGATCTTTTTAAATACTCAATCCTGAGGATTTAAAACTTTATCTCAACCGTTCTTTATCTCTAGAAATAACTCTTCCTTGGGAAAATTTGTCATACGAAAAACACCCTTCTTGGATAATATATAGATATAAAGGAGATAAAAAGGAAGACAAATGAGTTCTAATTTTTGCAGAAAAATATTGTCACTAAAACAAAATATGTTATCACTAAAACAAAATATTTTATTCAATGCATATAGATTTCAACCTAGCAAATATTACCTAAAGAACAAGTAACATATAAATTTCATACCAAGATGCCTCCACTGCTATCATTCTCGCGTGTTTCCGATGGGGTTAGCAAAGTTGATTCTTCTCCCCATTGTAACACTAGTAGTTCTTTCTCTCAACGGAGATGCAAAACGTGTTTTTCCATCGTCATCTTCATCAGTAGATCATTTTGGTATGCTTCATAAAGTATCTTCAAGTACGATTCAGAAAAGGTTTGTTCCTCCATCAGGTCCAAGCAAGGGAGATTCTCCTCCTTATAGTACGATTCAAAAAAGGTTTGTTCCTCCATCGGGTCTAAGCAGTGGAAGTCCTCCTTATCATATGCTTTATAAAGGGCAAATTATTCCTCCATCGGGTCCAAGCAGGACTTCTCCAGGTTCTCCTCCTTATCATATGCTTTATAAAGGGCAGATTATTCCTCCATCGGGTCCAAGCAGGAGGACTTCTCCTCCTTGTGCACTTTAAAAAGGACGTTTTTCTCCATCTGATCCAAGCACTAGGAAACCAGTCTAAAAGATTTCTTCGCGTGGTGATGTTTTTTTTAAAGCTTGTAGTATGTTCTTGATGCCAAGGTGAAGGGCTTTAATTTCATCTTCATAAGAAAAATAAATAAATGACATTTCATTTATGTTATTTCATGTAAAAATTAAGGATTTGTGTTTCTTCGTTCCCGTGTACTATTTTCTTCTCTCTTGATCTTAAATACCAAAAACTTAAAATGAAGATAGAACAATGTTACTGAAACTTGGGATAAAAGTGAATCAGTCAGTTTTATGACGTAACCTTATAACATGGAACAACAGCATACAACACATTCTCGGTATTACATAGTTCCAGGTAGCGCTTAATAGGCATTATCAGGACCAAACTCAATTTGTTTTAATCTAAAACTCAGACGACTGTCAAATATCTTCAACAATGTTGTGCATGAACTTCGTCCAAGAAGGAACATTTTAGAATATCTTGAACTACTAATTTATAAAATAAACTAGATATCTGTTAGGTAAAGAAAGCATGTAGAAAAGAAAATAGCAGGATGTGTAGTTCACCTTGGCGTCTTCTACCAATAAAAATATACAAAAGATTTGAACAAGGGAGGCTGGAGTGAAACTGTTCTCATCTTCCGCCAGATAATTCAATAGCATCGTGATTGTACACGGAATAATCTTCACCCAAATCAAATCTCCTATGCATTCTCTCGTATTCTTCAGTACGAGTAATTTCAACCTGCTGCCATTCTTCCCACCTCTCTGTAAGCCCCTGCCCTTCCAACAATCGTACAACTTCTGACATTATTGGACGTTCCTCAGGCGATGGTTGTGTACAAAGCAAAGCAACTTGGATCATCATCTCTAATTCTTGGCTATTGTAGTTCCTTTGTAGGTTTTGGTCTACAATGGCATCTAATCTTTTCTCCCTTTGCAGTTTTTTCACCTTTATTAACAGAAGAATACATAGTTAGAGATGATCAAAACTAAATGAACAAAGAACGTTTATGACAAACCGAAAAGTTTGGGCAAGGTAAACTTAAAGATGTTATTCATGTATACAATGGAAGGGAACCTGGTAGATCGAAAATATTACCAAGTCGCGAAAAGAGCCAACTGCAAAAAATTGTAAATTATAACATCCTAAAAAAGTGAACGGTTCCAAATTACCTATAATTGATAATTATAACATTTCCACCACCACACATCTACTTTATCTTACTGCCGCAATTTCATTACCAAGTTAGTGAGATGCTTGACTTGTAATGAAAAAGATGTAGATTCTTGCCAGTTTTGTTTTCAGAAAATTGTTGTCCCCCCAATTCTGGATCTATGAAGATCTACCCAAAGTTGGACATTACCTCCTGTGTGTCCTTTGCTCAAATCTAACAGATCGAAGAAAGAAGATGGCATACGGCCTACAAAAATTTTACTTTCCAACTCTAGTAAAACTACTCTTCACTTGCAAAGGTTTACACAAGTCAAAATCTCTCTCTTCTCTCTCCAACTCTCCATTGAATGTTCTCTCTCTCTCACTTCCTTTTCACTGTTTGATCTCAATCATAGAGTAACGCAGGAAAATTTCTGGTTCATTGACGTCCATTGTCCTTGATAACCAAAAGGGATTGAGTATTATGACATGTGTAAGACTTTTGTAACTCTAATACAAATTCTATTCAGGGTAGGAAACCACCCCAAACATGCACTCCCCAGATCTGTCTTTTCCCATAATTAAAAACAGACATTGGGCGATGAACTTCTGTTATCATTAACATAATTCAATCAAACCTAGTGTTCTCAACCTGAAGTGTTCCTCTACCTTTCTTCCACTTCAAATTATTGGCAAAGAACGAATTGGGCTCAAATATCCGAGGATTGTAATGATTTGATATCAAACTGCAGGAACGAATTCGGCAGTAGCAAAGACATGAAGACACAACAATAAAACAATCCAAATTCACCCAAGAAAACTCAATTCGATTATTCTACTTATACTAATTTACTCATAATTGAGGCTAGAGCCTTTATTTACAGCGATTAACAAGTTGCCTACTATCTATTATCTAAGGATTTTCCTTAATGGAATCTTATTAGAAAATGAAAGTGGGAGTAAAATACATAAACTAAATAAGGGTAGAAGAAAAGGGGAAGTGGGAGAAAAGAAGAAAGAGATAAGAGAAGTCGGTAGGAGGGAGAGGAAATAGGGGGAGAGATGCCTCAGGATGGAGAAAGATGTGTTCAACTCTCACTCATCAGAATAGGCTAGTTATGTTTGTTGAAAATATGATGAAAAGAAGCAAATAATTGAGATATTGTGTTGATGGATATGAGATCAACATAATGTTGAAAAGTACAGTAATTATACATCTTCTCCCTATAGTTGAGATATCTAGTTCCCTAGTAATGTTATCATTCGTTGAGAAACTGAAAAAAGTGAACTTATATACTACCAAAAAAATGGAATGTGCTAAAGTTGAGTAGTCTTACATGGTCAAGCAACAAAACATCATCCTCTTCCTCCAACCGTGAAAAGTCTATTGCGCGCTGCCCTGTAACAATTTCCAAAAGCATAACCCCATAACCGAAAACATCAGTCCTCTCTGACGACTTTCCAGTAGATAAATATTCAGGGGCAATATGACCCATGGTCCCACGAACTTGAGTGGTCACATTAGTTCTTCTAACGTCAACCAATTTAGCTAGACCAAAGTCACCAACAACAGCTTCAAAATCTTCATCTAGTAAAACATTGGCAGCCTTAACATCGCGATGAATAATCTTCGGGTTGCAATGCTCGTGAAGATACTCTAGCCCACGAGCTGTGCCTAGAGCTACTCTCTTTCTAGTAGGCCAATTTAACACCGCTTCCCCCGGTTTTACCTCTGTAGCATTCAAGCACTAAGCATATATTATAAGAAGCCATGTATTTGAACTGAAGGAATCTATAAAATGCACCATCACCTAAGATTACTAAAAAGAAAAAATACATGACAAATTAAAAATCTTGTTATCACTCAAAATCGCAATGTAAATGCAAAATGCATCAATATGTGTGAGTAACAAAGCACTAGTCAACAGACGGAGACATAAATATGTTCATGAAAATTTTTAGTACTACTATACGAAATAGGTCACTAGTCAAGCTCTACGGCACAAGCTATTAAATGAAAATCGAGTACCTCTTAGGCGATAGGCAACACTGAGATTTTGCATAAACGGATAAACCAAAAGCCGCTCTGACGGTGTTGTGCAGAATCCCATTAGCCGCAAAAGGTTCTTATGAACTGCTACACTTATCATCTCAACTTCACGTAAGAAAGCTTGCTCTCCACCTGGACTTTCATGATCAGTCAATCTCTTCACAGCAACTTTTGTACCATCTGAAAGCACTCCTTTATATACTTTTCCAAAGCCTCCCTGTCCAAGAACATTTTTCTCACTGAAACTGTCGGTAGCCAGCTGCAGTTCTCGCCAGGCAAATCTTTTCAACTGCCCAAATGCAATTCTTCGATCAACTTCACCTAAGAATACAATGAAAACATAATTCACGTCTAGAGACCACAAATATCAAGGATAATTTACAATTTTACAATGTGAGAAAGTTGTCAAAACGGGAGAGCTATTGTTATGGAGTAGTTATCGAGAATCGCATCAAGCATCGATTACAGCCCAAATATGTGAAATAACAAAAGAGAATAAAGGATGAACATTAACAAATAAAAGTAAAAATAAAAAATCATTTCATGAAAAAACCCATAGTGAAGAAAATCGCAGCCGGTGATGACCGAAGATTTCAAGTGAAGAAGATAGGATAACAGTTTACACAACTCTAATACTCTAAGAATAATGGATATAGCCCTTTCTGTGGACCGCTGCTTTGCTGGCTAATTAAGTGCTATGTGATGTGCAGCTCCCGTGAAGCGTGAAGGCTGTGTAAGCGGACCTTACCTTCTATACGATGCACCAGAGCTTACCATCTTACAACAATAAGCTGACTTTAAATTCCATAAAGAGAGAAAAGATGTAACCCCAACCTAACCTATGATACAACATTACACATATACATCCCACCTGTTAATGTCACCAAACTCTTTAGGGATCAACCCTCAAAGGGTACTAAAATGGCCGTCGCCATATAGACGCCAGCATATTTGATAGTTGCCAAGCAACTTGGTGGCTACCACCTTGAGGGGTCCCACCCAAAAACCCACTGTTCAACAATAGATTTTGAACAGAAAATACCTACTAGTACTAGACTTAATCCAACAGTCTCTCCGTAATCTATTTAAGTAATTGGAGAAAAAATGGATTCCACTACTAATAAAGGACCCGACTTTTACACTGGCAAAAGGATAATAAAATAGATAAATAAGACTTCAAATTTACTCATCTGGTAAGACTAAAATAAAGGTGGGGACAACCATTTAGGATGAGGCTCACTTTAAGACTTTTAATTATTTTGATAACAAAGCAGGTTAAAATTAAGTTTCTTCATCGACAACAATAATATCTAGGTGTTTCAATGCAACTATCTGGAAAAGATGATTGGTATTAACTGTAGTTTATGCAAATGAAAACGTCAGAATAATTTTTCATTTTCAGATCCTTCCAATGAAAAAAAGGGACATTGTTAAGGATTCTCGAAAGAAAGCAAGGAAGGTTTTAAGCATAATGCAGATTCACATTATGACTGTGTTAGGTTGACCTTACATTTAATAGGTGTGGAGGATCTTTGTAGATTTTGGTGTTGAATTTGATCATTCACCGGCTACCTTGTGCTTTAGTGGTGATGGTGTGTAACCATCAGAAGGTCAAGGGTACGAATCTCACCACTGGTGGGGTTTGAGGTTGGTATGAGTCCGTCGGTATTGTGCCGACTTGCCCGGTTCGTATGATTTGTGGGCTATTGCACGAGCCCTGGAGGATCTGGTTGGGAATTGACGGTCTGTCCAGATGGCCTGGATATCTCTAGTTACAATAAACGGAAAAAGAAAAAAAATTGTTGAATTTGATCATTTAGGTCATATGGATGAAAGGCTCTTTGTTTGATTGAAGCGCACTTATTGGGGAGATGCATGGAATTTTGTTGCCTGAGTTGGTATTTAAAGTGATTCAACGACTATTGGAGATTGAGGCTTTCTAGCTCTCTCTCTTAGAATTTTATCTTGAGTGCTTTGGCACTATGCTTCAATGTTTTACTTTACCTCTGTTCTTTTCGTCTTTCACTTTTCCCCTTTTCTTTAAAAACAAAATGTTTGGCTTTCTTTTGATAGCTCTAAATTTCCATCTCCATTACCTATAGATATAAAGGCATTCTCTATCTATTGAAAATTTTATGATTTTATTATATGAAGTTTTGCTAGAAGTTTCTCATTTTAATAAGCATATTCCACTCATTCTATTGAACAAGAAGCAATTCATACCTGCAACATCTACATAAATTTCACGCTGGTAGCCCTTATGCCGACCCTTATAAATTAGAAATAGGACCCCTCCAAAAATAATAAACCCTATTATTCCTCCAACAATTCCAATTATCATCCCAAGCTTGGATTCATTGGAAGTACCTGCCAAAAAAGGGTAACTTTAAAGCACAATTCGATAATACTTCTCCATGAACAGGGATAACCAGAATTAAATAAAAGAACAATTATAGTTTACCTTTACCATCTGTATTGGACACACAAGAGTGAGAATAATTTGTACCACAATTCAATTTGTTCCCAGTAAAACTGTACTAAGTAATACAGACAAATACTAAGGGTCAATAACACATAAAAAATTATGATTTAGAAAAGTAAACAAACAGGTAGTAATGCCCTTACTGTCAAACTTATGAGTTATTGTAGAAAAGATATCAATCATACTTGTATTTTGTAACTTGAAATAGTTGATCGGGTACTGGACCGCTAAGATCATTGAAAGCTAGTTGTCTGTCAAAATAGATTATTATGAGTTATTGTAGAAAAGATATCAATCATACTTGTATTTTGTAACTTGAAATAGTTGATGAGGTACTGGACCGCTGAGATCATTGGAAGATAGTTGTCTGTCAAAATAGGTTAATATCATAGTGTGAAATCTTACTAAAATATGAATTAACTTAAATTTAATACCGTCACAGAAAAGAATATGGATCACGTACAGATTGTTCAAGCTTAGAATATCTGCAATAGAGTCGGGAATACTTCCGCTGAGATTGTTTTGACTTAGGAGTCTGTTTTAATCAAGAAAGAACAGGACTTCAAATGCTAACTTATAATACCTATAAGAAAAATTGAAATTCTTCAGCTAATTTAGGTACTTACAAAAATTGGAGCTTCTTAAGATTGCCAAGGGAAGATGGTATCGCTCCAGTCAAATGGTTATTTTCCAGATCCAAGTTTGTCAGGCTTGACAAACTTCCTAATTCTGTAGGTATCTCACCAGTTATGCCGTTGCCTTGCAATGTACTACATGTTTCAGTGTTTTGGTAAGTTTTTTTACACCAAAACTAATTAAATCGAGAAAAGAAGAATACATAAAAAGATAAACAGATGAGCTTTAATATGACCATGAAAACTTGACATATATGATAGCACTGTGATTCGGTGAGCCACAATTTACATATATGATTAGAAAAGTTGAACCAGTTTACAAGCAGGGATATTATATTGTGAGAAATAAAGCCAGAGCAAGGATTTCAATTATAGAGTTTAACATACTAATCTCAACAAAACGTACTCCGCGACTAGATCACTAAAACATTCTACAACCAAAACAACTTTTTAGAATGGAAAAATGAAAACATAACCAAAGCACCCAATTAAATTGGAATTGGCAATGATGACTTGTGTCCGTGATATTAAGAATCCCACTGACATGACAGCTAGATGAGTTTTGACTTTTAGCAGTGTATTTCAGGTTATTATGTTCTGTTTATCGTGTTTTGGCCAGTAACTCTCTTATCTCTAGAAAGATTCAGATACAGCAAAAAGGTGTGAGTTACTTATCAATTATCATGGTAACTGACACGGTTGAGTAAATTGATTAAAAATGTCATACTTACAGGGTGGAGAGAGTCTTTAAGACTCCAATTTTAGGTGAAAGGATCCCAGAAAATCCCATTGATGACAAAGTTCTGCAAATGAGAAAAACAAAACCAAGTAATCTTTTGTTTAAACAAGTTTATATAAATAAAGTGAAATAACTTACACAGAAGTGACATTATTGTTAGAGTCGCAAGTAACATGAGACCAAGTGCATGGATTGACTTGGTAAAGGTTCCAATCTAATAGCTGGGCGGGAGAAGCATTCAATGAAGCCCTCAATGAGAAAAGTGCACTTCCTAAAAACGCATAATTAGTATATATTTCATAAGAGAACACATGCCATAGAAGATCACAATCAGTACCTTGAAAATCTGATGCTACAAAAGAAGATATGTAGACCAATATGAGAAATGCATAACCTAATACCATCTTTGATAGCAATCAAGTTGAAGGACCATGTAAAATCCTGAATCTCTGCAAATACGTGCTCACAAAATTTATGAAATGAAAACACCATAACTTTGGCCGTGACAAGTAAGAAGATCCTCCAAAGAAGAAAATGAAAAGATTTATCCACGAGTCGGGCAATCTAAAAAAGGGCATCTTTCATCTTACGTCCATACAAGACTCAATTCAACTTCAACAACCTTAATCATTCCCAAACTTAAACAACCTCACTTAATTAGGTTCTAATATGTAAGTAAAAACCAACTTACTTAACTGTTTCTTGAAACTAAATTACCTCAAAATAAGCATACCCAGTACTCAAATTTAACAACAATTGTGAATCAAATTTACCTCCAAACAATATCGGAAGCTTGGAGAGTTGAAGTTTCAGAGAAACAATGACGTTTTTTTATTATACGAAATGTGGTATTTTAAAATTTTGTCAAATTTTGTACCGCCAAACATTCTAGGAGTTGTGGTGTGGGCCTATCTCCATCATTGTCCATCTGGTGGTGGAGGTAATATCATCAAATTATTGGAAATATTTTGGTGATAAATGGATAAAATCTTCACTGAAAAATATCATATTAAAGTACCAAACCTATGGTTTTGTGACGTCCTAAGTTTTTTTTTTTTAACAGGAAAAGGACATATAAAAACTAAACAACAGTTACAACAAGTTTAAGGCTGCATACAGCCTTCTTAATCAAGTTTAGAATTGTTGAGCCATTATAGTGACCAGCTATTTCCTTACCAAGGGAAGCAAGAAGATGAGCTGCATGGTTCAACTCCCAATTAATACAAAAAATAAATTACAAGAGAACAAAAAAGGAGAGTGTCTTCACACACAACATCTGTCTGCCATACAATATTTTTGTCCCTTATTTGCAGGCACAAAATAATTTGGGGATTATCAGAGCACACCAAAAAATATGCATTCAGGTAACCCTACCCTAAGTCGAGGCCTCTGCGGATAGCCCTTGCTTCCAGCTTCTTCAACAATGTCGTATGAGCTTTTGTTGTCCTAAATTTTAAGAATGGAGAGATTACCTTATATTAAGGTTTAACTTTAATAGATGTTGCCATATGTGGGGATCGAACTCACAATCTTGAGACACAATAATTTTATAGCAATCACCAAGGCAGATAGCTATTTTGGTTTTTTAGTATATAATAATATATAAGTTTTAACCGAGGCTAGAATTACGATACGTAACTCTTTCCTTCCCCAAGTGACCCCGGGCTAGAGCCCGGACCAGCCCACTCCTATATCAGCCCCTAACTTCACAAGACCCTGTGAAAAGTGAGAACCCACACACCACACAGTGTATGACCAATCCACACGCCATATAGGAAAGAGAGCGTTGATGGGAGTTGTTTTTGTCGGTTTGAGAGAGCAACCCATTTATTCAATGATGGGACTAGGATCAATAAAGGTCCGTCCATTGACAAGTATAGTACATGGCACCGGCATGCTAATTTATGTGGGCATGTCATTTTGGCTATTAGGCATGCCTTTTGATTGAGATTAAATTTGTATCATGTATGATAATAGAAGTTTTAAAATAACATTTATCTTCTTCATCGTATTCTAAAAAGTAAAAGACAAGGGAGAATAATATATTTGTTTAGTTTAATACTTAATAAAACATCATAAATATTCTAAAAGTCAAAGAGTTATCGTTACTCATATATATATTCATTGTTCTTCCCCTTTAAGTTTGATGTTTCTTTATTGTTTAATTATATATGATTTTATAACAATTAATCTTGTAATAAGTAAATGAACTTTGAATCACATAAATTTGATAGTAAATCCATTCAAGAATATGAGTCATGTAAAGGCAGTTCTCTCAAGCGCTTATCTCGGTTCAGAAAATGGATAGGGAAAATTCTGGAGATGCTACCCAACTGATCCGTGCCTCTTATAGCTGGTAGAGCTTAAAGCTACAACAACATTACAAAGGCATGTTCAGAACCTCAACAAAACTAAAACAAAATGAGGCAACAAGAAGGAAGCAATGGAACTTCTTCCTATAATTGGAGAAGTACTGAATACGGGGAGGGGAGCCAGAAGAAATGCCTAAAGTTAGAGTTAAACAGGAACATAGATGATTGCAACCCAATTTTTTTTTGTTATATATTGAAATAGACATTGGATTCATCCTCCATTATTGACCATGTGTCCAAGCCAATGCATTCCTTCACTGTCAAGTATCAACCCTGATGCAGCCTATCAGTGAATCGTTTGGAACTTCATTATCATCAAGCTGAGAATGTTTCTGCATAACCAGCTGCTGGAGTAGGCATGTTTGGACATGCAGGTATCTACTTCACGATCTATTATAACTGGTATTTGGATGTTCCGTGTGGTTACTTCTACTAGCAAAAAGGGCAAGATACGGTCATTACAAACATTGTAATTCTTTTGTTTGTAAATACTAGAGTCTATACATCTTGATTACAATGCAATTTAAGTCAGTGTTTCATATGTTCCAGACATCTATTATGATGAGTTAACAATGTACATGATAATATGCAGATAATGATGAATGATGAATGCCTACAGATTGGTGGTTATAATTTTTATGCGTTACAGAGTTTCGATCATAGTAGCTCACCAAAGAGGCCAGTTTGTGCATATTTAGGATTGTTAGTCCCTCATTATCGTGAGTCCTCTGTGTTGCTTATATAAGTAAATCAAGCATGTTCTGTTATGGCCGTGTTGTCGGCATTCGATTCGTGCGAAACATGTTGTGGGAATCCGATTTGTGGACTTATTTTACATTTGAGTATAACATATTTTATTTGAGTTTGTTGTCATATTTTATTATCCTTCATGTTTTGGTAGAATATATTTTACTTTCTCAGGATTTAGTTTCTAGTTATGTGGTTACTTTAAAGCTGCATGCACTAATGATTTCGTTGCATTTCTATTATGGCTTATTTTAACTAGATCCTGATTATGTTAGTGATTTTAAGATTATGCATCACTCTAATCATCTTAAGATATCCATTATTTTCATGAGCGGTAGTTTTAGCGCCGAATGCGCGTTATTGGAAAATTATATAGCGCCGAAGGCGCGTTGACGTTGTTGCCGTGGCGAGCCACGAGTAGTACTAGTTATATATGATTTTATAACAATTAATCTTGTAATAAGTAGTTTGAACTTTGAATCACATAAATTTGTTAGTGAATTCATTCAAGAATATGAGTCATTTACCAATACTTTATGGTTTTTTTAGGCCAATAAGTACTCAAGGTGCAAGATGGAATCACTTCTATCAATCCAAAGAGAAAGTAACCTGCAACCGTTACAATTTCATGTGTGGATTGTATAGTGTTTGAGGGGAGGCCAGAGAAACTTAAACTATATTCTGTGTTGTAAAAGTTGGGCCGAGAAGTAATCATGTTCTATGTTGTATGTACTAGTTGGCCCGTTAAGCGGAAAATGCAAGTTTTTTTGGCATGCCTTTTGGGTTCGGCATGAAAAAAAATAAAAATGCGTGGGTACCCTAATTGACAGCCCGTCCTCTCCTCAAATTTGGCGGTATTCTCATCCAAAATTTGGCATCTTCAAATCTATAACAAGTTAGCAACCCCTGCTTCAACTTCATCTCTCTCTCTGTATCGCAGCTATCGTTGAAATGGCGAAATGTTGGAGTTTCACAGCATCTCGCGATACATTATACCGATACAGTTTCAACTCCTCAGGTCTCAAATCCTCCTTAACCAATCTCGGTGACGGAACTACCATCCATTGTTGGATCCCCAAAACTCATAAACCCGATAAACCGAACCTACTCCTGATCCACGGGTTCGGAGCAAACGCAATGTGGCAATGGAGCCATTTGATCGGTCTCTTTACCTCCAAGTTCAACCTCTACGTACCTGATTTACTCTTCTTTGGTGAATCGTTCACGACTCGGTTGGATCGGTCCGAGTCGTTCCAAGCTCAGTGTTTGGGGCGAGTCATGATGGAGGTGTATAAGGTGAGGACGTTGAGTTTGGTGGGGTTGAGTTATGGTGGGTTTGTGGGGTATAGTTTGGCTGAGCAGTTTGAGGGTTTGGTTGAGAGGGTTGTGGTTTGTTGTGCTGGGGTTTGTTTGGAGGAGAAAGATTTGAAACAAGGGTTGTTTAGGGTTTCGGATTTGGATGAAGCTGTTAGTATTTTATTGCCGCAAACGCCCGAGAAAATGAAGGTTTTGGTGAGGATGTCGTTTGTTAAGCCTGCCAAGAGCTTGCCTTCTTGCTTTCTCCGCGATTTCATTGATGTGAGTATTTTTTTTTTGTGGTTTATGTTTTGTTTTGTTAGTTATATTTGCAAATGTAGAATGCAGTTATGATTGGGTTAGTGTTAGAACAATTTAAAAACATCGGATTTCATTGATAAAGCGAGGCGTATTGAATTATATTGATAGTTCGAATGAAGGGGCGAATTTGGAGTGTATCAAATACAGGACAATTATGTTTAGTTGTTGATGGGGGTCGTGGAAGTATGGACTAGCGTATACTGGAGCTGTTAGACTACAGTTTACTTGTGTTAATTTAACGAAAGAAAAAACTAGAGTTATATTATAACTTGAAATCATACTTTAATGGAATTATTAGCAAATGTAATTTATGTTTAAAGAGATCTAATGATCAAAACTCCATTCGAAAGTGACTAACTACGACTTCGGACAAGTTCATGACGGAGATGTTTGCTTCTATCTGTAGAAACTTATCAAATTAGGAGAAGGTTAAAATCCGAGTGAGAATCTTCCTCAGTTGATTCGTCCTCAAATTCTGAAAGCATGATTTGGCCAGTTTGTTTGTTGGATTCTGCATCCTCTGCGTCGCGTCTACAACTACCTCGGTTGGAGCCGTAATTGCCTCCTCAATTAGTGTTTCATCTAGAGTTATTTTTGACTCTATGTTTGTTCCTATCAGATAGAATTAGCATTCATCTGTATACTTTTCTCGTGCACTTAAAGAGAATATATCAACTCCTCGATTTATAGCTCCCGCAAATCGTTAGACCTCTTTGATAGCTACAATCACATGCTCGAGTTTAATAAATGTGAAATTGCAGTATGTTTTTGATGATGCTTGACGTCATCATTCTTCTTCTCTATGTTTCTCTTGAAGTTGTTCATGCTCACAGGCAATAGTGAGAAGTATTTGTTAACCTCTTTGACTTCCTTCACTTTTCTTCTCTTTTAAATTTTTAATAGGTTGTTGAGACTTGAGAGGTTGAGGGCATATAAAACGATTTCTCTATTTTGTATGTTTCATCAACTTGAATAAGAAAGTCTTCTTCTTTCAGAGCCTAGCAGATTATTCTTGTTCTCAGATATTGTGTACATAGCTGTAAATTTGGTAAATTATTAGAGTGGTATGAGGGCCATCTATGCTTTACTAGCAATGACCTCCAGCCTCATCCCACAACAAATACTTAAGCTGTCAAAAAAATATGAGGGTTAGTCAATCCAAGTGAGAGTATTGTTTGGTTGTGAAGAGTTGTGAGAACTTATTGCTGATGGGTTTAAAATATCTACACCGAAGGAAGAAGCGGTCTACACCCGTGACAAAAAGAGCATTCATAGGGAGCAGATAAAGAAAAACAGCAAGGTTTTGTTCCTACTATGACAAAAGAGTGTCCTTGGGGAGTAGATAAAGAAAGACAAGTAGGCTTTGATTTTACTGTATCAATAGGGTTGGACGAGTTTACATTCGAGAACATTGTTGAAGCAGCGTCAAGCGAAGAACCATGGAACTTCTTGTTATCATTTTCGAAGGATTCGATCCGGTGAAACGAGTTTGCGTTGAACTTGCCTTGTAGATTTTAGAGACAGACTCGTTTCACCTGATCGCTTCCTTTCAAATGGGTGACAAGGATGTCTCATGCTTTCTTATTTGGCATTGCTTCGGCAACCTTCTCAACTGTAGATCCATCAACCTTTGATAGAGTCGGAAAAGGCCTTGTTGTCTCTTTTTTTGTTTGCTCCTTGAGAAGACTCTTTTGTTGGGGGTGAGAACTGCTTATTCCTCGGTTGATATTTTAATCGCATGATCCATAAGCTCCCATAGCTCTTGAGAACTAAACAAGGCTCTCATTTAGATCTACTAACTCATGTAGTTGATCCAATTGACAACTTAGGTATTCGTTGTGCGGCGAGATTGGAGGTTATTTGTAGTATAGAAGAGTATAAATGGCGTTCATGCCACACTATTGGTTTCCATAGTTTACAAACTAAGCACCCAATTAAAAATAAAATAAAAAATATGCTGCTAAGCTTTGAAGGAAGTAGACTTTTTTACTCAGTTTGATAAAAATATACACAGTAAAGGCCTCCTTATACATGCCTTCAATGTAACTCTTTATAATCTGTTAAAATAATAATTTAACCAGTAAGTAACTTCTGGCGTCTGAAAGAAGGGAAGAGATTGTTGCGTCTACTATGCAAAGAAGCTGAAGGATCTAAAGATCAATTTGAGCTCAGTTTTGGAGCAGTCTAATAGAGAGAATTATTGCGAAAGATGATCAGGCTTTTGTTTCAACTCCTGCCCCCGCTGCTGCTGTTCCTATTCCTGCGAGGTTTCGCCGAGTTCTCCAGGTGTTAAACTTGGGAATAGTGTTCTATTCTGACAATGCAGGGTGCTATAAATAGAAATATGGTTGAGAGCTTGACTGTGTCGTTGTTCAGAGTTGGGTACTCAATTACTACTGTTGCTCTCGATAAGCTTTACAAGAAGGTAATTAAGTTTATATATATTCGTTGCTTTAATAGGTTTTCAAATTATATCCATTAGATTGTATAAGAACCATAGGGTACTTTATCGTAGTGTTAGATTAGTCTTGAGTTGTTGTCCGGCCTGTCACCACCGAACTCTCTGTCTGCAAAGGTAAAGAAGCTCTGCTTTAATGGTGATATGTTTCAGTCTCACGGCTTTTAGCTCTGTTTCTCTTGAGTGCAAAGCGTGCATATCGCTTCTGCATACAACGTTTGCATCAAGTTTTGTTAATTAGAAACAATGTAGAATTGAAATATTGTAAGATTCCTGATTAGGAAGGGTTCATATAGAGATCTTAAATTTGTACTTATAAAGTTATAAGTGATTAAATAGAGTGGTAAGCAGTAAACTATGGTTTGATAACATGGCAGTGTGTTAATCAACCCTCATCCAAAAATGTCTTGACATAAACCCTGACAAAAAAATAATGCTGTGAGCCTCTGACCAATATAAAGAAGACTCTTCAGTGATTCACTAAATTTACCTCTTCATAAAATGATTGCACTAGACGATCTGGACTTCAACATCTTGGCTGGTTATTGAAATAGACGAATAGTCAACTTTGAGTATATTACTTGTTCCTAACCACTAGCACTAGCATTTGGAAGAGATTGTAGCATCTTTTTGATGTCACAGACGTCATCGATATTCTACTAACTGTTTCTTTTGAAGTTGTTCACGATCACGAGTATTTGGTTGCCTATTTACCTTCATTTTGTTTTATTTCTCTTTTAATAGGTTGTCAGGAGATTGAGGGCCTATATAAGGAGGCCTCTGCTATATATGTTTATTTCTTCTTTCAGTGTCTAACAGTTTATTCTTGTTCTTAGATATTGGGTGGTTAGTTGTAATCTAAGGCAAACAAATAGAGTGGAATGAGAGCAATCTTACTCTCTTCTTTACTAGCAATGACCTCCAACCTCGTCCAACAACATATACATAAGCTATCAAAAGATAACTATGAGAGTTAGCCAATCTAAAGGACAGCACTGTTTAGTTCTCAAGAGTTGTAAGAGCTTGTTGTTGATGGGTTTAAATTACCCACACCAAAGTTAGCAAGAGTCTCCCGCGATAAAATGATTGTTCTTAAGAAGCAGATGAAGAAAGATAAGAAGGCTTTGTTCCTATTATATCATGGGAGTTGGACGGGTCTACATTTAATAAATTTAGTGAAGCAAGCATTATGCAAAGAAGCACGGGACATCTTTGTTATCATTTTCAAAGAAATCGATCTGGTGAAATGAGTTGGCCTTGAACTTGCCACGTAGAGTTTGGAGACAGACTCGTTTTATCCGGTCAAATCATTTCAAAAGGGTAACAAGGATGTCTCATGCTTCTGTTCTTGATGTTGCTTCAGCAGCCTTCTCGAATGTAGACTCGTTCATAATAGGTAGGACCAAAACCTTGTTGCCTTTGTCTGCTACTTAAGAACATTTTTTTTTGTAGAGGGGTGGACTGCTTCTTTTTGGGCATTTTAAACCCATCAACAATAAGCTCCTGAGAATCAAATAAGGCTTTCATTTGGATCGACTAACCCCTATTGTTATCTTGTGTCAACTTAGGAATGTGTTTTGGGACGAAATTGGAGGTCTTTTTTAGTTCAAAAAGAAGACGGATGGCTCGCACACAACTTAATTTGTTTGCGTTTGCAAACTAAGCACCCATCATCTAATAAAAATAATGAACTGCTAGGCTCTGACGTGAGAAGACTTTCTTATTCTAGTTCATGAAAAATACAGATTTAGCTGTATTCAACCAAGGAGTTAGAGTGGGACTTATGCAAAGGAGTTTCAATTTCTAATTCGTTTTGTTTGTGGACAGGTGATGTGTACAGAATATGTTCAAGAGAAGAGGGAGTTGCTTGCAGCAGTACTCAAGGATCGAAAACTTTCTGATCTTCCCAGGATAACTCAGGTCTTTCCAATTTAAAAACTTCTATTCTTCACTATACTTCATTCTCTCTTACGGCTTCTCCTAAGCAATATGGATTCTTTGATGCAGCCTACGCTCATAATCTGGGGAGACCAAGACCAAATATTCCCCTTAGAACTGGGACACAGATTAAAAAGGTTGAGCCCACTATTTTTTTATTTTCATAACATTTAGTTCCCTTGAATGATCTTGGCAACTTGAAATACTGATCATTTTTGGTTGCAAAATGTTGTGTACAGTCACATTGGGGAGAATGCTGAATTAGTGATCATTAAGGATGCTGGTCATGCCGTCAATATGGAGAAGCCTAAGAGGTTCTACAAGCACTTGAAAGACTTCCTTATCAATTATATTCCTAATCCACCCACAACCAAAGATGAGAGAGACAAGATAGAATGAATAATGTAGATAACGGGTAGGTAAAGATACACCCTTTCAGTTTAAAGCAACTAAGCGCAAAAATGGGATGAACCATAGAAGCTCTTTCTCATCCCAATGGAGATGGAAGGAAAGCCAATAATATACTGTTGAAAAACGCCTTGATTGCTAAAAGAACCTTAGATAGCTTTGCGGAGGAAAATGTGCTAGCACTACATAGCTTTCAAGGTATCCTCATATGTACTCGGTGGTACTTTAGAATGGCCATTGTGAGGATGAAAGAACTATGGTTCCTATGAAAAGACTCATAACTCTCTTGTTGATAACCAAATTGGATCTACTCCTGAACTGAGGACGAGTATATTTGAAGCTTGGAGATGGTAAATTCCGGAACCCTGTTATTTAGGTTTTTGTTATCAATCTCTCCATAACCCACTAGGGTTTTTGAACGGAACTCTTTTGATCAAATTATGTTATTTATCAGATTTTTAATATTATTTACATAAAAGATCAAAATCAAAAGAATTAACTCGCACAATAATTTCTGATGACTATATATTCCATAATCCATTATTAGTTTGACGCATTGACGGCCGTCCTATTGTATTATAAGTTAAAAAAATTCGTCGTAAAATAATGCATGTATCTTTCATTATCCAGCACTCCCTCAAAATAGACCTTTATATTGTCTTCAGTTATGTTACTAGGCCCCATAGCCTTTGTATGCGTAGTCTTTCACTTCTAAACGCTTCCCCTACCAAAACCACATTTTTTTTAATAAGGAAAGGTGTTGAACTTGTGCTCATGGTTTTGAGTAAAATTCAACAGCTTCTGCAGCATTGAAGCTTTCAACCTTAATAGACCATATTTCACTATTCCCTTTCTCTTGAAAACTAAGTTCAAGAGTTATCTCAAACCCATTGACCTGTGAAATCAATGTGAGCTAATTCACAACAATACCATTTTGACTATTATGGGAAGAAAATAAAAATAAAAATAAAATGATCATAGCCTCCTAGGTATCATTGTCCCAAACTCAAATCATCTTCTTTCCAATCTTGTCATCTTTGGATCATTTACAGACCATCCCATTGTTTCCCCTACATTCATACTGGTCTGTTCGACATTAGCTTTCTTCCGCTTTTATTTGTTTTGACAATTTCTATATTGGAGGCTTAGGCTAAATTGACGCACTGCTAGAGATGTTCTTAAAACAATCCCTAAAGATTCCTTGAAACTACAATAACATGTTTTAGAAACAAACACACATAAAGAAGATGGCAAAGAAACACCAAAGATTCAAGAAACCAGCCATGCTTCAAACCCTAGTAAACAAACTCATCTCCTCAATATTTATTTTCTCAAATCATAACAACAACTTCCTCCTTAATATATCCAATTCCTATAAGCTCTTCAAGTATCTCATCACCTTCTCTATCAACTCCCTCTTCTTCTTCCTCTCTCTCCTTTTAGCCCCTCTCTCTTCCTCATATCCACCGTCGGATACTACATCTTTCCATAACAAGAAACCAACACGGGAGTTTCCGGTCACCCAAGTATCCTCCAAGGGAGACTCGGGTATTGCCCGCGCCCTTGCTCAGGTGCTTTCCATCATGAACGAGGTCTCGGTGAGCTCCCGGAAGTACGAGACTGTTAGATGTTTAGCGGAGAAAATGATTGACGAGAATCTCGAGGACGGGTGCAAGGCTTTAAGGGAGGTTAATGGTGTGGCTTTGATGGGTGCTTTTGTGAGGACGTTGAGTCAGCTTGAAGCCGCCATGTTGGAGTTGCATGAGGGGAGTCGGGTTAAAGAGTGGGGCGGGTCGTTAGATTGTCAAGTGAGTCGGGTTTTGAAAGCGGTTCGGGTTTTGCAAATGGGTCGAAAGTTTGGGTTTTGCGGTAGTGGTAGTGAGACGGTGGAGGAAGCGAGGGGAGGGCTTACTGTGGGATTGACAGCGGAGAAATTGGCGGCCGAGTTGCTCTGGTTGGCTCAGAAGCTGGTGGCTTGTGGGGGAGCTGAAGAAGCTGTTTTGAAGTGGGGGTCGACATCGAATTTGGCTTCGCTAGCTCTTTTTGTTGAGCCGCGACTGCAAGGGTTGCTCGTTAAGGTCTCCAGTAGGTTTTTCTTACTTGGGTCATACCATTGTTCTTTCTAACTCTAACTCTAGGGTGGTATTTGTTTGCAACTAATTTGTTGATCTGTTCTTAACATACCAACCCGTTAAATAAATTTAGCTATCCCATGGTTTAGGATGCTTTCGAGGCATCCTCAAACCCGCGGAGGATGGGGTTGGACACCCTTATTCTGTATTACTAGGTGATCGTGATAATTTTCTTAGGGAGTGGGCTAGGAAAATAAATGGCTTATTTTCAAGAAGAATTTTATTTTATTTTTACCTGACAAATGTCCTAACCTTTAATAAAGGCTACCAAACAATAGAATACCAAGTTTTCTTATAAATATTTTATTTTCCACTTGAAAATATTGAATCAAACATACTCTTAATATTCTTTTGCGTTCTTGTTCACGTTTTTTTTTCTCTTCTTAAATTTTCTTGTAGCATTTTTGTTGAAGCAAGCTAAAGAAATGAAAGGAGAAAGTGAAGAAATACAATTAGGGAGGATGAAGATGTTGATGTCGTGGTTACCATTTCTATGTCGAGCAAGCAACGGGAGCGAAGCACCGGTGTTGAGTTGCACTGAGAAGAAAGAAGTTGAAAGAGTATTAGAAGAGATCATAGAGATGTTAAGGCACGAAGATCAACAAGAGAAGGTACTCTCCCTGTGGCTTCACCATTTCACTTCCTGCCCGTCTTCTGACTGGCCTAATCTCCAACCGTGTTACGCTCGTTGGTGCAACACCTCTCGCAAGCTCTTGACGCTTCAATGAAACTTATGTTGGTAATTTTAGTCTTAAAACATTGCCTTTGTCGTGATAATCTTACAATATAATCTTTGTGGTATCTTATGAATTGATGCATGTATAAAGCTCTTTTTTGAAGTTTTTGCAAAAGTAAGATTTTTATTTTGCAATTTTTTCCGGTATAATTTCCGAAACCCCATCAATCTCAGCCAAACTTTTGAGAAACTACGGAAAGAAATTTTCCGATTTTCATCCTTGGGCCAAAAAAACTTACAATGTAGAAAGCCACCAACTTTTCCATGATCATTCATTCATGCAGTTTCTTTACATAATTTAGCCTAAAGTAAAACCACTAGAATAGAAAATAAAAGCACGCATACATGAAAAGCGTAAGAGGTCGGAATCCGGTTAGGCGAACCCGGAGAACCGTTGCTCCAGAAGGGAACAGGCACTGGATTATAACAATCCGAACTGCTATTCATACCGCTGCTACACACACAAACAAAATCATCCTGGGGAGGTGCGTACCCACAAATACCGTCACTCTTCTCACACGCCTCGCACTTTATGGCAACGTCATACTGGTCGAACCCCATTTGAGTATATTTCAAAGCGATCCCGTACTCCCACCGGTTCGGGTCCATGGGTAAATCTCCTAGGGATAAGACCGATGTGTAGCCCGCACATTTTAGTGCCTGCAGGTCCAACTCCCCCTTGGTGTTAAAATTCGCCGGAGTATAGACACAACAAGTGTCGGTGGGTGCGAAGAGGGATAAACCGAGCGAGGTAATGGCAGCACATGTATGCATAGAGGCACATAGGTGATCGTTAGTAGTGTCACATACGGCGTGGGAGGACGTCGGCGGTGCACATGATAGGAGGACGAATACGGATGGGCCGAGTTGAAATGGGCTAGGCCAGTCGAGGCCTAAGTTGGAGGAGGCTTGCATGGAGCTGCAGTTAGACATGCGCGGTGGGGTGACAATCAGTGTTGAAGTATCGTAGAATACAGAGGTGATTGGATAGGAACCTGTGTGGGTGGCGAAGAGGAGTTGGTCTCCGGTGGACGAGCATGATACATAGGGATAGAAGCGAGGAGAGCCGCAACCGTATCCGGTGCCCAAAGGGTACTTGACAGATAGAGAACCACATTTGTCCTGGCAGGAGGAGGCCGTAGGCTCCGCTGCTAAAACACAGTGGTTATGGTAGTATTCAGAGAGTATTGTGGCGATGATGAAGCTATAAAGGAGATTAGAGAAACGAAAATATCCCATGATGCTCTGCCAACTCGGTGTAAGTTGATTCTTCCAAAAGAGCCGATTTACCCGAATTCTTAAGGATTAAGGTTCCGGTAAAGCGCGGAAGAGTTGGGTTTCATACACAATAGTATACAAAGTGGAGGATGAAAAACTTTTGGATTACAATGATAAAAAAAAGGAGTCTCTGCTGGAATATATTCTCCATTGTTTGTCTTCACAGACTTATTAGTGGAAATGCTTTATACCCTTTCTGAAAGAGACCTAATTTTATGTGTTTCAATGGCCCATGGGTTCAATGTTTATTTGGATGACACTTCCGCAGGAGATGCAAAATATTTTCTAAACTTACAGTTACACTGTCTAACACCAAGGCGAAATTCTTACAGAGATGGGTGACAATATGTTTAGTCACCTAGATATTCAAGGTCAGAGTGCCAAATAACTAACAGTAACAAAGAAAAAAGAAAAAAGAAAAAAGAAAATGGGGACGAACGGAGATACGAGAACGACAATATCATCTGCATGAAGTGATCCAGCAAGTAATCTTTGAATTCATAAATAAAGCAATACAAACAGAATTTTCTACTGTGCAAAACTTTCACCAAACTATCCTCCCAAGTGTTATAGAATTCCAGAATCATTCTTTCTGCCCAAACAATCTGGAATGAAATTATAACTACTACAGTAGACAAATGTATAAAATTACCCTTGTATCGAAATTTCATTGATATAAACAGAAACAGTAAATAAATAAGGACACACGGGAAAAGACTTTCACCTTCAGTCGCAAAAGATGGGAACTCTCGATTTAGCCACCAGCGAGATCATCTTGATCTCCGTGAGGAAGATTAACTGAGATTCTGCCATTTCATGTCTTCTCATCAAAGTGGGAGATTTGAGATTTTCATCGCCTTTCAGATCCTCGGCTGGAACTTGCTTCACCAATGGATACAGAGGCCAACGACTTGGAAGCCCAAGCCCTGGCACTCAAAGCTCCCTCTTGTAAGTTGCTTCTCTTGCAGGGCTCCTTGAGTCCTTTGAACAACTGTGTTGCTTGATTGAAGAGTGCTAAAGGTTGTTCACATAAGGTCCTTAAGCTTGTGATACGAATATGTCTTCTCCAAGCACGAGCATGAGCAAGCAGTGATGGAAGAAGTACATAAAGGAACTTGAGAACAACAAAAATGGTTGCAAGGGTCAGATATGTCTCCTGCCGAAGCATGTTCTCCGGTGATTTTGCCCAGGAGAATGGACAATTTTCCTGCTCGTTATCCTCCAGTTTCGTAAGATTTGATTGGTTTCCATTATTTTCCAAAGCTTTTTGATCAAGAGGATTAGTTCCTACACCAAGGCATTAATGCGATAAGAAATCCTATTTGAGGTAAATGTGAAAGAAAAAAGAGGGGACTAATTCAAAAAGTGTCCCACCAAGTTGCTCAAGCAAAGGACCTTACCAGTGACATCACTGTAGAAATTGACGAGAGAATTTATGGTCCGAGAGCCATGATAACGCACCCGCATGGTTGAGTTCAAGAGGAAAAGGGTAGGGAATCCGTGAACTCCATACCTTGAGAGTATGCTGTAATAGTCCAATTAATGTAATTATTAGAATATGCGTGTAGTGCTGCAACCAAAAAAAAATATACGAATGATAATCCTGCAGTAGCACTGAGCTATCATATTCTTAGCAGTACCAAGTAACATTTTTCTGCTTATAATTGGCCAAATAGAAAAAAAATTGTACCTATTTGCGCTAGTTGTAGCTTGTAGCATATAGAAAGGGGAATACTATAAATAATTATTTTCAAACCTTGGCCTGATGGAAGATTCTTCAACTGCAAAGTGGCGAATGGAAGGATACCAGGAAGACAAAGTGGCAAAAGTGGGTCTACACGACCTAGAGAAAGGACACCAAGATGCATAAAAAAGAACAGCTACATATTCTTGGCTGTTGCTGTGCACCAGATTCAGAACCTTCTGCAGTGAAACATCGTCCCCCTTAAAAAAAACACAATGTAGACAACCATCAAACTTCTATTTGAGATGAACAATATATGTACTCAAACAAAAATATGTTCAATTTACAGAAATCATGTATATCTGAATCCAAGGTTGTGAAAATCGTACGATTTGAATCGAATCGTAGCCTCTCCGATTTGAATCGTAGACATAAATCGCAATTTCTCTTAATCGCTTGAATCGTAAATGAATTGCAAAAATCGTAGGATTTGACTGAATCGTAGGATTCAACCAAATCTAAAAATATGGGATATTTAACCCGAATTCCAATATACCCCTATCCTTTAAAGTTATTACACTCTTGTCCTTGAAGTTTAAAACATCTCTCTACCTTTCTTTTAACTTTAAAAGCATCTCTAATATTGAAGTTACCAAACTCTAAAACCCCATTTTTAGGGTTTAGCACAACTCAAAATTATTTTCACACTTAACGAATCGATCGCCGTTTGTTCCTATGCTTTCCCACACTCAAGGAGAAGGTACCTTATTGTCTTGGTTCTCTATTTGAATCCTAATCATCGAAAGTAAGTTTTCTAATTTAAAGGACGAGATCTTCTCAAAGGAAATCCCAAAGCCAAACTACTTTAAATGCAACTTGGAAAAAGGAGGATAGAGAAGTTGTTTGCCAAAAGATTGCTAGATGTTTGTAAGTGAATGCATTGCCTTTTTATTTGGTGAAATGACAATCTAGATGGAGATAACAATGGGAATAGATATGGCGGTGGAGTTCGAAAAACCAATCGAAGATATGATCCAAAATATTTTCAAGTTTGATCGTGAAGTTTTTACTTATATTAGATGCTTTGATGTTTTGTTTAGACTTACCTATTTAACGACGGATGTTTTAACCTTACTTCAAAGATTTATTAGTTGTTGATGGAAGATGTACTTTGGACGATGTCACATGCTCCATTTTGATGTTTATGGATGCTTATTAATGATTATGATAAGTAAATTATTATTTTGGTCATTGCAATGATATATTGCAAATTTTGGATGTTTTATATATTTTTTGTGATATCCCAAAAAATAAAAAATAAATCTTACGATTTACGATTCAATTAGATTTTTCCCTTCTACGATTCACGATCCAATTTGCGATTTGACAACCTTATCTGAGAGTAAAATAATATAAAATAAAATATTGTTCATCTATTAAAAGATCTTGGGTTGAATTTTAGACTAGAAAGCCTACATCTAATTATCTAAATGATGAGAACCCCATAGCATTAAAGACCCTAAGCAGGACTGAAATAAAGACCTCTAGAAAATTCCCAGTTCGAAAAAAAACTAACCTTACCTGATTGAGCTTCAGCCAAACTAAAAGCAGTAATAATAATATTTTACTACACCTATGTTGCATCGTATACCATAATCCCCAACAGTAACTCACAAGCTCAAATTATGGGTGTACTTAGTTTGTGCCAACCCAAGGAAAAGTAAAAGCATTTCAATTAAATGACTTTTCAAAGAAGAAAATGAAATCGTGACAGTAATTATCTCGTTGGATATGCGAACAAAGAAAGAGATGTTTAAAATATGCTTACTGCCAGCAAATATTATGTTCGCAGCTAGGTTCTATGCAATACCACAAAAGAAAGTCATGATCTTTATAGTTACATAATTTGTCATTTGCAGAGGATAATTTTTTTTGTAAATGGCATAATGACATCAAGGACGACATCATCATCATTATCACCTATGCAAGATGGAGGCTAACTTTGAATATCAAGACTCATGAGATTCACTATATAGATTTTTTTTTCTCAGGAACTTTCCCTAAACCTTTTCCGTCTTCAGATTCTTCCTTTTCAAGAATTTTCCTTAATTATTTTCCTCCCTTAACATTAAACTTTCCCTAAACCTTTTCCGTCTCTAGACCTCAATATTTAAATACTCTCCTCCAAATTTTTTCACTCCATATTTTCTCGCCAAAACTCTTTAATTTTTTTTCTTCCAGATCTAATAAATCTCCTTTGCTACATATTTTCCATTTTACGCTACATTTTTTATCTGAAAATCTTCATAATATAGATTATGTCAATCCATAACCCCTATTTTATCTCTTTTTTTTTTCCGATCCACATCCTCCAGATTTTCCACCTCTCTCTCACTCGCTAGCTTTCTATATTCTCTATCTCACTTTAGACTTTTCTCTTTCTGGGTTCCTCTAAATCCACTCTCAATCTAAATTTTCTTTCTCGCTTACCTCTTATAGTTTATCCACTTTCTCGCTTTTATTAATCTCCAAATTTTTCTACACACATTTCCTCTTATTGAATTAACAATCTTCATACTTTTGCCCTCCAGATTTTCTCCGTGTTTTTCTTTCTTATTGACCCCAAAGTTTTTATTTAATTTATATATTAAATTCTCTCAATTAAGAAATAAGAGGACCCTAACTTCTCCCCCTTCATGTTGTCTAGATTTTCTCATCAATTCAATTTTGGATACTCTGTCCAAATGTTTTCTTCGAAAATCTTCTTTCTTTTAAATATTTTCTATAAATGTCCTCAGTTCACCGCTCTAGATTTCTCCGGTCTCCAATTTTTGCCTTTGAGAGTTCCAGGTTTGTCAAGGTTTGAGAAGAGCAAGAGGATTTTTTTTCTCAATGAATATAATTTTGGAAAAATTCATCCCCCTGATATGCAAAGGATTATTTTTTTTCACAATCAGCCAAATCAGGATTTTCTGCGGTTTTCCTGACAGGGTGAATACAAGGAAATTGGTTTCCGGAAATTAGTTTTCTGATTCTTGAGCTTCCACTAATAAAATACACAATATTCGTCCTACTTGAAAAACAGAAATTAATTTTCTGTTTCTTGATCTTCCACTAAAATTGTTTTGGAGACATAAAAAAAATAATCTTGGAAAATAAAATTCACTAAAAAAACCCAACCAGATTTGCCTCAGTTTTAAACGGTTAAATTATGTCTTAACTAATTGGCATAGCTTTCTGACTTTATAAGCGAACACGTAATACAAAGTTTTATCCAAGACATGCTTCAAATCTTTTCAGGGGTCTAACACAAAGGGAACCCTTTCCACTTTATTTACGCATGACCTTAAAAGTTGAATTGACTCTTCAGCAATCCCAGCAGAGTGGACAACTGTTCAAATCAAAATCTAGCCCCACACCTTAAGACTAACCGACTTGTAATTTGTAGTGATATCGCTCATTATTGCCATGCAAACCAAGGCATTGCACTCACCTCAAAGCCATATTGAACACAATTTTTCATGCATCTAGTCAATCAACCGACTAACAACAGTAGATCAGTGTTCAATCACCTAACTTCCTCCCTCAAATAATGCACTATACCAATCAATTTTTCCACTTATCTCGGCACCATTAGATGATGAAAAAAACAACAGATCTTATGGTTCAACTCCTTCCCGCTCACTCTTCTGTTCGTCAAGTTATTTGATAAACTTAGCAAAGTTTGATAAAGGATTAGGTTATATAAAGATCTTTGGAGAAACTTGAGCACTTGAAGGAATTCACCAGGAAGGCAATAAAAACCTTAGAAACACATTGGCATCTATTTGGACACTCCATTTTACTTTGGTGGTTTGCTTGTATGGATATGGGGGAATCCATAAGAGCCATTTTCTTTCCATCTTCTACTGTAGTACACATTCTGGCCCAACTGTGTCCAAAATTGGTCGATAAGCTGTGTATGCGTGGAAAAAAGGGGCTTAGCTGAGCTGAGTAGCTCAAAAAAAAAAATTCCTTCACCAGAAAATGTGAAGAACTGAGAACATAACAATAACTTTTACTGTACAGGAATTGGAGAGGTGCACTGCTAGCCCAACGATTTCTTGTAATACGAATATGTCTGATGGGTATTTGGAAAAACAACCTAAAGCCATCACCATGTTTTCAAGGGAGATTGAACACCTAGTGCATGACATACTGGACCTTATATACCCACCTCGCACCTTAAAACATATTCTACCTTCACAAAAGCGGCGAACATTTGCTCTAATTTAGTAGTATTAACCTAAATATGTTTCTGTTAATTCCACAAATATCCCCAAGATTAAATATTTTGCTTATAGTAGTATAAGCCTAAAAAAATCAAACAATTATCAAAACCCAAACTTTAAATTCTCAAAAAAAAAAAAAAAAACCAACATCTACAACAACAAAATATTTGGCGAAAAAAAGCATAAATATAATTGCATACCTCTGTAACACAAACTCCACGAGAAACCCCATTTGAAAGAGAATAAGAATCCGTAAACGAAACCCCATCAGACCCCAAGAACGAATCTTTTATTGAAACCAAAGGACAAACAGGCCAAGAAGAATCTCTAACAGGTTCAGCCCATGTTAAACTCCCAAATAGAACCAATAGAACAAACCCTATCTCCAAAACCCTAATACCCATTTATCGAAACTCAGAGAGAGAGAGATCTAAGAAAAGGGGTTTCATGGATCCATGGTGTTGGTGATGGGTTTTGTTGGTTTGAGAGAATTACTTGTTTTAGAGGCTGTGATGTTGCTGGGGAAAGAGAGGGTTCTTGTTGTTTCAAAGCTGGAATAATTAATAATAATGATAATGGGATAGATAGAAATCTCTCTCATTCATTGTAGGAAGGAGGATATGTATATATAGATAATAACATGGGACTAGTCACTCGTGGTGTGTAAATAAACTATTCTTCTGTATCACGTGTTTTCAAAATTTTATGTGTTTTTGGCCCAAACCCTGTACTATAGTATATTTGTGTGTGTGGGGGGGGGGGGGGGGGGGTGAGTAACGGCGGTGGTTGTTGCAGCAGTGATGAAATTGGGGGAGAGTTGAGAATAATAAAGAAAAAAAAAGGAAAAATATCAGAGAAAAAGAGGGACGTGGAGAAAGATTTGAGAGGAGCAGAAAATGATAAGGACAGTGACGGACAGACGGACTGACAAAGAATTTGTGACATCTCTCTATTCTGACTTTGCTAAGATTAAAATATTCATTTTGGTAAAACTATGAGATCAAAACATCTTTTGCTGACATCGGAGTTAATCTAATGAAAATAGAAGGGTGATTTATGTACTGCATAAGGGTGGCATCATTTCATTGTCTAACTATGCTAATAAGCTCACCAATAGAATTGTCAGGTCTACATAATATACCTTCTTACATGCGGGTTGGCCATAATAAAGCCATTAGCAAGATGTCAATTTGCATATAAGATCTAAACATGGTATTCCTAACTAGTTGCGACATGATCCAAAGACCTCCACGTGTTTTTCTTGGTTATAACTTGACACAAAGGGCTTTCTTTGTCTTCAACCTAAGCTAGTTTTTAGTTAATTTTGTCACGTAGACGTTGATGTAATTATCATTCTATATAATATGCTAATTATATAGTCTTTGTCACCATGCTCTCAACTGGAACATCGAAGACGAATTCTGAATCAATTAACCTTAAACAAAACCAAGACTAGATCAGTACGAATGCATTCCTTTATTATTAACACAACTAAGTATTACTGCAATGCCAAGTCTCCCACCAGGTCAGCCTGCTGTATAAAAAGTTTCAACAAAAGGAGCTACAAAACATTGTAAGGACCTGTGCATTCTACAAAATTTCTCGATCATAACATTTGTTTGTTTTTTTCAACTAGTCACCCGGGGCTCACCCTGTTACGAGCTCCATTTGAAAGATAAATCTTGGCAGATGATCCCCCCCCCCCCCACCCCCCCTTCGAACTCGCGACCACTCTTTCCTCTCTCCAAGAAGTGGTCCCAAACCACTAGCCCAACACCAAAGAGGTCATGATCACAATGTTATGCAAATATAGCAATATATCTTCATAAAAACACTTTGCACAATCTACTTTAGGGAATGCAGAATATTGTACATGTCAAGGAGAACTTGAAAAATGAAAGTCTGAAAGTATATTTTACAATAAGGGAGTGCAGGCAAATGCAACTACATTGTTTGATACATTATTCCCAAAAGTTCAAAGCAAACCATATATCTGTCCATCCTAGTAATGGTAACTAAAACATGTTAATCACTTTCAACGCCAAAATAACAAGAGGAGGGTAATTTAAAGGGAGAAATTGAAGTCGAAATTAGACTTGGACTTACAGGTTGGACACATAAAACCAACCAAATTTGACTGCATATCGAGGTCCATAGAGTCATGGTTGAATGGTAATCTGCACCAACCACATACAACAGTAGAAAGTTGCTGGGGGGTGTGTATCTCTGGTAAGACAGTATCCCAGTTGAAGTGACCAGAGCTGTTATCATAAGTTAAGTCCATAGTTTCCTCTTGTAAAGAGTTTGAGTGCTGCCCAGTTACAAAACTAAATTTGGAAGGCTCCATCACATCAAACCCCAGGTCATCAAATCCTGATATGTTCGCGCTAATACCAGAGAAATCATTGCCTCCCTGTTCCATGAATGCAGAATCGAAACGAATAAATTAGTTTTGTAAGAGCTACAACTGTACAGGCAACTGAAACTATTCACTAAACTGCCTACTACTTCAACAAATATCAATTGTGCTCCATAAAGTATTGTTAATGAGACCCTATCGATTTATCTAAACAAGACTTGCACTTCAGAAAAGTTCAAGAGAAAATTCAAAATTTGACTGTGATTAGTCTAACTTTGGGGAGTGTAAGCCTATTTTAGATCATATAATGAGGGTCAAAAATCAAATATCGACACTGGACACTGGTACCATTACTATCCAACCTATATTTTATATATAATGTATACGCCGAGAGTGCATGTATCTGTTCCAACTAAAGATGAAATAAACTAGTGTTACATATTTTCGATAGACATATAACACTAGCAAGCATGCAAAATAAATAAATAACAAAGTTTTACCCAAGATAAATAAATGACTAGTATCAATCAAAATAAAACATGCGAAAGTGTAGAAAAATAAAATCAAGTACAATTTTGATACAGATAATTTCACTATTTTGAGAAAATACAAAAATAAGAGACAGGCATGGACATTTCAAAAGGGAAAGAAAACAGCAGAAAAAGAAAGGGATATTATTCTGGTACTTGTTTATCCCTCCTTCCCCCTGACTTTATTTATAATACAGAATGTCACAGGTCTTAAGTTCTATACTCTAAAAGAGTTTCAATGTTTTTCTTTTTCTTATTGAAGAATTTAAGAGTTAAGACAAAAACTAGACTAGAACGCTCGCTTACTTGGCTAGGTGCCACTGCAGTCTACAGGATCCTAGATATATTACCGCAAACTAGGGTTGTCAATCGGACCCGAACACGACAACCCGACCCGAACCCGACCTGCTTTAAACGGGTTTGGGTTCACCCTTGATGGGTTTGGGCCATAAATGGGTTGACCCGCTAGACACGATAACTTAGCGGGTCAGGTTAGTGTTATGAAGATTGACCCACGGGTTGACCCGCTAACCCATTAGTGGTTGGAGTTAATTTGGGATTAAGGGGCTTTTAAGTCTTTCTTCATATTATGTGTATAACATATAAATCTAAACCTCATTTTTTCTACCATATCTCAGGCTTCGGCGGGTGCGATTGCTAATTGGATTCCATTATTTATTTTCTCTTTCTCTTTCTCTCGATTTGAAGATATGTTATCTGCATATCCTCTTAATTTTGTTACTTTTGTCAACATAGAGAGAATGTTCTTGAAGCAAATATTTTAAGGAGATTTTCACATTTACAAAAGCTGAAAATGCAATTTATAGCAGGTTAGGGGTAGACTAGAACCAAACCACCATAACCATTAACAATTCTAACTCTAGTTTTGTTTTACAACTTACAAGCTACAACGATAGGTGGTCTTAAACCCTAGTAGGGAGAGTCATGGGCACATGGAGAAGGAAGAAAGGACATGAAATTTTTTGATCAATCTTTCAAACAAATAATTTTGCGGGTCAAATGGGTCGGGTCGGGTCAACCCGATAATTTGCGGGTTGGGTTCCGGTTAGATTTTATAACCCGTTTACTAAAGGGGTCGGGTTGGCTATTTGTTGACACGAATCCGAGTCGACACGACCCATTGACAGCCCTACCGCCTACCGCAGACCCTAGGGCTCCATCTTTATTGGTGGTATCTTAAAGAGCATCATATAAGTGTTCGAGTAGGCTGTTTTACATTGTTGGTGAGACAGTACGTTTGTGTTTCCTACCAAAGTTTGTGAACTCTAAACTCCTTTCCTAAGATAAAATGTACAAATATAGATGCAAGCTAATGTTTGGCAAAGGATGCACCAGGCACTGCAAGCAAATGCACGCTTTAACTAATTTCTCACATCTAGAAGTCACGTTTCTTCTCTTTCTTGTTCTCTTAAATACAATGTATAAATGCAAGTTTATTGCAATAAACTTTGGCTGACACAAAATGTAAACAAAAGGGGACTGTCGGCACAAAATGCAAGCAAAAGGGGACATTTTTGCACAAAAATGCAATTTGGCTACCTTGTTAAAAACCAAGTAAAAAACATGTGCAAGCGGTGCAATTAATTCACCCTACACAAAAATGCAATTTGGCCACCTTGTTAAAAACCAAGTCAAAAACAAGTGCAAGCGGTGTAATTAATTCATCGTGTGTGTCTTGCACTATATTTGCAATGAACCTAACTGAATCGAACACTTCAAGGAAAGCCCCTCTAAAACCATCACGAACCTACTTGACAAAATAAGATAGCCTTAACCTCCAAGAAGATTAGAGGGAGTTGTTAAACTTTCCCTCTCAAATTCTAGTATGTCTTTCTCCTAAATGCAATGAACCTAAATAAGATAGCCTTAACCTCCAAGAAGATTAGAGGTGTAATTAATTCACCGTGTGTGTCTTGCACTATATTTGCAATGAACCTAACTGAATCGAACACTTCAAAGAAAGCCCCTCTAAAACCATCACGAACCTACTTGACAAAATAAGATAGCCTTTAACCTCCAAGAAGATTAGAGGGAGTTTTAAACTTTCCCTCTCAAATTCTAGTCTGTCTTTCTCCTAAATGCCCCCAAATGATTTCAGATCAAACTATCCACCACAATGATTGAAATTTCCGGCCGTTATAAACATGGGACAACAGAAAAAGAAAGCACATACAGAAAATTCTTTTAAACAGCTGCCGCCGGCCAATAAGTGGTTAAATAACCCCCCTCCTGCTCGGAACAATGCAGATTATAGCATATGCTTATTGATGTAGTGAGCTTTCAGAAAACAGAACTTAATCTTTCTTTGGTTTCCAAAGGCAGTAGTGTTGGAACTCTTAGTCATTAACTGCCTCTGTTATTTCCTATGCTAGAATTTATTATTTCCCTTTACTAAATCTAATTCTATAAGTATATGTAATTAAATTGAGGAGTAGTTTATTTTAATCTGCCTTTTGAACTGGATTTATCAATTGTAAGCCATTGGCCGAGATTGTAGGCTCTTTGAGCAGAGATTTAGCTTTAAGCTACCCTTATAAATCAAAGTTGTTTCAGTTTTCTCCTTCTCTCTTCTAAGTTGTGTGTTTTACCAAGCTTATTTGCATCAACTGGTATCAGAGCAGCTATCCTCATACCTGATTACATCCATGGCAGCTAGAGGCCACGGTCGTAGGCGGGGTCGAGGCCAAAACACAACAATCCTTTACAAAATGGAAGCGCTAAGGAGACGTGTTGAGGAGCTGGAAGAAGAACTGATCCGAAGAGATCAATCCGACTGAGATTCGAATTCGGTTAGCAATAACTATCCCCTTTGAAAATCCATTGCCTCGTCCCCGCAAAAGTGCATTTACATTGGGAGAGCGTTTGGTGAATGTTCTAGAAAACACTGAACGTGGCATCAAAGTTGAAGTATCGGATTTTCAAGGACGGCTTGATGAATTTGTTGACTAATGAATTTGTTTTTGTTTTCTTTTGGAATCCGGAAGTTCGTGGTTCATCATTTTTCACCATTCTCCTGACTAGTCTCCCGGGGATCGCCACGGCACCTCCGCAAGCCGCACACTCCATTTTAAGTCAAGATAAATCTTGGCGGATGACCCCCCGGTATTGGGTTTCGAACTTGTGGCATCTCTCTCATCTCTCCAAGGGGTGGTCCCAAACCACTAGCCCAACACTCATGAATTTGTTGATTGGCTGAAGGTTAGTGTGGAAACTGTGGATGGTTACTGCTTTCAAGGGAACAATGGATAAAATATAACTCATTCTATCTGCTCCTGTCTATCATTAAATGGTCAATGTGGAAATAGTATAATGTTATCGAAGACAAGACATTTATTGATGATATAATTATTGCATCTTTAGAGCACTATAGCGTGGAATTAAGTGGGGATGCTTTTATGGGGCTGTTTTTTCTCTTTAGATTCACACCATGCATCTTCCTACGATCTAATCTTCTCAATTCTACCCCATGCCAAAGCACACTTTGCTTACTTTGATGATTCATCTCCACAAACTACACCACTAAGGGCTCCAGATGCCATTGTATTCAATTTTGTGTCAAAGATTTGACATGTAAATATCATAATTCTGAGACAACTTTGTCCAATCAGAAGCCCATCTTATGGTACTACCTGATTTCTTTGGTTGGCAATTAAATACAACTCGAGGAAATCAAACTAAGAACTGAGTTGTCATGTCACACACCTTCCCAGAATTACCTATGCACAATGCCAAATAGATCCCAAGTATACACATTTGATCACTTTGATATTTCATTTCCATAAACTTTTTGATCCATAAGGGTTCAAGATCTCCCCGGACACACATCCCTAGAAGCCCTACCTTAATTTGTCAAGATAATATTGTTTCCCAATTTCATAACGTACATTCCACATCTCCACAATTTCCTTTACAATTTTAATCGTACTTCACAATCTTCCGATTCCTAATATCCAGGGTTTGTGGTGAGAAGCCGATGTCCATCTTATCAAGTTCAACATAAACCGAGATTAAGCCAAAAGATGTTGCATACAGGTATCACAAACTGATCGCTGGCATCGTGAATAGTGATTATGAGACACGTTGCCCGACATAGTAAATATTGAGTTTGATCCTTTGAACAACGTTAACCTTGTACTGAACTTAATCATCAGTGGATCCAAGTTTTCCTTTGCATTATAAGGGCCCCCCAATAGGAAGGTCCATATAAGATGAGGGATTCAAGGCATTAGTGTAGAAGAAACTTGGATAATGGTATCCAGTTCTGTACAAGGATCCCTATACAGATCTAGAGGTGAAGAAAGTTAGTTGCTTGATGAGTACGGATGGTACAAAAAATTAGTCGCAAAACTAGACTGCTTTACTATTACTGTACCGAAAATTGCTGTTCTTGGCCAGGCGAAGTCCACATTTGAAGGTTGCATACTTCATGTTTTGTCATTGTAGCCTTCTAATTCAAATGCTCATATTATTGAGGGGTACATGATGAAGACTAAGCTGATTCACAGTTAAAGATTCCCTACAGGTTACTTTATGCTTTCACATGGAAGAGTATGAATCACATCATGGTAGTGAGATCTATTGTTGAAGATGAGTACAGATTATGTCTCATACCTCTTGTATGATGACATAATTCAAATTCTTCTTCAAAGAACTTGGTTGGTATCCTATTCTTCTATTTTCTGATCATCATGTAGCATCACACAGCCTCTAATTGGATATCTATGATATTTCTTTCTAGCTCAAGGGGATGTTAGGGTACAACTTATAGTTTTCTTTGTAACTTGCAATACATACAGGACTACTTAGTACTATAACTATTTTTCACATTAGCAACTGTTGACAACAGTATCATGATACAAATATCTTTTGTTTTTATGAATGAAAATCCCGGTGTTGCTTTTTTCCCGCTTGTGATACTGCTGTGAACTATATCCGACATCTTTAAGGCCTTGAATTGCATACAGACAAATTGTATTGGTCTCAAGATATCTTCATGATAATATAAGCTAGAAAGGTAGTGTTAAAATGACACTTGCAGTGGTGTAAAAGCGTATAATGTTAATTACCTATTTCAGTCCATGTATGGGGTACTATTACTACTGTTAAATGTGTCTTATGTGCAGCTGATACAGAGAACGAATAACACCTTTTCTTTGAGTGCCACTACTCTAAATTCATATGGCATGGTATTCTGAACACCCTTGGTCTAAAGCACACTAGCAATAACTGGGGTGAAGAGGTTAACTGGTGCATTAATCACCTCAATGGAAAGGATACAGTCTCACAAGCTAAGAAACTCTTTCAATGCTTTTTATTACCATGTTTGGAGTGAAAGAAACATCAGCATTTTCAAAGATGTTTTAAAACCTACTGAGAACATTTTCCAAGACATCTTGTCCGAAGTCAAATCTAAGCTAACTTGTGACAATATTCAGCTGATTGACAATGACAGAAACATGCAGTTCATACATAGGCTCAACTTGCAAGGGAAACTTCAACCATAAGACTATTATCAAATGCAAATGGAGCCCTCCTAACCACGATGAAGCTATGATCAACTCAAATGGATCTCTTTAGGTAATATAGGAGGATTTGGAGCCATAGTGAGAGAACAGAGTGGGAAGCCTCTAGGAGCTGCTACTGGGAGTTGTAAGGGTGTATCTGTGCCTGCTCATGAGTTACAAGGTATTTTTACAGGGCTTAAGGTGGCTTGGGCTAAACACTGCAGAAGGGTGTGTGTGGGAACAGATGCTGCCTTAACAATCATGTACATCACCTAGAAGGTAGTGCCACCTTGGGAAGCACGATGGACTCTGAGAGAAATTATGGAAATGATGGACAGGTTTGATTCCTTCAGGATTATTCACATTTTTAGAGAAACCAACATGGTTGAAGACCACCTAGCTGGTATTAAACCTAGAGAATTATATGTAGAAATTTGTGTAGAAAACTTTAGTGAGGAGCTGAAGCTTATGATATCTCAGGATGCCAATAAGCAGCTATATGATAGATTGCAATTTTGCTGCTTTGTCCCTGTTTCCCTTGCTGTAGGTTGAGAGATTGGATATTGTAGTTTTGTTTCTTTGTTTTATTTTTGTTACCTTGGTCTCCCTTGTGTGCCTGCTGGTTTTCAGTTATAAAAGCTCACTTACCGAAAAAAAAGGTACTTAAACACTTGTAGCAGTTGTTAACACAAGAGTATATGCATCATTAGATTAGATCTACCTCGCTCACCTCTCTTTTACTTTAGTTCTTATAGATGAATTATCAAACTTTATAAATCAATCTTATGGAAGCTTTAAAAACTGGTGCATAGTCATACCTTCTCTGAGAACAAATTGAGGGTGGGAATGTTGCATGATGGTGGCACCAATGATGAAGCGTCGGTCGCCGGGAGCTGATGAATGCTTGCTCTGTGTGTGGTCTCATTAGTCTCTGTTCTAAAATTATTTGCATATCCAGCTTGGAACCTACCAAAACCACCCCCTGGCTCGTGTTCATTTACGCTGACGGGGTAATTACCATTTCCAACAGCTTGGGTGCCAATATTTTGCTCATTACCAGATGGACCAAAAAGAAAGTTATAGGCGCCTGAAGATTTCTCAATTTCACCCGTCGGCGTTGTATAAAAGTAGTTTCTATCATAAGTTTTAAACGCGCTGTTGCCCACATTATTAAACAAAGCGGTCGCAGAATCCAAGCAAGAATTTAACGCACCTTCTACAGTACTGTAAGATTTGTCTATCCTCTCTACCATTCCACCAGTCATCTCATAACCACTACCTTGCCCTTCGTTGACATTATTTGGAACTTTGTCGATCTTCTTCACTGAATCATTTCTCATTTTATAACTAATATCTTGCTCGTTATCTACGTTATGGTGAGCTTCATTGATCTTCTCTACCATATCACCTGTCATCTCAAATCCAATATCTTGCTCTCCGTCTACATTAACGGCAGCTTCACCAAACCTCCTCACCTTATCAAGAGTCATCCCATAGTTACTATTTCTCCCTATGTCTACACTACTGCAAGCTTGGTCAATCTTCACCATATTGTTACCAACCATCTCATAATGACCATCTTGCTCCCCATCTACAGTATCAAAAGCTTCATCAGTCTGTCCCGCTTTATCTCCAGTTATCTCATAACTAGCATCTTGCTTTGTGTTTACTCTGTTGTAGCAATCGTCTATCTTCCTCGTCGTATAACCAGTCATCTCGTAACCATTATTTTTCTCTATATCGCTGCAATGCTTGTCAACCTTACTGATTTCATCATCAGTTATCTCAATAGTGTCCGTGGCAACATCCTTTACAGATGCATCTTGACTCCTTTGAAAACAACTTTTTGACTCGCGATTTTCAGAATCTTCCAGCCTCGACATCTTTGCGCTAACAGGCAGAACCTCATTTGCAATATTTTCCACACAAGCATTCTCCTCCCTACCAGATAAAAGATTAGGAGAGCTAATAGAACCTGTTTCCTGCGGTGGACCAGATTTTTCCATCTCAGTACTCAAATTTGTAAGGATAACCTTTTGTCCATAAGATTCAAAAGCACTTGTGTCCACATTATTGGCAGTTGTAGATTCCCAGCAAGAATCGAGTTCCCTGTCTATACTATTGGAAGCTCCATCAATTTTCCCCACATCAATACCGATCATCTCAGAACACTTATCGCGAGATTTGCTTACTGAATATTCTTCAGACTTATCAGCAACTGTATCTTGTTTGTTATGAGAAATGAAATTTGGTTCACAACTTGATTTAATAATAGAAATTCCCGGAACAGAACCAACAGCCAAATTACTTGAAAAATCCATACTAAGTCCATCATTTGGTTTAGTAGAATTTTCTGGAACAAAACCACCAATACTCGGTCTACTATGTGGAGATCCCACATTCAGTTCATGGCTTGCTTTTTCAATAGGAGTTTGTGCAACAAAAGCTCCAATACCCTGTTTGATATAAGGAAAATCAACATTCACTTCGTGGTCAGATTTGGCCTTGTAAGTTTCAAGAACAGAATCCACTTCCAGCTTATCGAGAGGAGATCCACTATTTGTTTCGGTGTTGGGTGTGGCGGCAGAAGTTACTAATATATAACTCTTGTCAAGGTCTATCGATGCTCCAGATACCCTTGAATGAACCTCACTAAGAGATGGCTCATCATCCATTTTTGCAGTTACACTACCCGGTGAAGCTTCAAGACTTCTGACATAGCTTCTAACGTGGACCCCAACATGACCATTGTAGCGATGCCTTTCATCGAAAATTTTATGACAGAACTGGCACTCAAATTTTCCATCCTTGATTATCACACCATCACAAACTGATGTACCAAGTCTAGATCGTTTAGCATTTTTTTGGTGACATGACGTCAACAAGTGCTCCAAGTACGCATCTTTTTCATCAAAACTCGTGTTGCATTTACTGCATTCTAAGAGATCTCTTATTTCAACATCCGCTAGATTATCAGCCCCCATTACAGCATCTTGCATCTCGTGTTCAGCGGATATAGATGCAGTTGGTGATGTTGCACCATAGCATACGTCATCTTTTGTGTCCTCAGACTTTGGTTTCAAACCTGCAGTCTGTTGCATATTCCAAATATCTTTTAGTAAGAGTAATGTTGGACCAACTAATTAACTAAGACGTTTGATTTGAACTTACAGATTGCAACTTGTAAGCAGCAAGATTATCCTTATCACTTTGGCGAAAAATAGGATGGGTTTCATCTTGGGGTCCAAAAAAGGAGTGCAAATATGAAGAAACTTCCTTGCATGACAGGAACTGCTGTCCATATGGACTGAACAATACATAATTATAAAATAAGGTGATGAAGGAATTAAGCAAGGAAATTTAGTATTAAGGAAACACAAAATATTAAAAGCCTCAAGACGTGGACTACAAAAGAAGAACCGGGAAATTCGAAATGTTTGAGACAAAAGCCTCAAAACGTCTGGCAAGCCTCAAACTTACAATAATTAATTTAATATTCAGAACAATAAAGAAAACTAATTTTAGATGCGTTAATATACAAGAACTTTACTTTATTGTTCAAAACATTAAAGATATACATTGAATTGCATGTTTTAACAGATATATTAAATATATTTTGATGTGTAGGACAATTTATGCACTCCTACCATTCCTTCAGAGCTCATAGCAGGTCTCCCTCCCTCTCTCTCTACACCACCCATATTCTATTTTCACCTTTTTTGGTTTATGATTTATTAATTTAATTGCTCTCTTGGTTTAAATCTCTAGTTTATTTTAGCAAGTCTAGTTGTAGTAGACTTGAGAGTCCTAATCTAGAAAAAGGTACTTCGAATGGGAAAAAAAGTGTTAGTACCAATAAATTTATTATAAGGGCCTTGCACCATTGATGCAGTAGCTTTAACTTTGGTTTAATTACTGACTTTATGAATAAAAATTAGTATCGATTTGTTGTAATTGAGTGTATAATTATAGGAATTCAATTAAAAACCCTAATTCCAAGATATTTGTGCTTCTTAACCTCTCTTATGCAAGTTAATTTGCATTAAAATTGTATCAGAGGGAATTATTAATCTGTTTCAGTAGGAATTATCAAATGCAATCCATTTACTAATCGCCTTGATACTCAGAAATCCAATGCGATCTATGGTTTCAAATGTAGGTCTCAAACCCATTTCAGAATATAGTTTGTTGGATATTTGTACTAATTGTTGAATTTAAATGGGTTTTTGTTTGTCTTGAATTGCTTAAGTAAACTTTTGGGGTTAGTCTGACTGCTATATTCACTTGCTGTTAAATAGAAACAGGTAAATGGGGTTACTCTTGTTAGAGATATAATTGGTGTTTTGGGCTGTTACTTTGTATTTTTGACACCTAAACATATATTGCAAATGTTCATAGCTTTTTGAAGGTGTGATGAGAATAATACACCTTCATTACCTGCGACAAATAGTTCCGAGTTCAAGTTGCCTCATTTTAGATGTTCAATGAGAATGAATTATTTTAGGTACTTGTACTCTTGGTTTAGAGTAGTAAAATAGTGGTTGGTATATTTACTAAATAAAGTGTATTCAAAATTTATCGGTCCCCACCGCTTAACGGTTTACTAGTTTATGAGTTGTTTGTAGCTATGATAAATAAGGGATTTGCCTCAATAATGTAGCAGCTTTAACTTTGATTTGAAAAGTGATTTTATGAATAAGGATTTTATGATTTTGGACATTTAATTAAAAACCTCAATTTCAACTTCTTTTTGCACTTTTAACTTCTCTTCGGTGAGTTAACTCACGTGAAATGCATTTCCAGAAAACTATATAATGTCAATACTCTTGAAACGCGAATCACATTGTGTACCTTTATTTATTTTCCTAATAAGAGGGCTTATTGTGATCATAAGGTAGTGGAATTTTAGATGTAAGTAATCTTGAACCACCCCACCCAAACCACAACCATTATAACAAAAAAAGTCGCACATGCCTCGGAGTTGGTTTATAGTTCGAGGGGGCGGGTTATTTTTTTTTTAAAGTTGGTAAGTGCTGAATGCAGAATACAATTTTCAAGTGTTGAATGCTGAATAAAATTTTCAAGTGTTGAATGCTGAATAAAATTTTCAAGTGTTGAATGCTTAATGATGAAGTGCTGAATAAGTTATAGTGTTCTTTTCCTAAGAAGTGTTGAAAACTGGTAAATGTCTTAAATACCCCTGTTATAAAATAACACAACTTAGAGCATCACCTCAAAATTGGTAGCACCTCTTCACAATAAAATACTATGGCACCATAAAAGTATATTCTCAACTTGAAAATTAACACAATGGTTTGTGTGAACTTCAAACATGCTTTAGTCATTTCAGCATTCGTCAAATACCCCAAAAGCTCCATTTCTTGAAAAATGGACCCGAAAAAAGCTTTAGTCATCACTACTGCCACAACCCAAAAAATGGACCTTATTATCAAAAATACATTCTCTAGATAAAGATCATTGTGCATTACAAGGCTCAACGATTTCATTTCATTCTCTTAAGAGGCCATACTTTTACAAGCTCAAAATCTTACTAGTGTTACTATTCGAAGCTAATGAATAATCGATGGGAATCACAAAACTAATGGGGTTATCATAAAATTCCTAAATTCATCCCAAAACTAATATTTCAACGCATCACAAAACTGCTAAATTCAAGGCGAAACAAATATTTCAACTAATGGGTAATCCTAAAACAATGTTAAATCACGGCAAAACAAATAACTCAACTAATGGGTAATCCTATAACAATGCTAAATCATAGTGAACCAAACATTTCAACTAATGAGCTGGAAAAAAATTCTAAATATATAAAGAGGGAGAGGGTATACCAAGTATCCCAAAGCTTGATTCGCAGTTGTTCGACCTTCGGTGCGATGAATCGAAAAACCCCGTGATGGGGTTTGGAAAACTACTTGCCAGATTTCTTTCTCATACGTTCTCTAATGAAATTGTTTCGAGCTTTGATTCGAGCTTGTTGGGGTGCAACGTTTACATAAGAGAGATGCAAACCGATACCCATTACAGAGGCGTTTGCGATGAAGATAGAGATGGTGATTGCAAGTTTTTTGGGTGTTGATGGGAAACACAACATCTCTTTGAGGAGAAGTGTCTAGAAACAGAGCAAAAACAGAGTTGTTTCTGCATTTAATTGTTCTGAGATTTTAATGGAGAACAACGACCATTTTGCGTTTCATCTCGAGAGTTTCTTCGAGAGTTCTTCGCGGTGGAGGAGATGAGAAGGGCAGACTCGGGATAAAGAGGAGAAATGTGGTGCTGAAAAAGACTTTTTTTTTTTGTCTCAACTGCTAAAAGAAAACCGCTGAAAAGAAGAGGCTAATTTTTTTTTCAGCAACAAATTGAACACCAAACCAATTGCAGAATTTGGATTTCAGGAGCTGGAAAAAAAAATTCAGCAGTAAAACAAGCACCACCCGAGTCTTGAATCATGGCAGAATGGATATACAACTAGAAAAATGAGTCTAGGCATGATGGTCGCTACTCCCTATCATCCTAAGTACATCAAGTGATTGGAGAAGTATTTCCACAGAAGCACCTTCCAAGAAATATATTTTAAATTTGCCAGCTTTTTATAAAGTCCCATCACTTGGCCTCATCTCTTTTCAAATAAAGGATAGCATAGCAATACAACCAATCCAGAGCTTACTAAATACAACCTACACAACTACACTTAATTCAAGGATATCAATATATGTGACAAACTGCAATTTTTATCTTCTTTTATTTATGAAAGTTTATGGGACTCCAATAACAAAAATGGTTGAGATTTTAAAAGTGCAGTGAGTGACCCTAATAACATACTAAGGGTCTAGATGCAATACTACTAGTATAAGTAAGTATATTATGTAACGGGATGATATACATTTGAGCAACAATAGAGAGACTGAGTTGTAATTTGATCCATCTAGATTGATGGTGTAGATGGATGGATGAGATCAAGTTTTATATTACATACTAAAGATCTAGATGCTACACTAGTAGAATGAGTATATATGCTGGCAAGGAATTAAGGGACGAATTGCGAGTTGTAATTGATCCGTCTAGATGGACAAAATGGTTTACACTACAGGGAGGGGTTATTTCACAGTGGGAAAACAAAACTGAAATGGTTACTGTAATAGAAGTACTTCAGGTGTCTATTCACTACAATATATATATATATATATACTCAATCACTCCTCTTCCTCTCGCATTTGTTTTAATACATTATAGAGTGTGTGAAGTCACGACAACTATAACACATGCCTTGTGGGTACACTAGTTCTGATTAAATGTGAGCAAAAGCTAATTCCATCAATTGGGGGCAATTTCAGCTTAAACGAAACATAATATATATATATATATATATATGCATATTAGAGGTACAATCAATACCTTATGTATCTGCGGCAATACAACCAAATGCGCCCTTCTCGCCTCTTGAGACTAAGCAAAAGCTTCCAACCAGCGGGTAACGTGTCTCCGAAATCGCTAGCATCAACAATCTTCCTTTTCATCCTCCTACTACCCCATTGGCCCTCCAACTCTCTCATAAACCCCAACAACTCCGCTTCCGATTCCAACCCTTCTGTTCTCCTTCTCAACTCCGAACCAAACGGGTCCTCAACTTCACCCAATGCCGCAATATCCACCACACACCCATTTCGATTCACAATCTCCATAACCACATTCGCCCCGAAATTCAACAACTCCTCATCGTAAAACCCTTCTCCACTCGGCGCTGCCACCGTGGCAGACACCGCCTTTCTCTTCCTACTCCGTTTCCTCATCACAGCCAACTGTGGCTCCGCATTGGCATGTCGAATCGCGACAATCTGCTTACTCTTCCCAAACAAATCCTTAAGAATCGATACAATCTGCTTATTCTCCTTTCGCTCCGAGTCATCCTCATTAGGGTTAGGGTTGTTGCTGCTATGGTGGTGTTCTTGAACTGGGGCATGAGCCGCGCAACCTCTGCGACGGCCAATGCTGGGGGTGGAGGTTTCGGTGTTGTTGGGAGCGAGGCGAAGACGAGAGTAGGTTTGCTTTCGACTACCCGCGCTTTCGTTGAAGTTTGCGCGATCGATTTTGGGGACAATGATGTCGTCGAAGAGATCAGGAGAAGAGGAGGAGAGAGAGTGGAGAGAGAGGGAGTTGAGGTCTGTTTGGGAGAGGAGTCTGAGATCTACGAGAGGGATTTTTTCGAGAGGGAGATGGTTTGCTGTGGCTGTTGCCATGGAAGGAGTGGATGATTTTGGGAGAAAAGAAAATGTTGTTTTCCAGTTTCCAGTTTCCACTCCTGTTGGGATCTCCAGCAGTTAGAGCATCTGCAGCAGTTGGGTGGGTGAATTCACCCAAAAGCAACTGGATTCAATCCACCTCCACCTCCACCCCGCTAAAAATTAAGGTGAATATTAGCCACCGCAGTTCTGAATTGCGGGGCACAACCTACGTCCCAGATTAAGCCACGTCTCAACATCCTAAACGTTCAATCTCCAAGCGCAGTTCTGAACTGCGGGGCAGGGAGAACCAATCAGATTAAGCCACGTAATTTATTTATTTTTAATTAATGTCACGTAGTTCTGAACTGTGCGGCAAGAGCCTGTATGAATTGCCTTCGAATTGCCACAATCCTTCACTCATATTGCTAAGTATTGTTATTGCTTCTATTTTTAACACCCAAACCCAACTTCTTTATCAAGTTTCCCAACCCCCACATTTTTCTAGTAATTCAATCCCATTATCCACAGATTAACAATGTCGGTACCTAGTCATGTTATTCTCAAAACTAGACGTAGACCAAGTGATGAAGTTAAATGAAGGAGTAAAGAATTGGTCAAGAATATGTGGCCGTTACACCTCACGCCGGATAATGATCCCGCCCCAACCCTCGAGAATTTGCACCGAGTGAATATCCTCTTGGACAACTGGGTCCACATTTCCATTGGATCGAAAGAATTGCCAGTAAGTTTTTTGTGTAAAATTTATGTGTTATTAATGTTATTTGTCAAATGTTTGACGAAATGCCCGAATGAAAATTTAATGTTAATATGTTGCTTTTGCAGAACCGAGTTGAAATACAATATAAGGGATCACAGATAAGGTATTAAAGTGGTACCAATGGATTACCAGGTATCCCACGTTGAAGAGTTTGGTCGACAATATGGGTTTCGAAAAGTTTTGGGGGATTAAGGCAGAAAACTCGGATAACCGCTTAATTCATGCTCTCGTGGAACAGTGGTGGCCTTCCACCCATACTTTTCACTTTCCTTACGGTGAACTTGGCGTTACGCCGTTAGACTTCGTCATGCTAATGAGCATAAGTTTTGGGGTGGGTCTCAAACTCCCGTAAGACGATAAGTACTCGATGTTCGAAGAAGCACAAACATTGTACCCCGAAATCACAACGGTCGACATCAGGTACGGTAACATCACTCTAGCTTATTTGAAAACTTGGAGAGACGCTTTGAATCCTCAAACCAACAGTTACAACCAAGACATGGATATCGTGTATGCAAGGGCATTTATTGCATACATGATAGGTAATATCTTCTTCTCGAATGTTAGCATATCTCTGCCGGCCGGTTATCTTGCAGCTTTGACAGACCACCATATTCTAGGTACGTCGAGGTTCGACTGGGGTACTCCAATCATGGCAGCTTTGTATCGGGGACTAGATAAAGTTTTAGTTCTGAAGAGTGGGAAGGGGGAGAGATTAATTACAGGCTTCTATGCTATGTTGGAGTTTTGGTTCTTTGAGTACTGTCGCATTGGAATGTATCTGGTGAAGGTGAACAACTTCAACCATGTTTATCCTCGTATGGGTGCGTGAAGAGATGAAAGGCTAGTTCAGGGGCTGAGATCCATCATTCATTTACTGTGATAAGAGAAATAATAAAATAGAAGGACAAAATCAATATTGATTGGCAACCATTGGCGAGGTCTAGACAAGCAATTTGTCCAGAGGTAAGAGTTGCCACATAACTTAGTGAAAGAAGAGTTCTATTAGTTTCAGTCGCATATAAAAATAATATACTTTGGTATTTAGGAGATTGGTATATGCGTCAGAACACCGGGTATGATAGTGTTCCTTATGACCTCCCACAAGAGATTATGGAATTTCTGTGATACGATCGATAACTTTATCAGGGACTGAAAGAGGTAGACTTCTATGATGGACACAATTACATTATTGCTGACGTGAATTACATGACATTTTGGCGTTTGGCTCATCCAAATCCCAAGATCGGTTGTAGTTTAGTGAAGAGGGCCAAAAATATTTAGATGGTCGGGCATGATCTAGTGAGCCCGATGTTGCTCTACCACCTACTTTGAGTTTAGCCACGTCTTCTCAGGTGCAAAACTATGGTGTTGAGGCATACGGTGAGGAAGTGGAGGATCTGGGATGGTTTATGGAAATGGCAGGAAGCAGTGAAGAACCTAAATGGCTACCGATCCTGGCCATACAGGTACCACACCTGTGTCCACCTAGGTATAGTGTGGATGAGTTATGACATCAAAATGAAGGAATGCGGTATGCGGCATATGAAGATTTGAGGCAAGACTTTCAACGCACAGAGGAGTTAGAGGAACAGCTGAGCCGGTCACAGAAAATTATTTGAGTCACTGAAGAGAGACTAGCTGATATGTCTATCAACTATCAAATATAGCCGAAAGTCTAATGCACCCATGACGAGAGTCTCGCCCGTACCAGACGCGCCCGTTAGACGAAGAGAAGCTACCCCACTTAGGCTATGTTTTATTATGTTTTGTTTAGACTATCGAGTTTATGTTATGTTTTCTTTAGACCATCGAGTTTATGTTATATATTCTTAAGAACAATTAATATGTTATGTTTAAACTATGTTGAATTGATTTTGAATTATGTTTAAACTCGTGTTTGCTTCAAATACTAGGTTTTTTCAAGTGTTTGAATAAAATTCCCTGTAGAGAGGAACTGATAAAACAACTAATTATGATAGTATTGCAATATTTTGTTGGTGTTTGATGAAATGCCTAAACAAAAAATGAGAAAAATAAAAACTAAGTATGAAGAAATGCACACACAATAGAGGGCACATCAGGTGTTTGAGGAAATGCCTCAGAAAAAAATCACCAAAAAAAAACTAAGTATAGAGAAGGGATGCAAAGGCAAAAGTTGCAGGCTCTTGCTGCGCAGTTCAAAAATGCGTACCTTAATGAGACACGTGGCTTAATCTAGTCTCTTCTCTTGCCACACAATTCAGAACTACATGGCAAATAAAGAGACCAGATTAAGCCACGTGTCTCCCAAGGTTTCCATGCAGCTCTGAACTGTGCGGCAAGAGCCTACAACTTTTGCCTTAAAATTCCTCCCTCTTCATACTTAGTTTTTTTTTGGGTAAGTTTCTTTGGGGCATTTCCTCAAACACCTTCCCTTGCCCTCTATTATGTGTACATTGGTTCATACTTAGTTTTTTTTCTTCTCTTTTGTTTAGGTATTTCTTCAAATACCTTCCATCTATTGAAAAATTAGTACTATTAGTTTTTTTATGAGCTCAACTATATGGGGAATTTCTTTAAACGCTTGAAAACACCAAGTATGAAATGTATTTGCTTATCTTCTCCATACTTAGTTTTTTTTTGTTAATTTGTTCATCAAGTATGGCTATATTTATGTGAAAACTTGTTTACCAAGTATGGCTATATTTATGTAGAAACTTGTTCACCAAGTAGCAAAACAACTATATTGATGTGGAAACTTGTTCACCAAGTAGCTCAACGACTATATTCATGTAGAAACTTGCTCACCAAGTAGCTCAACGACTATATTCATGTGGAAACTTGTTCACCAAGTAGCTCAACGGCTATATTCATTTGGAAACTTGTTTACCAAGTGGCTCAACGGCTAGTTTTTTTCCATCTATAAAGGTCATTCATCTTCTATACTATCTTCTCTTAATCTTTTACACTCTCCTCCTTCCTTAGCTTACAAACAAAACTACCATGTTATCCTCAAACTCTCAATCTAATTCTCAAAACCACTCTCAAACCTCCAATACAAACTAATAAGGGAACGTATTTCTGATGTAATTCGGCGTATATGATTCGTTGCAAATTCCTAACCCTTTCCAATATCATGATCACCATGTTCGATAACTATTCCTACCATACGACAATCAATTTATATCTCAAACCCAAAAATATTATCCTCATTACTAAAATCAAGGATATTACCCTTAATTTGATCCTCATACGGGCTTGTACTCTCAACCGGGGAATCCATATTTGTCATCTTACGCCGGTGGAAGTTTGAATACCACGTCGATGAGAGGTACATTGGGTTTAAATAATTTAAACCTTAATACATCACCGGTTGTATCTTCGGTCATCTCTCCAGTCATCTCTAAGGTTCTCAATTCAGTTCTTATGAGAAGTAATATGCGCGGAAAGGCAAAGCCTAAAAGAAAGACGACACCGGCACCTACTGTAGTTGAGGATGTAGTTGAGGTTGAGGATGAAATTGATAATGACAAAGAAAGATACACGAACTCTAAAAATTGGTTGCCCGATGAGTTTGTGAATCTCGCATGCGCTTGGTCCCAAGTGTCTCAATACCTCGCTACCATGAACAACCAAAAAGCCACTATATTTTGGCTCAATGTGCGTGACCAATTCAACTCATTCTATAATGACCAATCGATGCGGTGATCATATAACGGTATCAATTACGCGTATAAGGGGTGGCTCAATAAGGATTATTCAATTTTTAGAGGTATTATTCAAGACCTCGAAAGCCGACATTTCATCGGCATTAGAACTGGCGACTTCGTAAGTAATTTTGTTTTGTTTTTCTAATTTTATTAATTTTGTTAGGTAAATCGTACTCATTAGAATTTAAAACTTTATTTCTAGGAACGTATGGCATACGATACATTCAAAAAACTACAATAAAAAACCATTTACATTTGGGAAGGCTTACAAAGTTTTGGAGCATTGCCCAAAATGGTCACAAATTAAGAACATCGGGCAACCCGGCCGCAACTTCGCTAGGAAATCAAATTTTAACGATAACCCGGGTACTTCCAGTACCGATCCCTTTACACCTACTTTCTACACTCCAAATATCGTAATTCCGGATGATTCTACCGACTTGGATGCACCACTATATGCTTGTAGGGAAGTATGACCGGACAGCAAAAAAAAATATAAGGCAAAAGAAGCGGCAAAGTCAAGTATAGGTTTTTGGGGGAAAAATATGTTTAATATGACGACAAACATGATGACGAAATGAAATGCGAGAGACGAGCATAAGAAAGTGGAAAAGGAAGCTAGAGCTAGAGTACGAGAGGAATAAAAGTTTGCTAGAGATTCAAAGGAGGTATGAAGCGGAGCTAACTAGAAAAAAAGCCATCAAATATGTGCTTTTGGTTAAGGTGATGACAACGGACCCAATTGTAACCTACTACCGGCACAAAGGCGTTGGATGATGAAGCAAATTAAACTTTATTCGAAGAAGTTGAATGAGCAGTGTCCAAGTGATGACGACGTTTCTAGTGACGAAGATTGATGTAATCCTTAACGTTAATAGTAGTTCTTAAGTTCTATATAATTTCATTATTTAAATAAAATTATTATCAATCATAAGAATTGCGCAAAACATACTTCAATCAAGTAGACAAAATATATTATAACTTTAACATAAAATTACAAACTTTGAAACAAAATACACTACTTCGCCCCATTTTTATTCCACAAATATGCGACAAGTTCATTTCGTAATTGGAAATGAACACCTTCATTTCTAATTTCATGAATCTTCTTGATGTACTATGCCATAGTGTTGATCGCGTGCTTTGGATTTAACATCTCCTTCCAAGTATTTATGATTTTTTTAAACTCGGGATCAATATCTACTTGTCAGATGTAAGTATGACGTTTATCTTCGACGATCATGTTGTGCATGATTATACATGCGTAAATAACATTTGCTAAATCACTAGGCTTCCAAAATCGTGCACCGTGCGCCAATATTTCAAACTTTGCTTGTAATACCCTAAAAACATGCTCTACGTCTTTCCGACATGCTTCTTACATCTTTGCAAAATATCTTTCAGCATCATTGGATGAATTTCTTATGGTTTGAATAATTGTTTGCCATTTTGGTAGGGATGGCAATTTTCCCCGCCCCGCCCCGCCCTGAACTATGCAGATTTGGTATGAGCTAACCGGGTATGGGGGTGGGGATGGTATAGGCTACCCAAAATCCGTCGGGGATTGAGACGGATTTGGGACTGCTAGGATAAAATCCGTTATCCGCCCCACTAAATATTAATCAACACTTTTACTATTATACCCTCACCCTTATATATAAGTATTATTAGAATTTAGAAACCCTAACATTCACACAGCAGCCGCAAGCTCTCAAGCCTCAAATCTCTTTCTCAATCTGAACAAAGGTTGAGTCTGAACAAGAAGAACATTCTCTTTCGCTCTCCCAGCACTCATCTCCTTCTCAATCTGATCAAGAACAGACCCCAATTACGAAACTCCCCACCTCATCAACCATAGGTTTTTTGAAACAAAGGAATCAAACTGCCAGAAGATCCCATCCTCACATTAATCTGACCCATTTCATCAAAAGAGCATCTCATGATACTCATTTAGTGAGTGGGGAGAATCCAAGACAGTTAAAGCCAGAACAGTTATTACATGTCAATGGGGGTTGCCATGAACGAAGACATCAAGAGCCAGGGCTAATACACAACTTTGTAATCATCTTGATATTCCCAAAATTTTACCAATATATTTGTGTGATCCTCTTAACGTTTTTCTCACAAACTTACTTATTTTGTAGATTGAAGCTGAGGTCCGAGGTAATGTTGACGGTGCTTTTGATTTAGGATATTTAGTGACTGCGAATGTTATTTTTGACAATTATATGTTCATGTAATTTGGGTCATGTTTTTATTTGTCAGATTGGTGATTGGTATAACAGGAACCACTTCGCAAACAGCGTTGAATACATCTCAAATGAGTGATGGAAGAGTTCATGTTTTGTTATACCTACTATTCCAGCATTGAGGAAGTATGTTCTTGCTTACAGTGTCATCTTCTTTTGCGGTCTTGACGATAATTCCTTTATCTATTGTCTCAGACAACTATATGTTCTTATTGCATTTTTTGGTCTTCTATAGAGTAATGGTCAACTTTTGGTGGGTATGATAGGAGATGCTCTTAAGATATTTGAGGAGCTGGAGCTATGTGATGATTTAATACAGTGTTACTGGTATGCTTTCATGACTAAAGGCTTGAACCATTTCAAATATTTGAGTCTTGTTCATTTGTTTTCTTATCAACTTATGTGATCAAGGAGCAACAACAACAGCAGCAACTCAGTGATTTCAACAGCAAACAACAACTCATCTTAATCGAGATTTCAAGCAAATTTAGCAATTGGGTTTCAAGGTATGCTGTTCATTATTCATCGCAATTGGGTTTCATGGTCTGTTGTTCATTATTTCAAGCAAATTAAGCAATTAGGTTTCAAGCAAATTAAGCAATTAGGTTTCAATGCTTCGTTATTCATCGCTCCTTTGCCATCTAGTATGCTGATTATTGGTTGCTTTTTAAATGGATATCTATATGTTGATTATTGGTTGTTCATAACATAGCGGTAATACCGTTTAACAAACATCTATATGCTGATTATTGGTTGACAGATTGGTTTAAAGTTTAGGAATCAAGGTCTGTTGTATAATCTGTTGCATCTATTGTATAATCTGCTATATAATCTGTTGCATCTATTGTATAATCAGTTTCAAGGTCTGTTGCATCTGCTGTATAATCTGTTTCAAGGTCTGTTGTATCCGTTGTATAATCTGTTGCATCTGTTGTATAATCAAGGAATCAAGGTTTGTTGCATCTGTTACATCTTAAGACTAATGTATAGGAAGATGTTCATATAATTCAAATGCTAATTGTGATCCTTCAAAACTTGGTCCTTATAATGGGGGTGAACCATGCTAATATCATAGTATCATTTCAAAGTTTACTGCTAATGGTGCCACATCAAAGCCTTTTTCGGTACACTTCTTTACATATCACTCAAAATTATTTTTGACAATTATAATGAACATGCACTGATTTAGCTCAATTTTGACATGTTCTTAGGCGACAAGAGCTAATCCTCTAAAGTGAGAAGGATATTTACCATGGGCCTTCCATTTTCAGGTCATCATGCAGGGCAAATTCTCTTCGGCCCTGATGATGGGTATCTATACTTATGATGGGTGATGGTGGAAGCGAGATCCTTACAATTTTGCTCAAAATAAAAAATCCTTGCTTGGAAAGATTATGAGACTTGACATAGATAACATACCAAGTGAGTAATCTGACTTGGTATGTTATTAATGCTTGAATTAATAATAGATGTTAGCAATGCCTTTTTTTTTGTATGGATGTTAGTAATGTTTTTTTAATGAAATAATAGATGTATGGAATATGAATGAAATAGTGGATGAATGGAATAATGGATGTCTTTTTTTTTTGAGCATATGGATATGGAATAATGGATGTTAGTAATATTATTTTTTATATGAATGTTAGTAATGCCTTTTTTTTTGTATGGATGTTAGTAATATTTTTTTTAATGGAATAATGGATGCAGGATGTATGGAATATGAATGTGGGGCGGATTCGGGGATCCCCGCTTATTTTAAATGGGGATCGGGGAGGGGATGGGAGGTGCAAACCTAAGTGAGGATGGGGATGGTATTGGCTCCCCCGCCCCAATTCCGCCCCATTGCCATCCCTACATTTTGGATAGACTGTGTATGCTAAATAATACTCCATAGTGTGCAAGACTGTGCCTATATTATAATTGCATGGCGGTGCAACTCCATTAGACAAGTTATTGAAAAGCCATCCTTGATGCAAGACATTCACGTCGTTATTAGAACTGGGCACCCCAAAGAATGCGTGCCATATCCAAAGATCTTGCGATACAACCGCTTCTAAAATCATCGTCGGGATTTTCTTATACTCGGTATATTGTCCTGCCCAGTCAGTAGGATAATTCTTCTATTTCCAATGCAGACAATCTAAACTACCTAACATCCCTGGGAAGCCTCACGATCCATTCACTTCTAACAAGTGTAATATATCATTTTTATCGGGAGATCTAAAGTATTGAGCTTTGAATAGTGTTATAATTATTTTGTAAAATTCTTTTAAACTCAAATTACTCGTAGACTCCCCAATCAGGACGTATTCATCTTGGGCATCTGCGCTCGTACTGTAACATAACATATGAAGTGCGTACGTTATCTTTTGGTGCGACGATAAGCCCATCATCTTAGCTGTATTTTCTCTTTGAATAAAATAGGAGTTTACAAAAATAACTTGATCATGAATGCGTTGATACACACCTTTGTTTATACGGAATCAACGACGAAATGGGATACCAGCGAAGACTGGGTTGACACCAAAATAATCCCGATTAAGGCTAAGCTCACCCAATTTATGATTATGGCATTTTTGCTTGTCAATCCTTCCCGTTTTACTACCCCCACGCCTCCGTGATGATGTCGCCTCTTGCTCTTTTTCTTCCGCTTCTCTCATCTCCATGAGAACTTTGCTATACTCATGCATCATCATAATTTAACATTGGAAAAGCTTTTCGCTTCTGGATGATGATGAAGACGATGATGAAAATGATAAGAGTGATGGGTCAGACATGATTAGGTCCTCCAAAATTAGGTCAGACATGATTGGGCAAAATTGATAACTAGAGAATAGAGTAGAGTTTAAAAGATTAAGAGAATAGAGTTGAGTGTAGAAGAGTAAGAGAATAAAGTATACAAGATGAATGGTTTTTATAGATAAAAAAAACTAGCCGTTGAGCTTCTTGTCAAACAAGTTTGGCTAACAAACTAGCCGTTGAGCTGCTTGCCAAACAAGTTTATCTAAAAATATAGTTGTTGAGGTTCTTGTTAAACAAGTATGCCCAAACTATAGGCCTTTGATCGCAAAAATACAAAACCCAAGTATGAAGAGGGGAATGATTGCCATTTTCATGTAGGCTCTAGCCGCACAGTTCAGAACTGCACGGTAAGAACTAGACGTTAGCCAAGTTTGAATCCCAACCGTCCACGTGTCTTTATCTAGAGCGTACACTCTACGCGCAGTTCTGAAGTATAGGACAGGGGAGCCACTTAAAGCTTGACAAGTATCATTATTCTATTGGGTTAAAGGCTACGCGCAGTTCTGAAGTACGGGGCATCAGTCCACCAAAAATCTACCCAGAAGTTGGTGATACCACTCTCAAGGTGGGTTTAAGGTGGCCACATCAGCTCTTCCACCTAGCTGTTATGAGGTTGGTTGGTGTTTTGGAAGGTGAAGGATGGAATCCACCTCGCCACCTCATCCTGTACCTGGCTGCTGTAGGTGCTCTTAGGCGTGGGTTAGGTTGTCTGAGCCTGTAGCCTGTTAGACCTAAAAAAACACAACCCAAGCTTTACTCTCCCAGAAGTAGGTGTGGGCAAAAGAAAATTAAATGCAGTATTTCAAATGCCGAGCAGAGTTCAGAACACCACCGCGACGAACTCTCCCTTTCTCTTTCTCTCTATTTCTTAACCTCCCGTCGTCCAAACACCAATGACGATGACTTCAACATTTCTACAACTACTCATCATCATCCAAACATATTCTCACATCATAGTCTCATATACTCAAACTCAAACTTCATTCCAAGATTAATTCTCATTCAAAAACCAATGTAGAAGAAGATCTCTTGTGACAAATAATGTCGCCATCAATTAAACTCTCATACTTAAGTAACAATAGCAACTTAACCGCAGCGTGATGAGTTCTTGTAACTCTTCTCCACACCAAGTCTCCACCTCCTAATAAAAACCACCATCATCCTGAACCCACGTCTGCAAATCAATAAATCAAACTTAAATCAAAACAACACACATAATCCGTATCTCGCATGATTTTATCTAAATGAGATAATCATTTTTTATTTTTCTTCTTCTAATTCCAACTAGAGCAAGGCCTCCCCCTCTATTCCCTATTGAACCTCTTTTTGGATTTTTTTACCCCAAACTACCCCCAACTAAACAAACAATTCATACCCCTTATCCTAAGTCCCAAAATACTCTTCCCTCCCATTAAATTGTGTTTTGCTGTAATCCAATATAACTCAGTGGAGAGAGAGAAAGAAAAGAGGGGAGGAGAGGAACGAGAGTTTCTATTAAATGAAAACGTTAAGACCAAATAGGGTCCTTATTACATATTTATAGCCCCCAAGGGGTGCCTCTCTATAATCAATTAACTACCTTATCTAATAACTAACTAGTCTATTGGGCTTCCACATACGGGTTTCCAAACCCCTCTAACTTGGGCTTGAACCTGGGTTATAATACTCCCCCTTTTGGGTGTCCGTAAATTCTTGAAATAGTTTTCCCTATTCAAAACCTAACTAGGAATCCCAAAAGGAAAACCTTGGATAGGAAAAAATGCAACCATTCTTTCAAGATAGAAGGAGGTACTCTAGGGTTGCCTCGTTAAAAATCTTGCATGGAAAGACTAGTAGGCTAAAAACCACTGTGAAGGGTAAAAAAGTACAACACAATTTAGTCTTTGAGTGTTATGGATAATCCCCCTAACCCTTGCAATTTGCTAAGTCTTCTCATCCTAATATCGCATATCAGCTTTCTAAAAGGTCTCTTGCTAATGCCTTGATGAACAGGTCGGTTAGATTTTTTGTCGAGTAAAGTTGCTAAATGTCAACTACTCCAGTCTCTTGTAGTTCATGTATATAGAAAAACTTCGGTGAGAAGTGCTTCATGCGATCCCTTTTGATGAATCCACCTTAGAGTTGATGAATGCAGGCATAGTTGTCTTTTAAGATTATTGTAGGTGAGCTTCCACAACACGTGTTGATGTAGTTAATAAGTGCTCTGATCCATACTACTTATCTTCCAGCTTCATGCAGTATTAGGATCTCAAAATGATTAAAAGATGTTGCCACCATCATCTGCTTCACTGATCTCCACGATATCGCCGCGCCGTTCATCATGAATACGTATGGGCTCCCAAAAAACACGAAGAGCTCAATTTAAGGTCTGACATTGTTGCTTACTCTCTCCCAATCGTTGTTGGCTCTCTCTGTACTCCCTCTCTCTCGTTGGTAAACCTCAAATTGAAGGTAAACATCTTTTTTTTATCTTTTTTTTTGTTGGATTAAATGTTGGCATTGCTGCTAATTTTATTTGTTTGAGTATTGTTGCTATTTTTGAATATTAATGGTGTGGGTATGTTGTGTAGGGTTTATGGTAGAAGTTTGGGGTTTGGAGATACAGTGAGAGTAGACAGTTAACATAGAGAAATAGAAGATAGTAAGAGAGATAAAGAGATAGTGAGAAAAAGATAAGGCAATTGGGAGAAAGATATAGAAGATTTTTTGGAAACAATTATGGTTTGTTTTCCTGGAAACAAAGATTTTCTAAAGTGAAATTTAGTCACACCATAACTAGGAAAATGCACCAGATTGAGTTCGACTAACAAATACTACATAATCTTCTAAAAATCTAAACTCCAATACATTAATTGCATTAAGTCTCCTTATATATGTGTCCAAGATCAATCATTAGTCTTTTCCTAAAACTGTCTTCAAATGGATACTTTGTCGTGAATTGTAGGATTATGCTAATTCTGTGGACATGCACACTAATAATAAAATGGCCATATGGTCAAGAGAATGAGATACTTAAGAGTTTCTGGACACTATCAAGTCTAAAGTGCAAAAGTGGCCTATCCCAATTTCTAATTATGTTGACCTCAATTTAACATTCATAATTATGGTTTTGATGGTAGTGGAGAGCTAGTGGTGTATTTTCGTGCTCTGCGGCGGGCGACGCCTTGACCGCCTTATCAATTTTCCCGCCCCCATGCCTCGACCACCTTACCAATTTTCATGTTGACCTCAATTAACATTTCTAATTATGTTTTTGATAGTGGTGAAGAGCTAGTGGTGGATTTTCGTGCTTCGCGGCGGGCGGCGCCTTATCAATTTGCCCACCCACAACGCCTTGACCACCTTACCAATTTTCATATCGGCCTCAATTTAACATTCATAATTATAGTTTTGATGGTGGTGGAGAGCTAGTGGTGTATTTTCATGCTCCGCGCGCGGACGACGCCTTGACCGCCTTACCAATTTTCATGTCGACCTCAATTTAACATTCATAATTACCAATTTTCATGTCAACCTCAATTTAACATTCCTAATTATAGTTTTGACGGTGGTGGAGAGAAAACAAGTTACCGGTAGCCAAGCTTCTCATAATAGCGATCTAAAGCATCGTGAGGTACAAAATCCGTACCGATCTATAATTCAAACCGAGAGTTTTGAATAAACTTTTAACCATGATAAAACCTCTCAAATGAGTTGTTGGTAGCCAAACTTCTCAGAATAGTGATCTAAGGCATCGATGAGGTGTGAAATCCGTACTGGTCTAAAATTTAAACTGGGAGTATTGCGAGCTAGTGGTGTATTTTCGTGCTCAGCGGCGGGACCTTGGCCGCCGTATTAATTTTTCCACTCACCGACTACCTTACCAATTTTTATATCGACCCCAATTTAACATTCCTAATTATAATTTTGATGGTGGTGGAAAACTAGTGGTGTATTTTCATGCTCCGCCGCAGTCGTATCTCTCGCCATGCCATGCTGTGCCGCACCTCGATCGCCTTACCAATTTTCTTATCTACCTTAATTAAACATTCCTAATTATGGTTTTGATGGTGGCGAAGAGCTAGTGGTGTATTTTTGTGCTCCGTCGTGGTCATATTGCCCGCCACGCCACCCACGCCTCGACCGCCTATCAAATTTTCTTATCTAGGTAAATTATTCGTCAAATCTTAATACACGCAATTACTAATTTTCTTAATTATAGTTGTTGGTTTACCATGCACGCTAAAGCTCTCATCAAATATTTCTCACGCTGCACCAAGGGATTCAACTTTTATCTACAACTAGGTGAACTTGTTAGGAGAGAAAAAACTTTGAAAACTTAAGGTTTTGAATTGAAACAAATTGGGATTGTAGAAATGCTTTTAAGAAGAGAAAAAAGATCTCAAGCTCCTCTTAAACAGGTAATCTCTCTCTATCTGTCTCTCTCATGTGTAGATTCAATTTTAATTTAGGTTAAAAAGGTCTAATTTCTAGATTTTTTTATTCCAGCAAAATGGGTTAGGAATATGGAGTCGTTTATATCAAACTAGCGAGGAGTGAGAAGACCGCGTCTACAATATTAAAGGGGTTTCCTTTTATCCATACGACCTTCAACAAGTCACATAGTGTTTTCTGCGAGATTTATTATGCAAAATTACTGAGACAACCCATTCCCTAACAACCTCCCATGCTCGTAAAAAATATGAGAAACTGTGAGGATTTAACGAGTGATCTAGCTATTGGGTTTGTTATCCGGGGTCTAAGTAATGATTTTGAACCCAACAGAACTAGGGAGGCTGAGTTGATTAGAATCAAAAAAATAATTCACGACCTAGAGTAGGGCACAGACACGGTTGCAGCGCAAGACAAGCCGGGTGATAAGGGGAAGACGGTGACCCCGACTTATTTGGTCCCATCGTATTTGAACTATTTCCTTTTTATTTATGATTAGTTCACTTTTATATAATGAATTGTCTGAATTTATCTTTAATGAGTTTGTGTTAGTTTAATGAATCGTCTCATTCTTTATTCGGGCTTGGGACCAGCAATATAGTGTAAACACTATATCGGCGAATTTAAAACTTTTTTTTGTTTTTTATAATATAAGTAACAATGATGCATAATTTTAAAAAAATAAAAATTATATGATATGTGTCGAACAATAATAGATTCTAGCTACTAGATAATCAAGAACAATTGAGAGAGAAAGGGATATCTTTATTAATTGATATTGTATCTCTTTGTACAAGCTACAAAAAGGATAACCCAACAAATGAGGTCACCTATCCTACTTAAACTCTCCCCATAAACCCTAAAGGCCTATGGGCTTGTTAAGAGTCCAGTAGGACACCCCAACCCAGTTGGATTCCCACTTTGGGCTGGACCCAACTCCTAACAATCTCCCTCGGGGTGTTCCATACCAGGATAACTTGCTTCATCAAAACCTCTGCCTAGCAAAACTCCCTTGGGCAAAAATTTGTGCAAGGAAAGAGTACAATCCTATACCCCGTATGGGTTGTAGACGCATATACATTGCCTCATCAAAACCTCCAATCAGTAACCTTCTAGGATAAAAGCTGTATTATCAGAAAAAGAGTATAACACGCATCTGTCCACGTCTGGCTGAGACTACTCCCCTTGACATCGATCTCCCATGAGATCTATCTCTATGAGATATTGATAAATAAATTTTCTGCATGCCGATTCCGTATACTAGTTGCTTAAAGGTAAGTGGTGAAAGAGTCTTCATGAATAGGTTTGCAAATATGTCTTCTGAAATATCTTGAATAATGCCAATCTCATTTGCCTTTTATAATTCATAAGGACGGAATGCCTTCTGTAAAATATGCTTCATTTTGTTACTATTAATAAATCGTCATTGACTTGAATAATACAAGCTGAAATATCTTCATACATAATCGATGCTTTATCTTGGATAAAACATATCACAACTTTAGTTGATATGATGTATCTTGGAGCGCAACCATCATTCTCGGCCAGCTTCATAAAGTGTAAGAATCTCTTCGTGGTTCGACGATGTAGCTACCTTCGTCTACTTCATCGAACTCCAAGAATATTTATGTATTTCCATACATAAACACATAATCCATCTGACAATGGCCTCTATGTGGGTCTAACAAGTATTCTGTATCGGCGTACTCTATACTTTTACGTTTACCATTTTAAGTAGAACAGACCCTAGTCTTTCATATAGATCAAATACCTCAGAATGTGCCTGATCTCATTTCAGTACCTTTGGGTAGGAACAAAATTATGGCAAGCCAAATAATTTACTGTGAATGAGTCATCGGGTCTAGTATACCCATCTACTTATAGCAAAGAACCTCCTAGCTATAGCGTCACGGCCCTAGGAGTTTTTTCCCCCATCAGGATGGTAAAAGATGTCGTTGTCCACACCCAAGTGATGAACACGCAATAAATGACTTAACACTGTGTACGACATCCATATTGAAGTATTAGATAGCTTTTATGATATATATTGCCTGTGTATAAGACACTACTTGATTTCTTAAGGTCTTTTATTTTGTATTCCTTCCCAAGCTATTCGGCAGCTCTTGCGATCTCCCTGGAGGTCTAATAATATCCAAATCATTTAGTACACTATTATGATGACACTAAAGATAATTTATGTGTTCTAAATAAAAACGCATGGGCAGATAAGGATATTTACAAAGTCCTTAATCTTTAAATACTCAGTTAACTTATTATATCTCATGGGACCTGATTGCTTCAAGTCAAGAATAACTTTTTCAGTTTTATTACGTACATACCTTGTTTGTCGGGCTTAATTGCTTCCAGAAGCTTATACCTCTACAGGTGGCTTTATGTAGATATATGTATTTAGTTTCCCATATAGATACGTGGTATTTACATCAAAAGTATGTCTAGCTTGTTCTCGATAATATGACAGACTAATCAGTACTGAAATATTATAGCGTCCATAACCGGGTAATATGTCACATTGCAATCGATGTCAGATCTCTTAAAGATTTCTTGGGCAACTAGTCTTGCATTGACCAAATTATCGCTCCAAGTTAATTGTGTTTCCGTACCTTTCCCATTTATAACCGACATGCTCAATGGTATCACTTCGCATTTTGTTAGCAAGTTGAGCTCCACTTGGATTCCAGATGCCCAGTTTGGCCAATGTACAATAACACACAATTATTTACAATAAGTGGTTATGAATCCTCATCCTTGATGGTGAGCATAACATTGAATATGAATATCTTGTCGACAAATGTCTTTCGACTGATCCTACGTTATTGTAGTATTATATTCCCCAGATTCGATAAGGAGAAGCTAGTAGAACTTAGTTGAAGATATTCTATCATTCGAGAAGATGTCACATCTGTGATTACAAAGCTCGACCCAACACAGTAGCCGTTACGCTTGGTCAAATAGAGTAGTTACAAGAAGATCTGCAAAGTTTACCCAATGCCCACCGAAATAGAAAACCATTTATTTTGGTAATTGCCTATATCTATTATAAATATAGGCAGAACATATGTTAATCCGATCCGTAACTCTACTATTCTTCCACATTCTCACGTCCTTATCATTCATCAATTATAATAAATAGCACCTATCGGATTTCTAAACCTAAATCCTCCACGAGGTCATGATTTTTCTTAGGTTTTACTGAGTTTCTATGTAAAATCTAGCGTGTTCAAGTTTATAATTACAATTCCTTATAGAAGTATTGGCGAAAAGATACCTTTCGGAAAACACGCCATTATAATTGGCACCATCTGTGGGAATACTACACTCTTTCTTTACCAACTGTGATTCTAGACAGTCCCATGACAAATATAAACCTCAAAAGTACCTCCAGTACTTAGAGAAACCATGAAATCAACCTAGTACCCGCCTTTCCAAAAGCCATCGATCTGCACAATGTAGTGGTCAATCTTAAAAGCTGATGAAATTTGACAGGGGCCAGCGGTTCAAAGATTAGCGAATCCACACCCAAGCTCTTCAAGTCAAAATAGATGAGAGGAGAAAAACCCTAGAACAGCAGAGCCAAACCCATCAGAAGGAAATATAAAATTTACAAAGACATCAAGATCAATTTACTGTCCGTCAAGCGTCACCTCCCCAAGCTCGAAGTGATCATCGATATAGAGCTACACAGAGAGAGAACTTGCCAAGGGATGAATGAATTTAAACTTCCAGATCTCGATTATGGAACCCAGATAGAGCTTCTTGATACTTTGGTCTTACTTCATCAGCATCGAGCACCCAAGGAAGTCAACGCACATGTCAGCGACCAGTAAGAGAGAGGTTGGGACCCGAAGGACAAGGTAACCTTGATCCTCAAGTTGTAACCATACCAAATACTCTTCAGTAATTGGTCACCTTGGATGATCTGAACAATAGGATTCAAGCAATACATTATGACAATCCTAGCTAAAGATCTATTCTTGATAGGATCGAAATAAACCTTATTTCCCCTCATCTCGAAGTTATGCCGATTTTAGATAATTTTTACATGCTATAGTTTCATAAATATGTGGGACTTAATAATCCTCTCACCCACGTTCGTCACTTCAAATTAGCAGTTGGATTATACTCAAAACTCAATCACATGTTATGCCGGCTGTTTAACATGAGCCTTAAGGAAGAACCTCTCAGGTGGTTTTATACTATTCCTAAAAGTTCGATCACCAGCTTTAGTCAGTTATAATGACTTTTCAAGTCAAACTATGCACATGCTAAGGAGCAGGAAATAACAGTCGATTAATTATTCTTTTTCGAGCAAGGTGTAAAAGAAACCTTAGCTAGCTTTTACAAACATTTCCTACAGGAAACAAGGAAAATTGGGAATTCAGACCTCAAAATTGTCGTTCTAGCATTTACCTTCACACTCAACATCGATTCTAAAATTCGAGAAGAGCTTACCTTACACAAACCCAGGACAGTAACAAAAATAATCGATGTTGCCAATAACTACATCAAACTTGAGCGGTCCAAGAAAGATAAAATAAAAAGCTCCTCAGTCATTCATGTCAACGATGTGTTCTCATCACCATATCCAAAGCCAATGAGTAATGTTACTCCTAAATAGCATGGATAGACCACCGACAACATCAGGAAGAGAGATAAGAAAATAGATAGACCTATCCCAGTCCTTCCTCTTATGATGACCACAATCTCTACTATTTTTCCAACAATAAAGGGATACGACTTGTTTCGAGAAGCACAAGTAATTCTTGATGTACTAAACAGACCCTTATGCCAGTATCATAATTTGCATAGATATGGATCTTTCACCGCATTCTACTCATAGGAAGACTTCACGAGTACGTAGTCGATGTCTTCAAGTTTCTCGAAGAGGAGACGAAAAGAAAAGAGGTCAAACAAGAGCAAAGACAATGTCAAACTTGCCATCTTTATATGATTAAAATTAAAAAGGGAAAGAAGAGAAATAAGATGACAAAATGACATCCTGCTGCAAGATGACATCATCAAAAAAATCTATAAAACTTCTACCCAGCTTCATCAAAGCCAAATTTCTTTATCACATTTCCTTTGAAGACTGTCATACCAGCTATGTTAAATACCCTCATGACGACCCACTGGTCATAATGCTCAAAGTAGGACATGACTACTTACACACACTTCTTGTAGATACGGGAAGTGCAGCAGACATATTATTAAAAAGAGCAATGATGTTCTAGGCCTCAAGGATTCGATCAAAGCTTCGACAACAACTATCACAGGATTTAACGGTTTTAAAGAATCTGCCTTGGGAGAAATTATACCAACTATTCAAGCATGACCAGAAACCACCTTTGATAAATTTATTGTCATTGATACTGAGTCAAAATATTTGGGGATCTTAGGAAGAAGTTGGCTCTATTCTATTGAGGCAGTACCATCGACATATCATCTGACCTCACAATTTCCAATAGATCACGAAGTTTATGAAATCAAAGGGAGTCAAGCTATAACAGGAATGCGCAAAAATACCACCATAAATTCTAATACATCAAAACTTCTGTAGGCATAACAATTACTGCAGGAGCCACCTCCAATGTTTGAGAAACGCGGCACTGAGGCGGTTGAATCCATAAAACTCGATAGACCAGGAAGAAATACCTTTTTTGGCTCAAAACTATCATCCGAAGAAAGAGAAACCCTGGTATAACTTTTAAAGAAAAACATCAACATCTTTGTATGGTCTTTCCAAGAGATGTCATGCATTGATCCATCAATTTCATGCCATAAGCTTAACCTCCTTCTAGACAGTAAAGTAGTTGTGTAAAAGTGTCACAATTTTCCCCCATCTTTGAAAAGCACTTAATGAAAAAATAAATAAACTATTTCGCGTTGGATTCATTCGAGAAGCCAAATATCCAAAATTGGTCTCAAATATCATGGTTGTCCTAAAGAAGAACGGGAAAATCAGGGTCTGTGTAGATTTTACTGAGCCAAACAAATTCATACCAAAAGATAACTTTCCCCTCCCTCTGAATCCTTATCTCCTCGACTCCGTAGCAGAGTACAAACTTTTTTCGATGATGGATACAGCTTTCGGTTATAATCAGGTTCCTCTTGCCGAAGAAGACCAAGAGAAGACAATATTTATTACGGAACGAGGTCTTAATTGTTACACAGTTATGCCATTTGGATTAAAAAATATAGTTGCCACTTATTAGTGACTTGCCACTCAAATATTTAAAGATCACTTAGGCAAATCATGGAGGTATACATCAACGATATGATCTACAAATGCTTAAAATGGGAAGATCATTGCAGTAATCTACAAACCATCTTCGACATCCTTCGTACTTACTAAATGAAACTAAACCCAAAAAAATGCTAATTTGGTGTTGCATCGGGGAAGTTTCTGGGACATCTGGTTAGTAAGAGGGGCATATAATAGATCCGGTACAAATAAGAGCACTTATGACAATGCCATCACCATGAACCAAAAATGATGAATAAAAGCTTGAGGCAAGATTGTGGCTCTTCACAGATTCTTCTCCAAATCCACTGATCAATACAAACTTATTGACCTCTTTCTTCGTGGGAACCCAGCCCCAGTGTCTAAGAAATAGCCCATAAAAATCATCTAGACCCCAGACTATGAATTGGCTTTCCAAGATCTCAAAAGATACTTGGGGCGTCTTCCCATAATAAGTACTCCTATTGATGGTAAAGTATTAACAATGTACTTATCGACAACAGATGAATCCATCAGTTCTGTTCTTATTCGAGAAGACGATGGGGTGGAAAAACTAATTTACTTTATCAACAAAACTCTCATGCCTACTAAAAAGAGTTATACAACAACTGAAAAGCAGCTACTCGCCTTAGTATACAGCTCTAAAAAATTTCGACCTTATTTCCAAGCCCACCCCATTAAGGTCATCACCAAGTTCCCCGTCAAACTTGTACTCTCTAAAAAAAAATCTCAGAGGGTTCAATAATAGTCTGTGTTCCTAGGTGAATATAATATTTCCTTCGAGCAGATATCGGTCAAAGAACAAGCAATAACCAATTTTTTTTGTAGATTTTCCGGTCGAAGACCCCAAATGGGAGGAACTCGAAAAAGTACTGGCCGATGATTCAATCGCAAAGCTAGATGCATAGTCCCGAAGTACAAGATAAATACTCTTTATAGATGGATCTACTGAACTACGAGAATCAGGGATCGGTATCATCCTCGTTACACCATCTAATCATAGAATTGAAAAAAACTATCAAACTCAAGTTTTATGCCACCAACAATGAAACAAAGTATGAAACTATTCTGTATGGAATGGATCTCGCCATAGCACTTGGAGCTGAAGAAATAGCTATCTATGTAGATTTCCTACTCGTAACCAACTATTACAACAATATATTCAAAACATAAGGTAAAATTGTTGATTATGCAGCTCTGGTCGAAGAAAAAATGAAAAAAATTCGAAACAATATCAATCTCTTATCTACCTAGAGCTAAAAACTGCCAAGCCGACGCACTAGTACACATCGCTGCAATACTCAAAGACAGTGAAAAATGAACTTTAGACATCGAGGTAATCGAATATTCCAGTCTCGATACAAGCTACACCATGCGGATCCAAGTTACCGAAGACAAAGATCCTGACGATTGGAGAAAATTGTTCTTTGCATACCTTAGTTCTAACACCCTCCCGGATAACAAAAAAGAAGCTCGATCACTCTTAGCCAAATGTCCACGGTTCAATGTCCAAGATGGGGTCCTATATCGAATTACCGGGGGAGAACCGCATATCGAATGCATCTCGCATAAACAAACATAAGTCAAAATCAAAGAAGTTTATTAAGGAATCTGCACAGCTCACGTTTCAGGAAGATCACTGACACAAAGGGCATTTACACAAGGGTTATACTGGCAAAAAATATGACAAGACTACAAAGAATTTGTCAAAAAATGCTACAAGTACCAAATCCATGCTCAAGACATCAAAAACCCAACTTTCAACTTATATGTTAGTAATGTCCTCTGGCCATTCAAAAGATGGGTAATTGACATCATTGATCCATTCCACCAAGCGTCGGGCAACAAAAAGTTGTTTCTTGTGGCAATAGACTACTTCACCAAGTGGCTCAAAGAAGTACCACTATGTCATACAGACGAGAATAAAGTAATCAAGTTTCGTTGGGAATACATCATAACTAGATTTGGCTGTCCATAAATGATACGATCTGATAATGGCAAGTAATTCATCAGCAGTAAAGTTTTTAATTTTCTCCACAAATACAAGATTTAATTGTCTACCTCGAAGAACATACTTAGCAGTGATGAAGAAAATTGCTTACAATGAGACAATAAGGGAATTTTGCTGAAGTTTATGTCGTACCTGATTTAAAATAGTTATGGTAAATTAACAAATGCTATTACAGACCTTCACATTAGACATGGTACTGTAGTTGCTGCTTATTAATAAGCATTTTGTTCAATGTAAATAAAAACATTTGCACATGTATAATACAATGAGATATAAAATAAGGATGTACAATGCTTCCTTTTAATTCTATATACAACACTATTTGGTATTGTGTGTTAATATATTCATTTATCATTTCTGCCCAAGTTGATTTCGCTAGTTATAATAAAAAGACAAAACATGGCGGTGTATTAATTATGGATATGTGTGCATCATTGTATGTATTTTGAGATAAAGTTTCATTTCAATAAATGTGATTATAGAGAAAGACCTATGCAAAAATTATAATTTTAGCTTAACAATAAATTAAACTAACAAAAACAACTACTAAATAGACTTCACCCTCAATAAAAGTGGCATTATTTCCTAAGCATAGTGATAACTACTCTTAAAAAATAGGCATTCATGGTGTTTAGGGAAAACTGAATGGCATGAAAGCTATATGTAATGAAGTAACACTTCAGTACCACTTTGGTACTTAGGTCTACGAGAGGGTCATTTAGGTTATGCTGTTGTAGTATTGCTCAAATGGCATGACCATTTGTTGTCCAATATTTAATACATAACTTAATTCAACTAAATAAGTAATGAAAAAAATTTGATTATTTTAAATGGTAATTACACTAATATTTGTTCATCATAATTTTGTTGGCCCAATTTTATAGATGTATCGACTAAATATTAATATTTTTTTTCTTATTCTATTTTGTAGACAAAATATACTTAGACTTATATTAGTTCTCTGCTTTTTAAATGCATCATACGTGGTGAAAGATTGAAGTAGTTCTATAGTATGTTTTATGTGGTCTGGTTTTATAATATCAAAACACTCAATGGGTATAATTATTTAAATTAACAAACACATCTCTTCTCTGTAACTTTACTACCAACGGCTCCTACCCTTTCAAACCAATAGTCACCTTTATCCTATTTATAGATGTGAATATCCCAACATTTTCTCAAACTCTTACTCTAACATTCTTAAACTTCTTCATCTCATAAAATCTTCATCAACTACTTCAATTAAGTGTGTCTTCATCTCATTGCCAAAGTTGGAAGCCTAAGTTTTCATTTGCTACTTCAAATGCAATCAGGTTGATTTTCAAAAACATTTTTACCACTTTTTCACTACCGCCCTCAATTTCTACTGATGCTTTTATATGGTTTTCAATAATTTAAGGTTAATTACATGTGCAACTTCTTTGAAAGTTGTTATTTCTTATGTTAGTATGCTACCATCAATTGCTTATTTAGATTCAATATCGACAAGACTTTGACAAGTACAAATTGCATATAATTTATTGTAGAATATATCAAATTATTGCATAATAAATCTCATAAGTATCTATTTCTTTATCACGCAGGATAATTCTGCCAACTATGACTGACGTTATGTTGAAAAGAATTAACAATTTTATTTGTCGTGAGCAAGTTCCAGACCCAGTGTTAACTAAGGGGTACATGTATGTACGAGTATCTAATATTGTGTAGAACATTGATTCTAATGATATTATGCTCATTACCAACTTAGAGGGTAATGAAAATTATATGGTGCCTATAACTTTTAATAGTTTGCTAAATGAATCAGATCATAACGAAGTTATATCTGAACTTCGTTCTGCATGAAAATCTCAATTTTTTCAATTGTGAATATTTTTGGGTAACCAATGCATTTCAAAATTTAGAATATTCTTTACATGATGCAAGGCTGACCCTCCTAGAAAAAGCATCTAAGTTAGTGGTAATACTGGATATTGAGGTGCTTGCAATATCTACTCATGATATTGCTACCCATGAACTAGAATTGGAGTACAATCCAATAGTTTTGTTGGACACAAATGACTAACTGGAAATAGACAACACATCCTTCATTAACTACTACATATGTTTTGAGACTGTCGACGAAGGAGTTGCAGTCACGACGATGAGATGTGGCCACAAGTATCATATGGAATGTCTATCTACATGGTTAAGCCAAAAGCCTAATTGCCCACTATGTCGCATGGGCATCAACCCTCATTAATCGGTAATTTGTAATTTTTAAATTTTTTAGTATTTATATAAAATCTGGACTAAGTTATTACAATTTTCTAATCATTCAACAATTCGATAGGTACCAAAAGCATGTTCACTCTTTACAAAAAGCGAAAAGGCAAAAATGCGAAATATGGATTCAAATGATACCGATCTCTTCTAAATTATAGATCCGATGTATGTTTATAGGCATTCCAAAGATGCCCTTTATGAATGCTCAAGTTATACTAACTTATATGTATTTCCCTATCTAATAAATGTATTTGCTTAACACCCTGCTCTCATCTATTTCGAACCATGTATACCAATTCTAACAATTACCAATACAATGAAATTTAAGTTATAGTCGGTAAATGTGTACGAGAATAACAAATGTTTCGTCAAAGGTATATAATTTATTTTTTATTTCCATGAATCAATTTATATATATTCACAGTTTACTGCCAGTGTGAAGCAGAATTCAAAATATCTCTTGAACAAACACAGGGTAAAAACAATTGTAACCCCAAAATGTTTCTTTATTTCACAGAGAGCCTACTACTGCTACAACTTATACTTAGCATGCTTACAAAGAGAGGTGTTCTTTTTGAGGCAGAAGGCCAGGGATAACTGGCTCTAATTGATGGACACTAACTGAAGCTTCTTCAATAATGTTGTAAAATCTAGGATATCTCAAAACTGTATTCTCACCATTAATGATGAAAACAATGCAAGTGTTGAGGTCCCTGAGCATACTATTATTACTACTATCTGTCACGCCCCAAAATCCAGTAATCGGTAGCTAGACCATTTACTAGATCTGAAGCTGTGCAGGTCAGGGAATCCACAGATTCGCCCCACGAACAACCGAGCCGTAGACAAATTTTGGCCCAGTCATTCACAATAGTATCACAACAGAGTATATATGGAAACATAAACAGCGGAAGACTAAGATAACAAAATCTAAACATGAGATTTTATAAACCTCTACGCAGCAAGCTCGACAACAATAACTGGAGAATGAGCCTCCAGCTCAGCTCCTCAAGGATCACCACAATAACAGCTAAAACCTGAAACAACCTGCCACTGAAAAGGGGATACGAGAGTGAGCAACAACGAGCTCACTAACTCCCAAGAATAGCTAAACGATTATACTAACCAATGAGATGGATAAAAAACATTAATGATAATATGATATAATAATATCTAACGAGAACCAATGTATATATATAAATATGTATAGGATGACTAATAGGTATACGTTTATATACTAACTCTAATAAATCTATTTATAATTATACCTCTTGCAAAGGAGTGCTATGTCTACACTCCAGTCACAAGGACCACTAACTATACTCTAATCACTACCGTGGCTCTCAGCGCCACGCGCAACTAATCTATCTCAGAGATACAATCACACACAAGGGTGGACAACCCTCAACCAACTATAAACTAACCGGGTTATCCAAACCCTAACCAGGCACCATCCCGAAGCTATCACAAGCTGAACGAGATCGCCCACAACCAGATACCAGCTTGAAGCTCACAATAGCCAACCAGACTAATTAACCTAATAACTTAAATAGATACGGAAGAGAGAGGAGAGGAAATACAGAAATGAGAGAAGAGGAATTTAAGATAAGAGTAGAGGAATATGATGATCTAGAATAATCCCATAATTATCCCAACGCAATGATATGTTATGATGATGATATGATGGAGTAAGATAATCCCATAATTATCCCGAGTGCAAAAGATTCTATATTAAACATAATGCAGAAATGGTTAAGGATTTCTATCAGAAGAACCTACGAATAAAGAAGTATGTGGAGATACAATGATATGCTTGATGATGATGATGATGATAATGATGATGATGCAGAATGATTTATGATAATGTGGGATAGTCCCATACCTATCCCAATACAATGATTTAGTGATGTCAACCCAAAGGGGCTAGCCCCCAAGACTAAAGTGGGCTGATAACGGCTGAAAAAAATTTACCTTACCGGATATTGTTGGATACAAGGGTACGATATACTGCACTAGCTCAACCAGACTAAAAGATAATAACATAGGTATTTCAACCTCGCCTAAGGAGTCTGGGCACCAGGAACTAACATCCAACCATGTCTCTCCTCTCGAGATGAGACTGGGCACCAGGAGAACTATTCCAACCATAACTTCACTCGCAGGAGAAGACTGGGCACCAAAAAATAGTATCCAACCATGTCTCTCTTAGTTTGACGAGACTGGGCACCAGGAAAACTAATCCAACCATATCTTCACCTTTAAAACTTTAACCCGATCTAGGGATCCTATCAACCTATCGGGGGGGGGGGGGCAGCCGATGCGGAGTTGTTTATGTATCCAATCGCAGTAAGATAAGGAGAGAATATATTATCTATGGATGTGAGCATGATCCTAGAGACTGAAACACAGCTGCTGTTAACACAGCCAGTACATAATAAGATAACCACCTGCATGAGAGCGTGGCAACCAAAACTAACACAGATGCCCTCCTGTGACTCAGTTATACCATCTAAACCTAGATGAAACTGTAACTTAACCGTCACGACATCTAAGCAATATCAGTCTCTAAGATTCCTCAAGGCAATATGATTACCATCAAGTACAACCGTACTCTAGCTGTCAACGCAGACTAGTACTCATGGGGTGACCTACAAGTGTCCAACAAGTAATCAACAATCCCCATTAACAGAATTGCCTCACAATCCTCCTAATCATGTACATGAGCCACCAGCACGAATGCACAAGAACCGATTCAACAAGAGGTTTCAGCCGCATTTCAACATCTCGGGTGATGTACAACTTCATAAACCACCTGGCTCAGCCGCGGATCACATTGAGCCATGCTGTCTCACTGCCTCCTAGATGATGGAGGGGAACACATCCCTAACTGCCTCATCTTGGGGAAAGAAGGCTTACGAGTAAGCTCTATCAGCTCTAAGAATCATGAGGACAATAAGTATCACAACACGATAAGCAAACAATCCTAAGGCAAACTATCAGAAGTTCAACATCCATAACCAACTACCACGGACAAGCCGTCTGCTCACCATCAACAACTAACAGTCCAGGAGATACCGCACTCCCACATGGAATCCAACATTCCAAACAACCACCAATCACAATGACAGTGCTCATGGACCAGGCCTCGAGAACACAGAGTACACCTAGACTAGTCCTAAGACTAATCAAAATAATAGCAGGCAAGAGGACGAGCTCCGAATGGAAGACCATGTCTTACTGAAGCTATGTCGCCCTAAGACTACCCTGGAACCAAGTCCAGCAACCCAAACTAACTAGGGTGCTATACTATAGGGTAAGAACTATAGTCTCTGAACTACACTATCTCAGAGAAATGGCGGCTAAACCAAAAGCCGTCCATAAGTCTCTACTAATCGTCAAACCAAGTCACTAGTGCCCTGAAACAAGCGGAGAACCCTAATAACTAACTAACAATACCATACTCAAGATACTATATATATAAATATAGCGACGCTGAGGCATCGCAACACACTGAGAAATTCCTTTCTCAACCTCAATGAAGAAAAGATCTGCAATAACCACCTACAATGAAATCGGTCTAAGAGGAATCTCAGGAGTCATCGTTACATCGACGACAACAGAGACTAACCTCCTCTGACTAAACATAACCTACAGGCTCTATCTAGTAACTAAACTTATAACTAACTCAGGTTTTACTAACTTATCAAACCCTTAAGTACTCTCGCCTAAGGTATGCCTAACGGATAACCCGTGAATGTGTCATAAGCAATTAACCCATATACTAACATAATCACGGTAATAAACATGATAAAATATGTGATTCAATAACTCATGAATCAATATAATGGTCTAGTTATTAAGAATGATAAAACTCGCCTGATGATATGCTCGAAACGACAATCTCGGCGAAACTGCTTAAACAGAACCCCAACGGAAATGTGCTCCGCGAATCGACTTTCGTAACTCCAAATCAGTCACGGAAAGGACCAGGAGCACCACAACATCAGCCACTATGAAGTACCGGAGCCCAATCACAACTCCGACATAGGATACCCGCCCGAAACTGCGTTTTAGATCAGCACCACAACTGAATTCACTAACAAAACTGCATCTAAACCCACGGTCCACCACGCTACGCTGCGCTACTCCGACCACCCACAAACACATGAAGATAAGCCACTCTAACCCCGCCAAATCAGCTGCCCAACAATCACGAACCCGGTGTTCAAAGGGCGTTAAAACAGTCCTAATCCGTCTTCCATAATAACAGTAACTATGGCAGTAATTTCTGAACCAAAACGGCCACCATTGTCGGCTCAGGCAGCCCTCTTCGAAACGGCAACAACTACTACCTAGAATAGCCACCATACCTCCTCTTCCCAACCACACTAAACCCCAATCATACCACCAAACAGCTGCAAGAAAACCCCATAATTTTTGGCACCCAAACACCAACAATTCAACCCACGCAATCACCGCCACCAGCCAACACCTGCAATGATCACACTCCTCAAATAAATAATACACCCAATAATCATAAACTCTAAAATCAGTCCAACATCACAAGGGTTCTCACCAAAACTGAAATTAACCAATGATACAAGAGAGAGAGAGAGAGAGAGAGAGAGAGAGAGAGGAATTACTCACCAAGGGAAAACGGCAGAGATCACGACGAAGAATCCATGAAGAAATCGGCAAGAGAGGGAGGAGAGGATTCAGTTTGGAGAGGAGAGGATTTGGTTAGGAGAAGAGAAAGAGAGTGAAAGAGAAATGTAAGAAGAGAGAATGGATAATGATATATTTATAACCGACAAGTCGTTCGAACGATCGTTTGAACAGAAACTGGAAGAATCTAAAAATATCACTATGAGGTCCTCCTGAACCACAGACAACACCAAGACCCTCAGAAGACTGGAACAACCCGAACAACCATCATAACCCTGACAAAGGGTTCCCAAGGTCTAAACACCACCTCTACCGCTTCACGGCCACCAAAACGCCTAAACCCCCGAAAAAGAATCTTTTCCTCGGGAAAATCCAAAAACTTAACGGCCACTCCAACGGTTCACCGGAACCACCCCAAACCTCACACACATCAAATAAACATCACCACCAACCCATCTAGGGGTTCCCAAGGCCACAACGCCACCTCCTCATCCGAATAACCACCGTACCACCGAAACTACATAAAATGAACCTAACATACAAAACCTGCCGAAAGGAAAAATGGATACACAGCGAATAACAATATATGAATAATAGTAACAATACTTAATAATAAACAAAAAAAATTACCCTGAAATTCTGGGACATTACACTATCACGACTTTCAGAACATCCTTGATCAGAAGGGAACACAGTGGATATGGATCTACAGTTCTGAGTCATAGATTACAAAGTATCCATATAAAAAAGGGAAAAGGGAAAGAGTATAGGAAAATTTCAGATTGAATCCTTTGTTCTGTTATTACATAGATATGGTTGCTTGAATCTTTTCTTCCTGTTTTCATGCTTACAGAATTCAGTGTATATGTTACCATCAAGAACATCAACAATACCCAATTTATATGTCGGTGGTAAGAGATCAAGGATATTACTGACAACAATTAACTCTTAAAGAGGGTTCTATACAGTTGTGATTCAAAAGGCTCATAGCCAACCATTTGATAGATAGACGAGTCGGATATGAGATTATTTTCTGTTTACAACGGAATCTGAAAATGACCAAAAATATAACTGCGCCCTCAGTCCATCCCTAACACGAAGATTACATATTATTAACAACAAACAACTGAGATATCAGTCCTTCCATAACACAAAAATTTCGATATTAACCTTTAATGGATATCAACTTAGATTAATGATGCTAATAACAATTATCATATTTAATGTTTATGGTTATCAAGCTTATGGTTTTGAAAAACTATTTGTCTTTTTAATTCCCAAATAAAAAAATGTTATAAAACTATCGTGTTTTTTAGTATGTAAGCATACAAAATCCCCATTTTTTTTTACTTTAAGTAGCTCAATGTGTATCTATTACGAAGTCAAAATTCAAAATCTCTTCCAATCTAAGCCCTACAATCTAAACTACAAATGGGCTCTTGATCTAAACTACAAACAACCTACTAAATATCTTCAAACCGTAACAAAATGGTTATCTAACCAAACGACCCTTAAAATAACAAAGCTTACTCTATATAATGGCCTTTTCCCAAAATGAATACTCAAACTCAATCTCAAATTACATCGTTGTGTTCTTAAATAGAATTTTACACAAATTACAAACAATTCACACAAACTAACTAGGTAACTTTTGGGTTTGTTCATAAAAAGAGAATTTGGGTCACCCATGTTTTCCCTTTAAGAGTTTTGGGTTTGTTTACAAAACAAGGGCGTCAAACTTCATACAACACCATGACGATATTCTGAAGATAGAACAATAGCTACAGATGCCATAACGCATTTGTTGAAGTCATACAGTAGTATCATGCAGCAGAAGAATTCAAGAACAAAATCAAAGCTCGGACTATCCAAGATCTTCAATTAAAGATAGTATAAACAGTCTGCTAGATCCAATTCTCATCAACTGTATAACATGATTTTAATGGCAAGATTTAGCAGCAGCCGCATGGGGTTCATCATTCAACTTAATCCTGACATTCTGATCATGAGATCCTTCGGATAAAGAAGAAAAAAATATATAAAGCACACACATTTAGTTTTGTGATCATAAGTGACGTTTTTGAAAAGTTGCCATAATCATATTTGTTTATTTATGAAAGTAAGATTTTTGCTATCATTGAAACTCCTTATAATCTTTACTTAAGTGTTGTTTTCCAATATTTCTTAAAAAGTACTTAGGCAAGTAAGTTTACCTCTTAAACTGTTATACCGTAATGACTAATATACGTGCCGACTGCTAAAAAATATTTTTTCAAATAAGGATAAAACTGTAACTTCATAATTTTGTAAAGGTGCTTAAAATACCCTTATTATTTCAACAGTCACCTCTTTTCATCCTCTATAAATATAACTACAAATGTATAACCAATTCACAAACATCATCTGTATTCTCTCATATCGAAGTTTCTCTATAAAACTATTTCTCCCAAGAAAAAAGTCTGCAAGGCTTCATCTTCTCTACTATCGCAATTCGGTTGAGGTTTAATTATTTCTCTCCCTCACCATCTCTATCTCACTCACACACAGACAAACACATTATAGACTACATTTTATGCCATTGAATGTTTACTTTATAATTATATTATGGAGGAATTAGTCTTTCACTCAAATTACATTTGAATTTTATGGATTTTGTACTTCATCACTTCTTACTGTCCAATAATTTTGTCTTTCAACCTCGGATGTCTTTAATTTCCTTATTATTGAAGTTGAGGGATGCTTTCTAAAAATTTGTTGATAATTTACAATTCATCATCTAGGAAAGAAAAGTTCTCATATGCTCTAATGAAAAGGAATCATCCCATTCCCCCAGGTTGCTACTCTTTAACCTTTTCCATGTTCTGCCATACATCATAATTATTGTTTCCTATGTCGGAAAAAATCTATTTGTAAATCCCAAAAGATATTCGTTAAATCTTCAAAAAAGGACGGACGGCTGATGTTAACATAGTGTTTGAATAAATTAATGTTATTTATAAGAAAGATTATAATACATTCATGTATTACAATACTTTTTTTTTGTTAGTCGTTACGATTTGGTCTGCTTATGCTTTTCGGTAGCCAATAATGGATAATCCTGTTGTTGTATTATTCCTACTCAAAAATAAATAATTTTATATGCATACATATGTCTTTGATAAGAAGTTTTAATTTTCCCATAATATTAAATTCACCCCTTAATATTGTCATCTCAACATATTATTTATATATGCTTCAAATGATTATTTGTAGGATACAAGCAACTATGCAGTGTTTGTCAAGTGATGCCTAACATAATTGAATATCAGAGAAAGAAAAAGGTATTTCCAACCATACATGAGTATTTCATATATAAGATTGTTATTTCTAAATTACAAAAAATAGAATAATATATTAAATAATATCATATAAATATCTACATTAGTACTCATAAAATATTTTGAAGTATTTGATGAAAAATTGTTTGTATAATTAAAGATTACATCTAATGAATCTGCAATTACATATTATAATGGATAAATAAAATAGGAGTATAATATTCAATCATATATGGAATGACTTCTATAATATTCTACAGGATAAAGTAAATATGACGACAAAGAGTTACAACTTAATTGATAATGTCAATCATACTATCGATCGATGGAAGATTAAAGTGCGAATCTCAGGAATGTGGTGTATGACTTCATCGATAAAAAAGATATTAACCGCATTGAGATGTTATTAATCGATGAGAAGGTAATTATTTTCCCATTAACTTAGATATAAGGAATACCAATATATGAAATTAATTATTTTTGTTATAAGGAGACCAAATACTTGCGATTATTTATAAGAAGTTAGTCTCTTCTTATGATAAAACTCTGCAAGAAGGTAATGTCTTCCTAATTGATAGATTTTCTGTTGAACATCAGCAAGGAAACTATCGTCCCTGCGATCATAAGTACAAGATTACTTTCAAATGGGATACCAAGGTAACTTTTATGGAAGGAATACATGATCAAATACCTTTATACAATTTCCAATTTGTAAGCTTTAGAGATATACCTTCAAGGCATAACATCAATATGTTTCTAACAGGTATTTCAGAATTTTAATTTAATAATTATATATATTCTCATTATAATGATGAAAGTTGTCATATATATAAATAGTATCTACCACAAATATTTCTAATTGCAGATGTAATTGGAAAACTATATGCAATTTCAGAAATAATTTTTTTTATAAAGATGATGGGAGGATACCACAATTATAAATATCCTCTAGGGGTTCCCAATCAATCACATGAGTAGGATCCCACTCATATTTCCTAAGAATAGAAACATGAAATACATTGTGAACCCGATCCAGCTGCTGTGGCAATGCCAAACGGTAAGCCAACTCTCCAACTCTGGCAAGAATCTTAAAAGGTCCAATGAATCTCAGAGCCAACTTCCCCTTCTTACTGAAACGCATCACGCCCTTCATCGGTGAAATCTTTAGGAATACGTGATCACCAATCTCAAACTCTAACGGTCTCCTATGAATGTCGGCATAACTCTTCTGTCGACTCTGTGCCATACGTAACTGATCCCTAATAGTAGAAATAGCCTATGTGGTCTCACGAACCAAATCTGGCCCCAGTAAACTCTGCTCACCAACCTCTGCCTAACTCAGTAGTGATCTACACGGTCTACCATACAAAGCCTCATAAGGTACCATACCAATGCTCGACTGAAAACTATTATTATATGCAAACTCTGCCCATGGTAAATGCTCATCCTAACATCCCTTGAAGTCCAACACATAAGCCCGAAGTATGTCCTCAAGAATCTGGTTAACTCTCTCAGTCTGACCATCAGTTTGGGGGTAAAATGCTATGCTAAAATCCAGTCGAGTGTCCATCGCTCGCTGAAAACTCTTCTAAAAATTACCGGTAAACCTAACATCTCGATATGATACTATAGACACAGGTACTCCATGCAACCATACTATCTCCTTCACGTACAACCTGCTCAACTCCTCAAGGGTCAAAGTCTTGCGAACCGGAATAAAATGAGTTAACTTGGTCAATCGGTCAACAATTACTCAAATCGAATCATGATTTCTCTTCATCCTCGGTAATCCCAAAATGAAATCCATAGTCACATGTTCCCACTTCCACTCTAGAATTTGTAGAAGCTTAAGTTGCCCCGCTAGTTTCTGGTACTGAGCTTTTACCTACTGACATGTAAGACACTTGGAAACGAACTCAGCTATCTCTCGCTTCATGTTGTCCCACCAATAATACCTCTTCAAGTCCTGGTACATCTTTGTACTGCCTAGATGAATAGTATACCTAGAGCCGTGAGCCTCACTCATAATCTCACGCTTCAATATCTCTGAATCTGGCATACATAATCTCCCCCTGTATCTGATACTACTATCTGAACTAACTGTCTAATTGGGCCTGCTGTCATCTGAAGCCCAATACTATAACTTTGCATCCTTCTGTTGAGCTTCTATAATCTGAGAAATTAAAGATGGCTGAACTCTCAAATTAGCAATAAAACCACCAGTACCCTGTGAAAATAAACTTAACCCCAAATCTGCTATATCGCGAAGCAACAACCATTCACAAATTATAAGATGAGCCAGAAATCCCCTAGGCAAGTGGCTCAAAGCATCAACTACCACATTTGCTTTCCCTGGGTGATACTGCAAGTTAACATCATAATCTTTCAGGAACTCCATCCATCTGCGCTGCCTCATATTCAACTCCTTTTAAGAAAAAAAGGTATCTCAAAATCTTATGATCCAAAAAGAGCTTAAACTTCTCCCCGTAAAGATAATGTCGCCAAATCTTTAAAGAAAACACCATGGCTGCCAACTCAAGGTCATGAGTCGGATAGTTCCTCTCGTGCACCTTAAGTTGTCTAGAAGCATAAGCAACAACATTTCCTTCCTGCATCAATACACAACCAAGTCCGCTGAGTGACGCATCGTTGTAAACCATATATTTCTGCCCACTGGAAGTAACAATAAGAATTGGAGCTGTAGTTAACCTCTTCTTCAACTCAGTGAATGCCAAATCATACTTGTCATCCCAAGCAAATCTAACATCATTCCGAGTCAAACGAGTCAACGGAGCTGCAATCCAAGAAAATCCCTCGATGAATATACGATAATACCAAGCTAAACCTAGAAAACTATGTATCTCTCTAACATTAGCCGGTTGAACTCAATCTGTAACGGCTTCAACCTTAGATGGATCCACTATAATGCCATCCTTGGATACAACGTGTCCTATAAATTTTACCTCCTTCTGCCAAAAATCACACTTCTCAAACTTAGCAAACAACTCGTTCTCCCTCAAGGTCTGTAAAGCAATCTTCAAGTATTCCTCATGCTGGGCCTCGATCTTCGAATAAATGTGAATGTCAAAGTAATAATGAACTGGTCTAGATAAGGATGAAAAACTTTATTCATCAAATCCATAAAAGCTGCAGGAGCATTCGTCAATCTAAACGACATAACCTAAAATTCATAATGCCCATAACATGTCCTGAATGCCATCTTAGAAATATCCTCCTTCCTGATCCTCAGCTAATGTTAACCCGATCTGAGATCAATCTTTGAAAAGAACTGCGCTCCCCGAAGCTGGTCAAACAAATCCTTAATCTTAGGTAAAGGATACTTATTCTTGATCGTGACTTTGTTCAACTCGCGATAGTCAATACAAAGATGCATAAACCTGTTCTTCTTCTTAGCAAACAACACTAGAGCACCCTAGGGTGAAGTACTCAGCCGGATACACTTCTGATCCATCAACTCAAATATCTGATCATATAACTCCTTCAGCTCAACTGATACCATACAATAAGGAGCCTTAGAAATCAGAGCTGTAACAGGTAAAAGATCTATACTAAAATCAGTCTCTTTTATCAGTGGAAAACCAGGTATCTTCTGGAATACATTTGAAAAGTCACATAAAACTGGAATAGAGCTAACATCGACACTAGAAGATTCTAACTCTAAGAATGCCAACAAGCGGTCTCCTGACCGCGCAGGTTCCGAACTAGTAAACATGAACCGCTTCTCCCCAGGGATACTGAAAGTAGTCGACCGTTCAAAGCAGTCTAAAGTAACTCAATGCGTCGACAACCAATCCATACCGAGGATAATGTCAAGCTCCTGCATCGGTAGTACTAACAAGTCTGCTGAGAGAACGCGACCGCAAACAACTATCGGACAATCTCTACAAATAAGTGAAATAGACACAAAAGTGTCGAGCGGTGTACCCACGTAAATCTCATCTAACAACGAGGAAGACTCAAAACCAATAGAATAAAGAAACATGTATGATATGAATGAGTGCGATGCACCGTAATAAAAAATAACTCTAGTGGGCGTATAAGAAATATGAATCGTGCCGCCTTCTACCACAGGTGGCGCGATGTGAGCACCTCGTCTCCCCAGTGCGTACATCTTGCCCTACCCATGGCCCTGACCCTGGCCCTACTGCTGACTCGTATGCTGCTGCTTCTGTCCACCTGGAGGACCTGGAACAATTTGTCTACTATGAGGACCTTGAAATTGCCTCTGCTAAAATTGCTGAATCTGCTGTGGTCGCGGTTGGTGACCAACGGGACCTTAAAACTATCGCAATGGCTGAGGACCTCTGTTCGGCTTAAGACAAAACCTCTTAGCATGCCCCTTCGCCCCGTAGTTCCAGCATACGCCAAAAGCAAGCTGTCTTCCCATAACTCTAGCTGATACACCATCAGTAATACCGATCTTCTGCCTCTTCGGACCCAAGTTCTCATACTGACTCTGGACTGCCTTGCCCTTATCGGGTCTCTGATCCAGTCTCACTGCATTCCTCAAGTCCTTGGACTTGCGTTCCTCAAAATCGTTCTGCTCTATTGCTAAAGCTTTAGACAAAGCCTCTCTATACGAACTAGCCCCCAAAGCAATCAAAAACTTCCTGAAGTACCGACGATGACCCTTCAAAAATTTTATTTTGCGCTGCTCCTCATCTTAGACAATAAGCGAAACATATCGGGAGAGTTCGTTGAATCGCTGATCATACTTGGTAATACTCATATCACCCTGCTCAAGCATGTAGAACTCCGAGATACATGCATCCCTGTAACTTTGGGGAAAGTACTGCTCAAAGAACCGATCCTGAAAAGATGTCCAAAGTATCAGAGTCTCTATGATAGTCCTCTTGGCTATATCCCTCTAATGATCTACCTCACCTTGTAAAAGATAAGTCGCAAGCGTCACCCGCTGATCATCTAGACATTTCATCGCATTCAGAGTCTTCTCAATGGACTTGAACCATGTCTCTACCTCAGACGGAGCTGTCGTGCCTGAAAAAGTCAGATGTTTATACTTTTGAATGTGCTTAAGATAACTGTACTCCCTGACCACTGGGCTCATGGCCTGCTAGAAATAGGCTATGAAATTTTCTAAAAATTGCTTCATATCTGCTGAAACACTGGGAACTACTAGAGTAGGTAAAATACCAGGCTTTCTCTGGAACTACTGGAGCTGGAGGAATATCCTGAACAATCAAAATAGATGCCAAACTCTTCTGATTGAGCGTTGGCTTATTAGCAAGTGGACCTCTACGAGGGCCCCCACGGCCACGACCTACCGTGTGACCTCTGCCCCTGCCACCTCTAGCCATCTATACAAACAAAAAGCACACCTCAGGAAAGGAGAAAATGTGATAAAATAAATAAAACCAAAAAGAATTGACCTAACTCCTTCTTAAAAAATAACTCGTCATATGATATGCAAGAGCAGAGATATGAATTAACCTACAACTCTGATACCAAGTCTGTCATGCCCTAAAATTCAATAATTAGAGCATATCTAAAACCATGTCATCCAGGGCGTGCAGGTCAGGGAATCTAAAGATTCACCCCCACAAATAACCTTACAAATATGAAATAGCTGAGTCATTCACTATAACAATATCATCAGAGTAAAAAGAATAAAGAGGACGCAATAAATAAATATATATATAAAACTGAAATATTAATACAATATCTCGATAATGCACAACGTCAAAAGCTAAAATCTCATACAAGAAATACTAAAACCCGAACAGATATGCAACTGTAAACTGGAGCCAACAACTGAAGTTCTCAGTAAAACCAGCAACTACCCTGCCTCTGAATGGGGGGGGGGGGAAGCGAGAGTGAGCAAAACCATGGCTCACTGATAACCCAATAATGCTAAAATAACTTACTAATAAAACTAGTACAGAAAAAGAGAAGAGATGAATGAGATATAAGATGTAAAAGAGCAGTAGATATATAAGTGAAGAATAGAAGAATAGAGAGAAGAGAAATATCTTGATGTGATGATGATGCGATGACCTAATATGATACGATGTGATATGATATGATATAATTCTAGAATTGTCCTAATGTAGATGCTTTATGATGTTATGAAACCAAAAAAACTAGACCCTATAAAAATATAGTGGGCTGATCAATTGCTAATGCATAATAACCTTAAAGAGATCTTAATTGGATACAATAGGTACGATTATTGTCAATCTCGACCATGCTCAAGGATTTATCACTTGATCAAAGTGTTCCAGGCTTTGCAACCCGCGGGGCCAACGTTCGAACTTTATTTACAATTCCAAGGAATTTCAACCTCACAGAGGATAAGATGGGTACCAAAGGAAAACTATTTCATACCATCCACACACTCCCAAATGGGTAATAGGCATGATAACACCTTTCCCAAACTCACCTACCTATTTCAACCCAATGTAGGAATCCTAAAATCTATTAAGGGTTAGCCGATGTAGAGCTTTGTTATGAATCCGACCCCTTTAAGTTAAAGGAATATAAAAACCCACATCACAAATAGATCCCAAGGATTAAAATACAACAGCCACCGACACGGCTAACGCACACAGGATAACCCCCTTCCCGAGAGAAGGTTAAATAATCCTAACACAACGACCCCAACGTGGCCAACACACACATAGGATAACCACCTGCCTCAGAAGATGGCAAACAATCCTAACACAGATGAACAGTGACCATAAGTCACAACATCCAAACAATATTAGTCTCTACAAGACTGAAATACAGTATTTAAGGACAAAGCCACGAGAATACCACCCAAGAGCCCAACTTTCTAAAAGACAAAGAGGACACCACCCAACATGCCTAACAAATAGGAAAAGATGCACTGAAATAATAACTACTGAAGAATAAAATATAGCCTATAACTATATCACAAACACCTATCTGTCCAGAGTAACACTCTAAATCAACAGTGATTAAATTAGTAAAGGAATTTAGCAAGGAAGGGAAACTCACCTGATAAAGGATAAACCGCAAGCCAACAATCAACACGGTAACCTAACCTCAACACCATTGGCAACAATCACACCAACGCCAACAACCCAACACCTGCAACAAACACAATTCCTCAATCTCAATAAACACCCAAATCATGAAACCCTAAAATAACCCAAGCCACAAGGGTTCCAACCAAAGCCAAAATTGAATCAACAATAAGGAGAAGAATACGGAAATTACTCACTGAAGGAAGTGCGACTGAGCTCGGCAAGGGAATGTGACAAATTGGCAAGCAATGGAAGAGAGGATTCCAATTCGGAGAGAGAAAGAGAGTGATGAATGAGAGAGAGAGGAATGCGATGAATTGACAATCAATGGAAGAGAGGATTCCAATTCAGAGAAAGAGAGAGAGAGAGAGAGAGAGAGAGAGAGAGAGAGAGAGAGAGAGAGAGAGTGATGAATGAGAGTGAGAGAAATAAAATAAAATGGGGGATTAAAGCCTAAATGACCAACACTCATCTCGAGGCAAGATCAATGGCCAAGAATCACAAAGGAAAGACTCAACTGGTCACCAAAACACGCCTCTATTTGAACATAAAATATTTCTATTTGAACAAAACGAAATAAGAAAGACCATATTCGAACAAAAACAAGCTTGTTCGAATAAATTGAAACAAGTAGTAACTTATTCGAACAAAGACGAGTTTGTTCGAATATAATGAAACAATTAGAAATTAACTGAACAAACATCTATTCGAACAGAAAATAATAATTAGATATCTATTCGAATAGAGAGAAACTTGTTCAAATAAAATGAAGCAGATAGAAACTTATTCGAACAGAAACAAGTCTATTCGAATACAACAGGGAAAAACTGGTAAAAACTCAGAAAACCAAAAAGATTTCCTCAAGCAAAAAATGGGAAAAACTCAAGAGAAAAACCTAACAATAAATCCCCCTGGATCACACACCACACAACAACATAAAAAAATAACAACACACCTCCACCAAGCCAACCACAGGCTCCCAAAACCTCAACACAACCTCCTCTGCCCAATAACTACCGAAACAAAAAAAATGAAGAAAGAAGAACTCAAAACTGTGATAATGCAATAAGATGCAGATGCATGATGAACGGTGATGTATGTAGATGCATGATGCATAATGGTTAAAATAAAATGATAATAGATAAAAAAAAAAATCCGGGATACTACAGTTTTTTTAAAATATTTTCATAACAGAGCCATTTATTTTGAATAAAAATTAAGTAGAATGCAATTAATAATTACTAATGTCACATGCAGTTCAATGGAAGAGCATGCAACTGGCATTATGAATGCTAGATCCAATTCCCCTTCAAAAGATGAGTTAATGTTCAAAAACAGAAAAACAATTTTGGAAATAAATGATGAAAATGAGACACATGAACAAAAGGTAATAAACTTACTACATTTAATAATTATATAATTTATTTATTTTTTATTTTGGTAAATCTTAAACAACTTATTGTAATACAGGTATTGAATTTTAGTTGTAATGCTTCCATAACGAAGGTCCTCAATGACACTACATGGTTCTGCATGAGTTGTGAACAATGTAAGAAAAAAATTGGTAATGCTGAAGCAAATTATTGGTGCCCGTCATGTAATATACCTATATCAATACCTATCCCAAGGTAACATATAACTTAATATTCATTAATAATTATAATAATGCATGCTACATCTTTTACAATTTTTTTTAACGATACAGGTATTGCTTGAGATTAAAGATCGAGGACGCTACAAGATACTTAAATGTCATTGCCTTTGAAAATAAAGTGGAAACTTTGACAAAAACTCTAGCAAAAGCTTTGTACGACCTGCATAATCAAGTATGTCTAACATTTAGTACTTTCCATTATATTCATGAAAAAAGCTTTAAATATAGCAATATGTTTGTCAATCAAAATAAGAAGACGAACATGACACAGCTTTCTCAATCTTAGACAATATAATTAGAACTAAATGGATTTTCCAAGTAAAGATTAAAAGGTCTAATACAAACGACTCTTACAGTGCGTATACAATTGGAAGAGTATTTCCAATTAATGAAGAACTTGAGATGAGTTTCAATTAGCCTTTGCTCACTGAGGTACCAAACGACTCCCACTAAGACATGAACATATCTAATGTTGCTTAATGATTGATTTTTTGTCACGAACCCACTCTACGAGCACCGATATTGTCCCCACTTAACCACTGCGAATCTCCTGCAGTATGAGATTTTTCTTCCTAAGGAAAGGTCTCGGGGACATGTAGAGTTAAATTTTAAATTAAGAACCATACACCTGGCAGGATCTTAAGCGACGTGGGACTAAACCATTGGTGTTACCATCACCGCTAATGGGATAGGCACCTTTCTAATACCCATTCAGCTGGGGTGTTACAGTAATTTTGTGACGACCCCACTCTACGAGCACCGATATTGTCCCTACTTAACTAATGTAGATCTCCTGCAATGTGGGATTTTTTCCCTAAGAAAAGGCCTCAGTGATATGTAGAGTTAAATTTTAACTTAAGGATCATACACCTGGCAGGATCTTAAGCGACGTGAGACTAAACCATTTTAACTTAAAGATCATACACCTGGCAGGATCCTAAGTGATGTGGGACTAAACCATTGGTGCTACCATCACTAGTAGCATGATCAATCTTGATGCTTTTAACAACGTACAGGATAGAAGTTAATAAGTATATAAGATAGTGCCACCCTAGGAAGTCTGTGTATTATGCATTCAGAGGGTGAGATAAGAATTGTCATTGAATGCATATCATGTTGATTTAATGGCCAAATACATTGCATCTGTTTGACATGTACATGAAGATGATTTTTCTTTCCTAAAAGAAACGGTTTTTAAAACTATATAAAACACAAATACATTTGATTAAATGCATACAATTATATCCTAATAACATTGTTAACCTTTACCAAAATTAATTAAGCAAATAAATAAGCAATACCATTAATTGATGAGCATATCAGCAATTTTAATTGACAACCATAATCTTAAATGTTGCGGCAAATCCTCTATCCTCTAATGGTTCTATTAATGCATGGAACTTATCATAATTGCATCATCCTCATTATTTTAAACAACAACTACTCTTGCATAATCTCAGGTTCGCTATTTGAGTACTTCATTGGATTGAGATTGGGCTACTTTAGTTTTTTAGCTTTGTTGGCCGATGCCCACTTCATTTAACTGTATTTTTACAATACATGTCATGTTATAATCATTTGAAAAAGACTTATGTGCGTTATTTATATGTCGGACATGTCCAGTAGATTAGAACACATACCAATATACTGTCTTTGTAGCCAAAATGGTAATTGATAAGAAAGTTTAAAATCATTTACTCTATTTTAATTGTTGTTAAACTAATAGCATAAATAGAATATCATTGTACACTTTCATCACTTTCATTTATTAAACATAATTTGTGCTTGTAGTCTAATTTTTATTCTCACTAAATACTTTATTTACTATGCACCTTATTTCTCCTATTCATTGTTGCCCTACATTGAAAAAAAATATGCATTAGTTTGATATAATTAATTATAGTTAGTTAGAATCTTTTATAAGATAAATAGAAACTTACACTATATATGATTTTTCTGAGTTTTCGCTTCTTTAGTTTATAATTTTGTGCTTCTTCTGATCCAATTGCATCAATTTGCTTAACTTTTGAGTTAATGGTAGTTTGACTTGAATCATCCTTGTCCTGCATATTAGTAATTTAAACATGAAGGAACATTCATATGATTAAATTTTGTTTGTCTGACTTTGCATTGTGGGCATCCATATTCAAATATTATTGGATTAAAATTAATTAAGGTATAAATTTCTAAAGGAACATAAAAAATCAATCATTAAGCAACATTGGATATGTTCATGCTAAAGATACTAATATTAATATATTGTAAGAGTTATTTGGTACCTCAGTGAGCAAAGGCTAATTGAAACTCATCTCAAGCTCTTCATTAATTGGAAATACTCTTCCAATTGTATGCGAACTGTAAGAGTCGCTTGTGTTAGACCTTTTAATCTTTACTTGGAAAATCCATTTAGTTCCAATCATATTGCCTAAGATTGAGAAAGCTGTGTCATGTTCGTCTTCCTATTTTGAGTGACAAACATATTGTTATATTTAAAGTTTTTTTTTCATGAATATAATGGAAAGTACTAAATGTTAGATATACTTGATTATACAGGTCGTACAAAGCTTTTGCTGGAGTTTTTGTCAAAGTTTCCGCTTCATTTTCAAAGGCAATGACATTTAAGTATCCTGTAGCGTCCTCGATCTTTAATCTCAAACAGTACCTGTATCATTAAAAAAAATGTAAAAGATGTAGCATGAATTATTATTATTAATCAACATTAGGTTATATGTTACCGTGGGATAGGTATTGATATAGGTATATTGCATGACGGGCACCAGTAATTTGTTTTAACATTAACAATTTTTTTCTTACATTGTTCACAACTCATGTAGAACCATGTAGTGTCATTGAGGACCTTCGTTATGGAAGCATTACAAACTAAAATTCAATTCCTGTATTACAATGAGTTGTTTAAGATTTACTAAAATAAAAAATAAATAAATTATATAATTATTAAATGTAGTAAGTTTATTATCTTTTGTTCATGTGTCTCATTTTCATTCTTTATTTCCAAAATTGTTTTTTCTATTTTTGAACATTAACTTATCTTTTGAAGGGGAATTTGATGTAGTATTTGTAATGCTAGTTACATGCTCTTCCATTGAACTGTATGTGACATTAGTAATTATTAATTGTATACTACTTAATTTTTATTTAAAATAAATGGCTCTTTTATGAATATATTTTAAAACAACAATTATTTCCAATCTTTGAAACTATCCACATTAGGAATTGGTAGATTGAAATATAGCTTTGTCGACATTGTCGACGATAAGTAAATTTTTTTTGCGTAAACATTAGATGTGTAAATGTTAATAGTTAATGAAAAGATGTTTATTAACTTGAAATAGAAAATTATAGATGATTTAAGAAAACCTTGAAATTCTTTGACAATTGTTGAAGTAGCAATAACTATCACTTTTGCGTCTTTTTCTTCAAAAAATATTTTGTGGAATTTGATCCACAATGTCATCCCATAAAGTGATTTTTATGATAAATCTACTGTTGATAAGGTATATTCTAATTAAGAATAAATAATGAATTGACTATTTTTCATTCATAAAGAAGATAAACTGTTAAACAAACCTTTCTTCTTTGATCATCATGTATTTACGCCTAAAGTTCCTCCCGTCATTTTTATTGTAATTTTTTATTTATGAAATTGCATGTAGTTTTCCAATTACATCTTCAATTAGAAATATTTGTGGTAGTTACTATTTATATATATGATAATTTTCATCATTATAAGAGCACCCACAACAACTAGGTACACCCTGACGTGGCAGGGTGAATTCACAATCTACCCTCTTTTCCACCCCAAATCCTTCCCAGAAGTTAGGTGAATTGGTGATGTGGATGAGCTAAAATTCACCCGAGACTGGATTATCTACCCTGTGGGTAGATTTGGGGTGAATTCATACCGCGCCCTTCTGAACCGCGCGTTGGGTAATGGATGATCCAGATTGAGCCACGTGGCAATATTAATTTTTTTTTATTATGGCGCGCAGTTTAGAACTGTGCGTAGTGATACCGCGCGGTTCTGAACTGCGCTCATTGAATTCACCTTGACTGCTGTGGAAACTAGGTGGATGGATTGGATTCACCTTGAAATTCATCCAATTCACCTTCAAATACCTTTTTCTTTCTCTGATATTCAATTATGTTAGGCATCACTTGACAAACACTGCGTAGTTGCTTATATCCTGCTAATAATCATTTGAAGTATATATAAATAATATGTTGTGATGACAATATTAAGGGGTAAATTTAATATTATGGGAAAATTAAAACTTCTTATCAAAGACATATGTATGCATATAAAATTATTTATTTTTGAGTAAGAATAATACAACAACAGGATTATCCATTACTGGCTACCGTAAAGCATAAGCAGGCTAAATCGCAACGAATAACAAAAAAAAAGTACTTTAATATATGAATGTATTATAATCTTTCTTATAAATAACAGTAATTTATTCAAACACTATGTTGACATCAGTCGTCCGTCCTTTTTTGAAGATTTAATGGATATCATTTGGGATTTACAAATAGGTTTTTTCTGACATAGGAAACAATTATTATGATGTATGGCAGAACCTGAAAAAGATTAAAGAGTAGCAGAGCATATGGGAACTTCTCTTTCCTAGATGATGAATTGTAAATTCTCAACAAATTTCTAAAAACCAGCCCTCAAATTCTAATAATAAGGAAATTGAAGACATCCAAGGTTGAAAGAGAGAATTATGGGACAGTGAGAAGTGATGAAGTACAAAATCCATGAAATTCAGATGTAATTTGAGTGAAAATCTAATTCCTCCAAAGATAATTATGAAGTAAATATTCAATGGCCTAAAATGTAGTCTATAATATGTTTGTGTGTGTGTGAGAGAGAGAGTAAGATAGAGATGGTGAGGGAGAGAAATGATTAAACCTCAACTGAATTGCGATAGTAGAGAAGATTAAGCATTGCAGACTTTTTTCTTGGGAGAAATAGTTTTATAGAAAAACTTCGATATGAGAGGATACAGATGATATTTGTGAACTAGTTATACACTTGTAGTTATATTTATAGAGGATGAAAAGAGGTGAATGTTGAAATAATAAGGGTATTTTAAGTACTTTTACAAAATTGTGAAGTTACAGTTTTATCCTTATTTGAAAAAATATTATTATGGCAACTTTTCAAAAACGTCACTTATGATCACAAAACTAAATGTGTGTGCTTTATATAATTTTTTTCATTATCCTAAGGATCTCATGCATAGTTAATCCGTCTGTACCTACTCAAATATGCCATGCTAAAAGCATTGGATTTCTATTTTGGGCCAACATCCTGCTTCATGCCTTTCTTGTAGTTTTTTTCAATTTATGGGAGTGGGCAAGCTTAGCTTGTAGATAGGCTTAGAAAATGTCTACTAAATGCATTTAGTTTGGTCATGTCGGATATAATTGAACATTTATTTGTATGGGGATAATACGATACTGGGCGTAGAATCTTATGCGAGAGTTTTGGATACAAGGACTACCATCTAAAGTATATGTTTCTTTTCCATTTGGTTGCCGTGGTTGTGCATAGTCTTTTTGCTTTTTGATTGGCATTCTAAATTTCAGACTTCTTATCTACGCTTTGGACTCTGGTGAGCTGGTTTGTGGTGGAGTAGTAACGGAGGGGAGTGCTGGAAGCACTACTATCAGCCTTGCTACAGTTGCTCATGTTTATGGGTGTGCAGATGCCATGTTGTTATCCCAGATGATGTTGCCCTTGAGAAGGTACATACGTTTTCATAATTTATTTAGTTAGCTCGAACTAAATTCAGATTTCTTGTTTCGTAGTTTCTATAACTTGTCTAAAGTATTTCCTACTTGCAAACCTTTTTTCTTAGTCTTAAATATTCGAAGCTCTTGGAGCTACCGTTGAAAGGGTAAGAACGTGTCTATCACTCACAAATATCATTATGTCAATATTGTAAGGAGAATAACAGCTGAAGCAAAGGAGTTAGCCTTAAAGTAAATGAGTTAGCCTTGAAGTAGTTGATGAAGAGTTTATGAGAAGAAGAAGTTAGGGAATGTTCGAGTAGGAGTTTGAGAAAATGTTGGGATGTTCACATCTATAAATAGGATAAAGGTGACAATTGGTTTGAAAGGGTAGGAGCAGTTGGTAGGGAAGTTACAGAGAAGAGATGTGTTTGTTAATTTGAATAATTATACCCATTGAGTGTTTTGATATTATAAAACCAGACCACATAAAACTTACTATATAACTACTTTAATCTTTCACCACGTATGATTCATTTAAAAAGCAAAGAACTAATATAACTCTAAGTATATTTTGTCTACAAAATAGAATAAGAAAACAAAAATTGATATTTAGTCGATACATCTAGAAAATTGGGTTAACAAAATTATGGTGAACAAAATAGAATAATTTATTGGCGCTGTTCATGTAAATATTTGGTTTGATCACTTATACATTATGAAATAAACATATATCATAGAAGTAATAAATACATAGATAATGACAACTAACATTGTAATAGGAATAAATTAGTACATAGTTTGACATTTGTTTCTCCAACAAACGTTATGTCCTTGAAAAAAGAATATGATTTGGCGCCTTTCCGCCAGTTGAAATTCTTGCGGTCTGCTTTAGATGACGAATACGTTGATTGTTTTTTGATGATGACATTTCCTTCTTTACAACATATGTTGTTGATGGGGACGACTTGCAAAATTACAATTCAATTTTTTCGTAACAAAATTGCATTTCTTCAACTTCTTTATTCATTTCTTCCACTGCCGCCAAAATAGTTTTCATAGATTTTTTGATATGGTTTATGATTTGTTTGAGGCTTTCTAAATTTTCAGGATTATTTTCTAGGTTAATCATTTTGGTTTTTCTTCTGGTGATGGAGTTTGAATAGTAGTCTGTTTGTACTTTGTTGTTTATAAATGGAGACCACGTTGTGTGGTAGTTTCGGTGGTTATAATAATCCTTATTTATTCATAAAACTTTCTGGCCCCACATGTACTTTTTGTTGTATAACTATCCTTATCTATTCATAAAACTTTTTGGTCCCACTTGTACTTTTCCTTTTTGTTGTATAACTGCTTAGTATGTTTTACATAGGCTTTGAAAAGGTTAATTTGACAATTCCTACCCATTCATTTGAACTGATCCAAAACTTGGAGCCCATTCATTTCAAATTTTTTGTTTGAACCATGTGAAATTTGAATGCTTACAGAGAATTTGCTTCATTGTTAGTACTTGCTACTGTGTCTATATTATAGTTGGTGCGTTTCATGTCTGAGAGAGAGAGATAGTGATTAAAGAAGTATTTTTCTTTATTCTTTGTAGTGAGTAGTGACAGTCGAACAAACATAGTTGAGTGATCATCTGGTTATGAAAATTCCAAGTGAGGTAGCGATGACAACACTCTTCTTCGCCATTGTAAGAATATAGATGTTGCTATTATTATCGTATTAGTATTATTATTAATAACATCAATGTTAATGATGACGTCGGGGATGATAATAACATCGAGGTTGTTATGGATGGTAATAACATCGTTCCCAGGGTGGGTAATGATGTCGTGGATGCAGGTGAATGAGCTATCGTTGTGGACGATACTGACATTCGAGTTGTTGGGGCTGATAACTTTGTCCTCCCCCCTCTTTTTTTTTACTTCCATTTTACATCCTTCCTAACCTATTTATTGCCGGATATTTCATCCATACACCCCTAATCTCACTCAGTCACTCCCAAATCAATTGTAAGCCCAATACCCTCCAAATTAAATATAATCCCAAGTCCCCTAATATAATACTATAACCATTATTATCCTTATTACCCTCATCCATATGATTTTTTTATCCAATATATGGTGTGTCAGCACCGACATCTGGAGCAGGTATAGTTGTACACTTAGGAACCACATTCTTCAAAATTCTTGTTAAATATAATGACATTCAACTTGGGTACACTATCTCAACCTCGGTAACCAATGCATTCAACACAACACTATAGGACGTGGTAATAAGGCCAACAGTTAACCTCAAGTACTAACTATAGCAATCGGTTTGCATGACTACATGAAACAACCAACATATTGAGCCTGTGGATATTTCTATTGCAGTTGAGGTCATTGCACAAAGAATTGATCAACTATTTGCAACATGTAAAGAGGTAACCCACTTAAAGAAAGCCTTCCCACTCTTGTTATACTTTCCACATAAAAATATAGATGGCCATCTAATCCCCACTACCTGTAAATCATGTTAAGGCAGTCTCTTAAGATGAAGTTCATTAATAAAGAAAGTTAAAAATCTAAGTCAAAATAATTTGATAAAGCAATAAATCTCCCAATAGAGAAGCTCAAACTTGATGGGCGTTGCTCCATCCAGCCAGATTGAATGGGGCCATAAATAGGGCAAGTCACTTACTTACTGGACAACCAAGACAGTATACACCTTTTTCATCCCACGTATCTTGTCATTAGTTGTGGCAAGTTTTTTTTCTTCTAAGAAGGCCACCTTTTAGAATGCATCCATATTCTATATGCTAAAGATGGCCAATTTAAAGAAAAGGGACAAGGCTTTTCAATAGTATTATTTTTTCATGACTTAAAAAATATTATGCTTCATAAAAGAGTAAGTCCCAGTTTGTTAGCAATTTAGGATTTTTGATTTATACATGAGTAGAAATCAAACCTTGAAGAAAAACGCAATCAAGCAAAGAGGGACGCAAGTCCCAGGGCCATTGCATAAAATCTGAAAGAACAAAGAAGATGTACTATTTGAGTAATTAGAAATTTAAAATTGTACAAAGAAGAGACTGAAAGTAAAGATGAAAGCATACCACTTACGGTCTGATTCTAAGCATTAGTCGCATGGCATGAACCAAAGAAATTAAGGTTATTGCAACAAAGGTTAAATATGACTGGCCCACTTCTCGGCTATGATAAATTTGCATAAACTGAGCAGCCTTTACCTTTAGAGCACCTGACTGCATTGTCCTAGTACAGAGTTAGTATGCCTCATTCGTCTTAAATGGGATTGCATGTTCAACAAAAAAACAAGCAATTATCAACCATTAAAGCTTAACTTGTGTCATATTTTATCCCTCTATATAAAAAATAAGAAAACCATTTCACTAAGCCAAAGTCAGTCTTGAGACATATAAGCCTACCATTACTATTCCGTGAGTCAGGAATAGAGTGTGCAGAGTGTGATAACATTAGACATAGTTCAAAAAAGATGATTAACCTAGGTCTATCAATAAGTTTAATGATAAGTAAATAAGATATAAAGTTGTTTAAATAGATATTACACTGTGGATACTAATTTCAGAGGGTTGAGATTGGCATAGTATAAAGTTGGATCTCAGAAATTTGTGTAGTGCAATTTTGTGTATCGCTCCCCTTCATCCTAATTTTTACAAGTTTATCTTCTTCTTTTTTTGTTCATGTGGTATGCCCTTTCTCTCCATTTTATATCATTCTTATTTTATCTCTCTCCATTTAAACATTCACTATTTTTGGACATTACATATTTTGTTGACCTTAACTTTTAGAAAGGTTTTAGTAGTCACTCGAAGATCGTAAATGAGTAAAAACTAGATACTTGCTTAAATCCATTGCTTCGAAATTAATATTGTGCTTCTGCAAATTTCTTCCTTTAAAAATTGGACCACCCATGTACTTTATGACATGGATCAGATTGTGACATAATAAAAATTGTCTGTGTCAAAATTTATCCTCCTCCAATCTCTTTCTTCCCTTTTGTTTCTCTTTCTCCTCTCTCATGTTAAAGCTCAAACACCAAGTTACACCAAGTTTTCTGCTATGCTACGATTGCAATAAATTTATATAGTCATTTGGAGAAAATTACTTTGTAAAATAAAAAAAGAAAAAACAATTGTAAGAGCAAAGAAGAATTTGGTTTTTCGGACTTAAATCATTATTGTCAATCATTGTCAAGGTGCATACTGTTGAATTTATAAGTGGACTCAATAGGTTTAACTGGTAACTTTAATCAAGATAATAACAAGACATATGACATTAAGGAAGCAAACTTTGACAACCTAATGGAAGTAGATAAAAACCATGCACATACAAAATTATGGAGATCATTATACAATGCGTCAAGGAGCTTGACTTTGGCTCAATCCACTAGGTATAAACCACCGAGATTAATTCCAACAACAAGGCTGGTAGAATACAATGAACCTTATGACCCCTGTATAGAAATAAAGTTCAAAAATTAAGAAAGTGGATCAAAAGAGGCTGAAACTAATCTACCCAAAGAATCATAAGATAAAAACTGGTTTACAGAGTTAGAACAGTTCCTACACATTGAAAATACCATTAGATGAAGAGGCCGTAGAAAACACCAAAAGGAACACAACATACATGCGTATATCAGATATGAAGCAAACTTTAACGACAATCAAATATTTTGATATTCACGGAAAACAAATAAGTAAAACGCTTAGATATTAATTAGTAAATAGAGACCATGAATGATGGTTGATGGAATGTTAAAATTGGTTATTAACTTACCATAAGAAAAAAAATCACAAATGCATTTACATACATAGTGAATTTTTAAAAACTATTATAATGTATAAACTAATTTTTACTCTCCCAACCCGTGAAAAGTCATTACTTACTACCTAATTAGGGAGGGAGAGAGTATGCCCCAACATCTTATCATACTTACGCTACTCCCAAAAAAAAATATACAACCACTTCAACCTGCCATTGCCAAAATGCTAATATTTATTTTAACTATAATATGATGTGTATAAAACTTGTGTCTTAAGCTTGCTAGCATTAGTATATGAAAATAAGGGCATCCACTCTGCCAACCATTCTTTCAGAGCTGTCCCTCAACTATTTAAGAGCAAGGCTATTGGGTCGTTTCCAATTCTTAATAATAATAAAAATATTTAGTCTAGATTAATACTTGATTACCAACCAATCAATAAACCCATTATCATCTATAAAAATGGCCTAATGGCCCTTATTTCTCCTAGTTGTGGTAATAATTCAAAATAAATAATGTTCCAAAGCAGAAGGAAAAATGGAAAAAACGAAGAAAAAAAAAATAAAAAAATTGTAATAGCCCTAAAAGATAATGTGGGATTTACAAATAAAAATGCCCTATTTCTTACCTACATAGTTTTATAAAGGTTATTATTCAATTGGACATTTCACTCCATAACATAAATATTAAAAAACATACATAACTAACCCCATACAAAAATGATTTTGAAATGTGCAAAGTGATTTCGAAATGTGACCAAGTCGGAGCATAGTATTATAAAGTGTAAATGTATGTGCATTACTTACACTTTCTTAATATTCTATAATAACTTTCTTAAAAGTCAGATATCTAGAATCAGACGAAGTACCTAAGAAACCCAATATTAAGATGAAAAAAAGGGAGGAACTCTATGGAAAAAGGATGGATCTTCTAAAAATATCATAACATAAAATTACCCCATGCAGGTAATAGTTCCCTTTAGATGCTACTGCTGTGTTGGGTCTAAGAAAATTGAGAATACCATCTTTAACATAAAATTCCAACGTCCCAAGATTATTGGTGGAAAGATGAAGATAAAGATTAGATTTTTTTTTATGTAAGCATAGAAAGATGTTTATTCCATTAAATTCAATGAAAGAAATTTTGATTCAAGTATATAAGCGATTGAATCAGGATTAAAAGTTACAATGCCTAAAAAAGTGAGTAAGTTCATTTAACTGTCCAAGTCAATATCACTATTTGGTTATACACATATTATTTAATTGCTATGATAATTTGTCGACGTCAAATGAATGAAACAAAATCATTCTATATTAATGGCAAAACCAAATTTAACCACAATAGAATCTAAAAATAAAGAACCATCTTACTATAACCCAAAGCCATGACTAATTTCAAATTGTAATTCTTCCATCCCCATGAATCAATACACCATACAATATTTGACGTCTTTTGCCATAACCACATAATCTGAGTCACACTTTTTCTTAGTACATATCCAATTCAGATGTTGATCTCTGTGTTTCTCCATATCCTGAAAAGGACTATCCAATGTTTTAATTAGTGTAAAAAGTAAAAAAAAAAAGACCCAAATAAGTTCTACATCTATAATGTTAATGATAATTAATATAAGAAAGATCCAATTCCAAACATACCGATAAAAATCTTGTAATGGGAGAGTAGCATAATGGATACCCATCCTTAGTACATTCTATAACTCGTCCAAATTCCATGAGAGCATTGTAGTTGTAGCAGACATGAGAATCTCAAACTTTACATTGCCCCCAATATCATAGTTTCTTAGAACCAAATCAACTTACATATGAAACCAAACAGATCCCAAATTATATTTTCCCCAAACAATTTAAGTGAGTGAGAGAGAGAGAGGGTGTTATCACCTTGTCATATTAGGCTTTGATTTTAACAACATAATCGAATACTCGCTCCACATTCATGCCACTATGATTATCATCTTCGATTTTGAGTTGTATTTGCTGTTTACCGATAAAATTATAGTGAAGATGATTACATTATTTTAAAGAGAGAGAAAAAGACTCAGAGTGAGACATATGCATGAAGTTCAGGCCAATCTTTAGACCGAGAGAGAGTGAGCATTTTAAGGAGTTGCAACTATTGAGAAAGGAGGTGTCTAATGAAAATGAGAATGATGATGTTAAATGGTTGGGATGTGCTTTGGTTAAAACGTTGTATTTCTTTTTAGAAAATTATTAATGTGCTATTCACTTAGTAGTAACACATGTCACTACATAATCCAATTCTACAGAGATTTTGCAATTAATATGCTTCATTTTGTAGTAAAATAAAGTTATTTCCAAGAAAGTAACGATAGCCCTGATGCAATTCATGACACCAAAGAATCAATCTTTAATCCCTCTTCAAAGTAGCCTTTTCTACACCAACTAAATGCACTTCATGGTCTAAATAAAATGAACATACGATATCAAAACATTTTATTAGTTCGTATCAGTAGTTAATCACAAAATAAAAATGAATTAGGTGTCACGCCCCAAAATCCAGTAATCGGTAGCTTGACCAATTACTAAACTCTAAGTAGTGCAGGTCGGGGAATCCAAAGATTCTACCCCACAAATAGCCAAGCCGTAGAAAAATTTTGGCCCAGCTATTCACATATAATAGTAATCATCAGAGTAAAGAAATAACAATGCAACAATAAACAACATAGCGCGGAAGCAAAAGACATATATATATATATATATATATATACATACCATGGCGAAAGAAATACAACATCTCGAATAAGAGCTCAGCTACACAATGCTGAGAACACCTACAGAATCTAGAACTGAAAGAATCTGCAATGGCAAAATCAGTCTCTGGACCGGCTAGCCACGCGGCAGTCCGAGCTACTCAACCTCTAAAAAATGTTAAATACGAGAGTGAGCAAACAACGAGCTCACTAATCCGGCAGAACTAAATAACTTACTAATAACTGGCAACGAAAATAGAGTAGAGACGAGTGCGATAAAGAAATAAGTAACTAAACAGTTCTAACAAATAATTAGTAACCACCAATGAACATAAGTAATCAATAAGGAAAGTAGGATTGAGTTGATAAGAGAATGGAGAATAAAGTTAATACGGAGAGAGTGTGGAGTAGACTCGGAAGGGGAATAGAGTTAAGAATACGAGAGGAGGGAGATGATGATGATGATGCAATGTTATGACGTGAAGTAATGACTAGGATGATCCCATACTTATTCTAGATGCACTGGTATGCTATGATGAGTGGCGATATTCCCATAAATATCCCCTAATGCAATATGATATAATGCTAACGTCTAATACTATCTTAAAGAGATTCGGTAAAGGGATTCACTGGTACGATTTGTTTAAGCTCGACCAAGCTAGGATGGTCGTACCTTACTCGATCAAAGTATAAGGGTGGATCAAACCCGTGGAGCATCATATCCGAAGCATTTCAAGGAATTTCAACCTCACCGAGGTATAAGTTTGGGATCGTTAGGACTCTGTCTCATACCAATCCATACTCCGCGGTGGTTTTGCTAGGTATAATAGTATCGTTCCCAATCTCACCTGGGTATTTTAACCCGATCGCGCGGACTCCTTGGATCCGTCGGAGGTCAACCGAAGCGGAGTGTTTGTGTATCCAATCTCAATAAGTAAGAAGAATGCAATAAGTTATAATGTGTAACCGGTGCCCAAGCACAACACAGTTGCCGCAAACCTGGCAACTCAGACAGGATCGATAGGGACTCTGCTGCACCGACTCTGCATAGCCAAAATAGCAACCAAACCGTCGCCTACGTCCAACCCAACAATCTCTTAAGGCTGGAGGGGGCATTCCTGGGCAACCCACGGGAACGCTAGCCCAACCACCACCAACAATCTCAGGTCTCATACAAACCAAACCAACTCCAGAATCAATGTACAACCCAACCACAGGTTAACAACCACAACCCAACCACAGGGTAACAACTACAACCCAACCACAGGTTAACAACCACAACCTAACCACGGGTTAAAACTAAACAGGATAAACTCTAAGTTAAACTATAGTTAAACACAACCCATCTCTAAGTTCAATACTACTCTCTAAAACAATACTTAGAACTAGTAAAAAAACTTAGTAAAGCTAGAATATGAACTCGCCTGATAATAAACCCGAGTCCTGCGAAAATCAACCCGGAAACTCAACCAAAGTCCGTGGAACGACAAGCAGAACACCTGACAAGCCAACACAATCACTGAGAACAACAACCCCCAATTAATTTAAGGAAACGATAATAAAACCCAAACCCTAAAATCAAACCCTAGAAATCAACCTACGCCAAATCAAGCGAAATTGACGTAAGGGGAGCAAGAATCACTTACCGAGAATAGGAGAGATGATCATGGCGAAGCTCAGCAAGGATCCGCGAGCGAGGGGAAAGATTGGGTGAAGAGTATTGAGGTGAGGGGATGATTGGGAGAAGAGAGGATGATGATGAAGATGAGGAGGTGATGAATGGAGGTGAGGGATGATAGGGGTGAAGAATCCTCTCTCTCTTAAATCGTCCAAGCAGCGCTTAGCAGGAAACCAACCAAAAGAAATGAGGAAGAAATACTTAAGTAGTCGAATCAAACAAAAGTTGTTCGAACGAGTTAGAAAGTCGTTCGAATGGCCAAGAGGCCATGGGCCAAAATCCAGGAGGTTAGTCAATTCGTTCGAACGACAATAAATCTCGTTCGAACGACAATGCTGTCCAATGGCCAAAACGTCCAGAAGACGCAAAAAATGATCAAAAAACACAAAGATTCGTTCGAATGACAAAGAACCTTGTTCGAACGACCATCTGGGAAAGTCTACACTGAGGTCCTCCTGAACCACACACACACAACTCTAAGACCCTCAAAGGACTGAAACAACTCGAGCAACCACCACAAAGGGTTCTCAAGGTCTAACACCACCTCTACCGTAGAATGGCCATCAGAACTCCTAAAACCCAGAAAATGAATCTAACGGCTAGAAACTTAATCGGAAGGAATGAAATGGATGGAAAGAGTCTGACGACTGTCTGATAGGCATTGAGAAACCAGGGGTAGCTAATCCCTATTTTTCCACCCCAGAACGAAAATCGGAAATGCCAAAAACGTTCAGAATCGAAAACACTATAACCCACGTGGAGGAGAGAAGCGGAAAACCCCTTACGGATACATAAACCTCCCTCCAAACACGCACTACACAATCAAGCTAAAATGCCAAACTGCTAAAACCATCAAACCACCAAAAACTCTACCAAGAAGGAATCAATACCAAACCTGGCACTAAGAACAGTTAGTTGCATTAAGGATAGGAGAATATGCAGAAGTATGATGCAGAGGAATATGCGGAAGTTAAAGAATAGGAATATGCAGATTTAGAATATAAAGAGTAATAATTAAAATAAAGAAAATACGGGTCATTACATTAGGACTTTTACAATTTACATCTTTACCCAAATCATATAGTAATAAGCCATAGTGTTGGCTGAAAAACGGATGTCTTTGAGGACAAACTTTAGACCTAGACCTAGTCTCTCATGCAGGAATTAAATCAATATGGAGAGAGAGAGAGATAGTAGTTTGCGAAGGAATTGAACCATGCCACTAAATGTAAATCCCAAAACCAAATAAAGGCTTCAAAATGAATCATTAACAAACTTTTGAGATCTCTACGAAAGAAAATCAAGTTGGCTTCGCATACAAAATCACACATTACAATATAATCGACCTTAACATACTAAATCCCATTAGAAAAGCACCCTAATATGTAAAATAACTGATGTAGAAACACAAAAACTGTAGACATACCTGGTTGACGCTGGACTATGTAGGTATATATTCATCTTTTTTTCCCTTTCTTCATCGCCTTAATTGATGCCATATGTGAAGAAAGAACGTGTTTGTGGTAATGTTTATAGTCTTTATTTGATCAGGACTCCCTCAGCAGAGTAACCTCATTAGCAAGTTAACGCACGATTGGCCCATCGGCGATAGAGTCCTACCTGTAAATGTGAACAGAGAATAATAGGCAGCTGGTATTTGACAAAAAATTGCAACATAATAGTAGGCAACTTGTACATGGAAGTTTGGTTTATAGGAATTGAAATAACTTTCCCCTTAATTGAGTCCCCTTAGGCGTATAATTAGTAATATTAAGCCAACCCATAACTGTTAGAAAACCATTAATTGTAATTTTCTCATAAGTTCAATAAACATACAAAAATAAAAATCAATAGGAAAAAGAAGAAAAAAAACCATCCAGACTTATAAAAATGATAACTTAGATCAAAGTTGAAGTGAAATAACCATTATGCTTGTTTTACTTAGAAAGAATACTACTAATATGTCGGTAAGAGTGAAGTTTTATATTTATATTATACTTTAAATCATCACAGATAATTAAAGAATAAACATAAAAATTATAGATTCCATGAACAATTAAACTCTAAAGGTTTGAAGTTGTGCAATTGATTACAAAAACATGTTTCATGGGTAAGGCTCCCATCGATTAGAAATTATGAGATTATGATCATCCTACCTTTAAGTGGTTGAAATGGTTTATAACTTCTTCTAGGATTGAAGAACTCAATAAAAGGGTTAGAGAATTCATCAATTTCTTCATAAGGAGGAGAGAGAGGTGTATTAATGAGTAAATTACTTTACAGGGAATGGGTTTTATAGATTTAATCTCAAACTACCATTAATAATATGGTATAATCTAATGAAATTTGGTTGAATATGATCAAACATTTTTTAGTTTCAAACTGCAATTAGAGAAATACCAATTCTCAGAACGACAAATCAATCACAACGTTGAGAGAGAGAATTTTTTTTTCAAACCTTCTTCTTAATCCTCACGTTCGTCATCTCCAAAGTTGAGAATAACAAAATCTAGAAAGGGAAGAGAAACATCATATGAATCCATCCATGTCGATGATTGCTTATTGAGAATGGAATTGATTAAAGGTGCCTGAGAGACTGAGAGTGCAAAATGTCTTAGAATGGTCGAAGCGAGAGGTCTTTAGGGAAGATGTAGAGAGATGCGCCTTTTGGATAAAATACTCTATCGAATTGGTACCGTCAAAACGTGCTTACGTGGCAGCACCTCATTTACTCAAAAAGCTGACGTGGTAGCCCTACAATCGTTTCTACAGAAGCGTCTCCAATTATATATTTACTAGTAGTAATCAGCCCATGCCGCACAGGCAGAATAAAATTTATGAAAAATATGATATGATATTACCCGCTAAAAACTGACATTTGGATTCATAGAGGAAAATATGTAGAAGTGTTTTGAATTTGATTTAAATGGATCATGTGGAACATAATCTTATACAGTTGTATGTACAAATTTAGAATTTAATAGTATAATCCCATTTGAGGTGACGTTATTCGTTTAAAACAAAGGGATACCAAAAGTATAGTATTAGTAAACTCATGGTAATATCCATATGGTGAACCTCAACCAGTTGTAAAATACAATGAGGTGCATTATCGATGGGAAACAGTTCGAACGACACCTAGAATAGCTAAATGATTCACCAAGAAATAACTTTCACCAAAACATATCTAATTTGTCGTAAAAACAACTTAGTAACCAAATCAAAACAAACTAAACAATTTTTTTGATATATACTATACTTTTTATTATTATTAAGGAGTATACACTACATATATAGAAAAAATAATCAAAAACTCCTTTTTCAATAGGTTTTTAGTTTTCACATACAATAATCAAAAATAGTATTTACATTTTGTTAATTTAATATAACTGCGACCAAGTCTATAATTGTATAGTAAGCGAATTTATGCCATCCATTTTGAAAAACTATATGCTCTTCATAAACCATGATACCAAAAGAGATAACATTGACTATGTGTTTGTTGTAACGATCAAACAAAAAACTCATAACGTGTTAAATTTTCAAGTGGTTATTCTATTAATCCCCTATTAACATACGAAAATAATAGTGCAAATCTTTTGACATTAACATATGACTGGCAACACCTATCATAAGAATTTGGTTGAAGGCAACTGTTGCAGTAAAAGTTGCATGACCCTCGAAGTACTGTACGTCTACCAGCCTAATAACACTTTGAAGGAAATAATGGCCTATTTGAAAGTGAAAATCGTGAACTATCCGATTGGATATTGACTCTGACATAAGAAATGTTGTCATATTTTTAATGTTGTGTACCATTACCTATAGACTTTCCATTCTTTCTTCAATACATTTAAAAGGACCAGGCACTTCAGAAACATTGTAGTCGTTGCTGGTGAAGTCGATAGTAAAATGCAGTTCTTCGTGAAAACACCTAGAAGCATTTTCAAACATCAACGTCTAAGCACCCCTCCAATAGAATCTCCTTAGATTTCAATAAGCATGATTTATGAGAAAACATTTATACTCATTTATACAACTTTTAGTAATGGTTAAAGAAATGGCCAAATTGCCCCAGATACCTCTAGCCTAAAAAAAAGATAATAGCATTACATTAATGAATTAAAAGGCAAAAGAGTAATGGTTAAAGAAACACAAATCTAATTGATCACATTACGGCAAAAAGAGTAATGTTTTGTGATATAATTTAGGTTCCTTGGCATAAATTATTTTAACCAAATAAAAACTTACTGACTTTTGCAAGTTAAGATATATACTGACATATCTACTCACATTGGTTTGGTTAGATATATACTGACATATTTACTCACATTGGTTACTCCTTCATGATAGTAATGAATTCCAAACAGCAGTACTATTCAGGAAACCAAATCTCAAACTAATAACATAAAAAAGTACAAACAAATTAGAAATAGTTAAAAAAACATATTACTCATAAAGCATTCAAAATATAACTTAACTAATTGAGCATTTCCTGGGTTACCTTTATTCAGGAAATCTAAATCTCAACTATAACATAAAAATGCACATACAAATTAGAAAATGGTTAAAAAAAACACATTACTCATAACATCCAAGCATATAACTAAACTAATAGAACATTTACTGGGTCACCTTTCATAGGAGGTTCGCGAGGTTTGAATAAATATAATTAGAGGTTTGTGGCTCCAACTATTATGTTTATAGTGTTATAGGATTTCATGTATAACAATACTTACACTTACAATTTCAGACAATAGATCTTGGTCTGAATGCCAATACAAATAAGAAAATAGATAAAAAACAACACATTACTCAGACTTGGGACTGGCAATACTACCCTAGCTCTCGACATGAGGAAACTGGCGATACTCAGACTCCTTCGTCAAATCATCCAGTGTTGTGTCCAGCTGAAAGGTGGTACGATAGCCTTCCTACTTTTTATGGCCTCTTCAACACTACCATGTACTTATCTGGATTAGTAGAAATGAGCTCATCTTCGACCAGAGGAGGCAGGAACCAGCGGAAGCACTCAAAGGGCTAAGCAGTATCTCATTTCTCTCAGGACCAACCGTCCCCCCTTCTTCCAGCCTGCTCGGGTCCCATCACTCTCAAAGCTTGTTAAGGGGGCATGTTATAAACGTGTATGCCTCCTGGACCAGCCTGACACCCCTGGAGGCACCGGTTTCACTATTAAATCTCACACAAATACTCTCCTTTGTACATGTCATGACTCTCCACGCGGCAGCCGATCCAGAAGAAGCAGAGGCCATCGCCGTGATCCGAGGATTAAGCAGCTCTTAGTTTAGGTTTGACAGAGTTCTCCTCCTCCACGGATTGTCAACGATGGTGCAGCCTTTAGAGACCCTCCGGTGACTTTCATGGGGGGCCCTCACCTTGCCTCCATCTCTCTGCCTTATTCTCTCCTTTATCCCTCTCATATATTCTCACTCCTCTCCAAAAACTCCATTCAATTTCTAGAGAAAATGGTTGTAGCTTCAACGAGATCACCAATTTTAGGGGTGTTTGTTTTCAAGTGCTGAGTGACTGCTAAACGTTTTGAATGTTGAATGCTAAATGCTTTATAGTGCAAATATTATAGTGTTTTATTTTTTAAAAAGTGTTGAATGCCAATAGATGTCTTAAATACCCTTGTTATAAATAACGCAAGTTGCACCATTACGCTCTATACGAAATAACTAGACCAGGGGCGGAGCCACATGAGGACCAGTGGTGGCAGTTGCCCCCACTCACTTTTAAAAAAAGAGGTTAGTTATGTAATTTTGAAGACAAGTTATAAGAAAAAAATCCCTCTACAGACTACAGTTCTCCTCTCCTAGCCATTTAGGGTTTTCTATTCTTCCTCTAATCCTCTGCAATCTGGGATTTTGGTTTCTATCTGTTGTTGGTCCCATTTTTGATCTAAATTCTCCCCCAAAACCCCCAAATCAACTTCAAATTTCCACTTCCAACTTCAACCTTAGATAAATCTATGAGAATTTTAGATCAGCATGAAATCCAATTGAGAAAACTAGAAACCGCAGTGAAAAATCTCACTGAAGTTATAGCTAGGCTTTGAGAAATCTCGGATTGGGCTTTCAGTGATGAAGTTTATCCGACGCGTTCTGGGAGTTTTAGTTTCTATCGGTTCTGAAGCTAGAGTCGGAAGCAAAATGCATTAATGTGTTACCATTTGAAGATTCGAGGGGTTTATTAAGTATGTTGCGGTTGGAGATGAGCAGGGATGGTTTGTGTTTTTGCCAAATGGGGATATTGTTGTTGAGTTCAATACGTTGTCGGAGTCTTCGATTACCGCTATGGTTTCTTATATGTCAATTCACAAGAACGAAAGTGTTTTAGTTACGGGACATGATAATGGCGTTATCTTAGTTCATCGGATTTGGGAGGCTTCGGCAAATGGAGAGGATTGGCATTCACTTTCGATGGCGAATGTGAAGGCATTTGAGTCAAAGGGGAAGAGAGGTTGAGGATTACGATTTTGGAGGTTCATCAAGTTGGAAGAATGAGGTACATTCTTTCTTCGGATGCTAGCGGAAAGATTAGCGTCTTTTCCATCCATTTTCTGAACCCTCTGGATCTGCCTATAGGCAGCAAGTCTATTGTATCCATCTGCCCCATTTTTTTTTTTAGGGGCTACCGCCCCCAAACCCCCCCAAAATCCCTGCCCCCCCTAACCAATAATCCTAGCTCCACCACCACTGACTAGAACTACTATTAGCACCACCATCACATTTACAGTCACATACATATTTCTAATCTAATAATTTTATAATAGTTAGATGTTTTTTTGCAAGGGAGAAAGAGAAAAATCATTGTTCAAATTTTTTGCGGGTGTTTTGTCAAAGAATTTTTTTGTGGGTGATGAGGGTAATATAAGGAGACAAATAACAAGGGAGTGCTTAATGACTATAAGCTAGTCAAAACAACTTACTAGTTTTGGCTTACTAGCAATTGCTTACTGGCTAGTAAGCCAAAAAGAAACACCACTCCAAATGCTTATACCCTTATTAAGCACTTTAGTAAGCAGTAAGCCTAAAAACAACACCCCCTAAGTTGTAAAAACATTACAAGCTAATGTAGAGAGCAATAAGATTTACTAATGGACCCTCTGTCACGATTGAAATCTTAATTTTTGTAAGTTTAGACATCGATCTTGAGGTACGAATTCTCTTTATTATATGTAATGAGTAAAAGAGAAGTGGAGGGATAAGGAACGGAGAGGAGATATTATGAGATAATGGAGCAAGAAAATGAGAAGTTGTGTATATTTTATTTGCTAAATCAGCAACGTTTACCACCATTGATTCTTTTTGTCTAACGGTTTCCCCCCAGAGTTATTGGGGCTTATAATGTGGGAGTTAACCGATCCCTCTTCGTCTTATATTACAGTAACATTTAGAAAAGATCATGACCATACTATGTGTTAGTTTCTAAGTGTGGAAGCACAAATTAATCTCTCCAATTTCAATTCTAGGGTTTCAAGAGCTTTCCCCAAACTCCAACAAGAGAACTAAAAACAAAGAAGCCCATAACATTTATATGAAGAGAAATAAAAAGTACGTGGCCTTGTGGGTAGACGTCCCAAGAGGCATGATCTATCACTCTCTCCTCCTAAGAAGAATTTGACCACGAATTCTGTAGCCGCATATAATCATCGTAAAATGTTGGATCTATCCGGACAAATGACTCCCAATCCATGAATCATCATCTTCTGAACGACCAACCCATCGTATCAAAATCTTCATATCCTGCAACATCTAAATGGCTATCCAATATCTCATCAATCTCGTCAGTCTACTCAATGTCAAGTGAAAGTGGTACTGGATGTGATTGAATATCACCATAGAACTGAGTAAGAAATTTGACATTGACAAGCTTGGAGTGCGCTCCAAGAATGTCAAGCTCATAGGCATTGTCGCCAATGCGTTAAATGACGCGATAAGGACCTGGTTTACGCAAGAGAAGTTTAGACACCATACTTGTGCGTCGTCTCTTCTCAATGTAAAACATAATCAGGTCTTCTGGTGAAAAGATAACCTCCCATCTATGACGATCAACTCTCTCCTTTACCCCTGTATAAACATTTGCTAGATGTCGTCGAACCTCATGTATTGCTTGAAGGGACTCAACAAACTCTGCAGTACTATCAGATGTAGCTACCAGCTGGGGAATAGGTGCCAAATCCAATGCAATATATGGGGAATAACCTGTCACAATTTGAAAATGAGAGTCCTATTGAACTATTGACAAAACTATTGAAAGCAAACACTTTTCACCCTCAGACATGATAACCGGAGTTTGGGAGATCTACTACGGTATATTACTGGGATAGGCCTACGGAGTGGGATTTTGCCCTTTCACAGCCGAGTTTGCTACGAGCATGTTCGTATCAACGTGAGGGGAGTGTTGAAGTATATAGTTGTCTACACATACTCCAGCTTTTGGAAAATCGTACTTTGCAGCGTAGTAGCCTCCATAACATCCTCCAAAAATACCCCCTAAATCGTCTATCCCTATCCGAAGTAGTCGACTGTGGAACCATATGTAAATGGACCGCCTCCCTAAAGAACAATCGAGCCACATGAGCCGTATCTTCCGTCTTGGAGCACGGTATAAAATGCATCATCTTAGAGAATCGATTAACTACAACAAAAACAGAGCCGAAACCCTGTGTCTTTGGCAATTTTGTGACAGTCCATCGAAACATCTCTTCAAGGGCTAGAAGGAATTGGTAATGGTGTGTAAAGACCCGGGTTGCTCTCTCTCTCTCCCTTTAGCCGTTGCGCAATAATAACATCTTTGGATAAAAGCATTAACATCCATGCACATGTTTTTCCAATACTCGTGACTCCTGGGTTACTCATCACTTTTCATCAGTGACCCACACAATGTAGTGCTCGCCGTGACGCTCCTCACTTGACTTATTGGTGGAGTAACGGATCTAATGTAATGCCTCTCTACGCCATCATTGTTTCCTGACGGAGTTAACGGTCCCCCCCCCTCAGTGATCGTTGACGTATCCCGTACCCCTTCCGTCGAAGCCTGCCTTGTCGTCGACGTTGTGTCGATGTGCCTAGCTTTGGCCCTATGGTGCTCCCTAGCGGCGATGCTGCCCGTTGGGTCCCTTCTCGATCGTTGTCGGGTCTCTTCTGACCTTGCCATCGCCATGTGTGCATTTTTTGACCTTGCTATCGTTGACGGAGCCCCCCTCTCCCCCGGAATGTAGCCCTGTCGGTGACTCTCTATCTCCGATGATGGTGTCGTAGTTAGCCCCTCTATGATTGTTCTTCGAATTCTAAGCAAGGTTTTGGATTGGGGTTGATCTTCTTTGGTTGGGCTTCCTGATGATTGAAATCGTTGATCGGGTGAATCTCTTGCATCAATGTTGCAACCTCCTTGTGGAACTTTAATCGGAGCTTTTCAACACGTGTCTTCCCCACCTACTAGATCAATTGCTCGGTAAACCTCTCTCTCCGCCGTCTCTTCATGGTGTTTCATCTTCAAGGCATCTCCATTGAATTTCTTCGATTCCTCCGTCACAACCCCCGCTTCCAACCTTGCAATCTCAAGAGTTGCTCGAACGTAGAAGGCAAACCCTAGATCGCTCATAGCTCTGGTACCAGGTTGTTAGTTTCTAAGTTGCGGAAGCACGAATTAATCTCTCCAATTTCAATTTTAGGGTTTCAAGAGCTTTCTCCAAAACCTAACAAGAGAACTAAAAAACAAAATGCCCCTAACATCTATATGTAGAGAAAATAAAAGGTACGTGGCCTCGTGGGTAGACGTCCCACGAGGTATGATCTATCACTATGATATTGCCAGGATATTAAGGTAGGCTTCTATATCCCCTGCTTTTTTTAACCCTGTATTAAACAGGGGCTGCATAGTGTCTATCACGATTTATCATGGATATTGTACTGAGACTGCTTTACATCCCCAACAGTGGTGATATTTGGTATATTTGCTCCATTATAAAAGATAGGTCTGCAATATAGTTCATGAAACTAAATCAACGTGCAGCAAGAGCAAATACCATGTGTACAATACAAAAACATAATAAAATGCTGTGTTGCTGGACTTTTCTGAACGTAAAATCGAAATACCAAGAATCCATATATTTGTAATTTGTCCATCATTTTTGATATTTCTGTGTAACTAATGCAATATTATGGATTTGATCCATAATTTTTACATGAAGTGAGAAGCTTGTGTATTTCTTCCTTTTGCAGTTCACAGAATTTGGACATATCTTTTTGACCGTTCATCTTGCCGAAGAAGTTACGAGTTCAGAAAAACGTGTGCCAGAACTAGTATCAAAGTACACTTTAAGTAAATATCCCGTGGCTGATAGGTCCATAAGCTGGCAGGGATTTAAAACTTTGAGTCAAGAAGGACAAATTTGCCCACATCATCACTCCCCTGTGCTTACTACTCTGATTGTATCGGTTGAGGACACCGGTTCAGGAATCCCTACAGAATCTCAATCCCGTGTTTTCACCCCATTTATGCAAGTGGGACCAGCTTTATCTCGTATTCATGGAGGCACTGGTATTGGATTAAGTATTAGCAAGGGTCTAGTTAGTCTCATGAATGGGGAGATAGGGTTTGTGAGTGAACCCGACGTTGGATCAACTTTCACATTTACTGCGTGCTCACCGATGGCCGCTCCAATTCAAACGAGGTGAAGCAACAAACTATTGAACCCCAGAGTCTGTATCTTCTGATTTTAAGGGATGAAAGCATTAGTTTTGGACCCAAGGTTTGTCCGAGCCAAGGTCACAAGATATCATCTCCAACGGCTAGGATCATGCCGAACTAGCTTCTGATTTAAACCAAGCTTTCTCTTGCATGACCAGAGAGTTGTCGGTCTTCGACATGTTTCTTGTCGAATATGAAATTGGGAAGAAACTTCCAATTTATCTGATCTCCTACTCAAGAAGTTAATAAACCGTAAACCTCCTAAACTACTAGTTCTTGCTAATTCTGTCATTACTGAAAAAAATACTTCAGCCAAGGCTAGTGGGTACGACCCACCCCAATCATCATGAAGCCCCTGAGAGCAAGTATGTTGGAGGCAAATCTACAACGGGCCATGGGAGTCAATAACAAAGGATCTGCTCATAATGGAGATCTCCCGCTCGAGTCTCTCGAGAATCTTCTTCGTGGGAAACGAATTTTACTTGTAGACGATAACATAATCAACCTGAAAGTTGCTGGAGGTTCATTGAAGAAGTATGGAGCTGAAGTGGAATCCGCAGATAATGGTGAAAAGGCTATAGCTATGCTCAGACCACCCCACAGCTTCGATGCATGCTTTATGGATATCAAATGCCAGTAATGGATGGGTATGTATTTGCCAGTGTACACAATTTTCTGATTTTTTGTATCGCATATCCAATTTCTAAGAAAACATAAAATAATATATTTTACCAAATCTCTCTTGAGCGCCGGAACAGGAAGGTTGATACCATTTTGTATAGTTTATTATTTTACATAATTTATCATAAACTTTTAACTTGCTGCAGTTTTGAAACTACAAGAAGAATTCGGAGTATAGAGCGGGATGTCAATGACCGTATTCGACATGGACAAGAATCCATGGAAGCTTATGGAACATTTCGAAGTGGCGTGTACCAATATTGGCGATGACCGCAGCTGTGATCCAAGCTACACATGAAGAATGCTTGAAGTGTGACATGGATGGTTATGTTTCGAAACCATTTGACCGAGAACAACTGTACCGAGAAGTTGCACGTTTCGTCAAATCAACTACACCACAAACCTCTTAGAGAGCACTGTAAGTTTGAATTTGTGCATGATGAGGATATTGGCTGGTTGTTCTTAAAGAAGGATAGCATGCTATAATTGGTGCTGTACTTTCAAAGAGTAAGCTCTCTATTAGATTTGATATGTTCATCTCGGCCTAATTATAACACAACACACAAGAAATATCTAAATTGAGGTTGTCATGTCCCTTATCCTAGTGTGTGCCGCTGTCCTTTCGTACTGTATATGTATCATGTGTCAGATATTTATCCTTATAATCTAGATTCAATTATATATGTATGTATCCATGTAAATTGGTACATATAAAATTATACTTAAACACATCTTATGCATTGAACGTGAAAGATAATGTCTTATTGTAACTAAATATACAGTTGATTCTAAAAGTGTCAAAGATAGGGGCATAACATATGTTGTTCGCCTCATCATTGATGAAAAGTAGTCAGTTTCCCTTGCTACTATTTTTTACTTAAAACAATTAATCCAAACAAAATGCAGTGAATCTTCATCCTGGTCTTCGGATAAACTCAGCGTCTAATATGAATGTTGTTGTAAATAATTTTTTAGAAGTAGCTCATTTCGTTTGCACTGTCTCATAATTAAGGAGCCTCCTCCTTACGTATATGTAGACTTAAATAAGGAACTTTAGATTTATAGCTCTATACTGTGTTTTATGATTTGTGCCATGTTTTCTCAATTTTTCAGGAAGGTTGTTTGGTTAG